>OX459101.1:7622600-7977600 GCA_949775045.1 Metridium senile | reverse complement strand
TCGTCGTCTTGGTCCTCAAATTGGAGGGTCAGGCCCCGGGCGTTCCTAGCAACAATGACATAATTTCTCATTTGAAGCCTGAGTTATCGCCCAGATGGCGTCTTGTTGTTAGAACACCTGAGTTTCATTGGTTTACTAGTGGATACAACAGGATTCTTGCTTTTGTGTTAGAGTTACCTCTCATATTTGTGTGAATGGAAAGGTCAAAGATACCTAAAAGGGCTTTTGAATATGAAATTTAATATTAAATCAAGTGTCTGATTTGTTTCAGTTTTTATGACTATCTAATGCATCAAGCTTTAAAGAGGTTTTTACTGGAGTATGTTAGAGCAATGATGAACAAGTAAGTAATCATCATCATCATTATCATCCACTTTAATATCATCATCAGCAGCAACTTCTTTATCACAATCAACAACAATGTCATCATCATCATCATCAACTTCATTCCCACTATCATTAGCAACTAAATCTTTGTCATCACCAGCATCATTATCATCATGTGCACCATCATTATCACCTCATCATCTTTATCATCATTTATTGTTATCGTCATCACTATCATCATTATCATCATCACCATCATCACTTCAAACAATGCTATTCATAACTTTGAGTGTAAGCTGTTTGAGTAAGCTTTATCAAGGTCACAAAACCCACTGATGTTCATGTTTGTCAGAAAACTGTCTTTCAAGACATACGAGGAGAGACGAGATGCTGCCAAGAAGATTACAGCAGAAGCAGAGAAGTTCCAGAGTCTGTTTGTCATGAAGATATCTGACTGTGATAAGAAGGTCTGTATATAGCTGATCTCAAGAGGGGCGAACTTTAAGAGTGATTTAACAGAACTTTAAGAGTGATTGTTTTAGATAACTCCAAAAATCAAAGCTTAGAAATCTATATTTTCTTTTGTTTACTTCAGTAAAATGACTGAATTAATTTCTAATTAGCATATTATAAACAAATACATTTCCAATATGGTTTGAATACGAAAAAACTTTCCTAATTTGACTGATATCAAAAATCAGTATTAGAGAAAGACATTATTACATGCTTTACATGTTTTCTTGGTGATTCAGTATATTTTCACATCTATTTTCATAATTTGTTGTATGTGTTATTCTTGGAATCAGATTGCGTGATCTTCAGAAGGCGTACATAGAGCTTGAACATGGTTTATCTGGATAACTCCAAAAATCAAAGCTCAGAAATCTATATTTTTTTTTGTTTACTTGCATAAGATTTTCAATAACCTCTTCCAATTCGACTGGAATCAAAAACCCATAAAACAGAAATGCATTTGTATATGCTACATGTTTTCTTGGTTATCCTGTACATTTTCATATCCATTTTCATAATTTGTTGTAAGTGTTATTATATGAATCAGATTGCGTGATCTATTTGGGGAGATTTTTGGGGAGATTCTGTAACGACTTCCTGTATTGACGTAAAACACTGATTTATTATTTTATTATCAACTTCGATTCAAACATCATTTTCAATTGTATTTTTAATTGTGGTTATTAGATTGAAAACAAGTGCTCTGTTCTGTCTGCACTTGCTGAAGTCATCAAACTCAAAGATACCTCAATGATGGCATTGGAAATAACGGTATGTTTTTACTCTGTCAAGTTGTTTTAGTAATTCTTTTGTATTTTTATAATAAGGATTTCATTGAAAAATCATCTAATTTATAGTTGTGGTTACACTAAGACCAAATTTTTATTTTTATTTATTTTAATCAATTTGCCATGTTATGTTCCCACAGGGAAACTGAGTTGAGTTGGATTTGATCAGGGATTTTCTATATTTCCGGTTTACGGTTACACACCGTTTAATTACCCATGGGTAACCATTAGAGTATCGAATAAGTGACGTGGTATTTCCTGGGATCACAATTATCTGGAATCTGATTGGTAGAGGTGCCTTGGGGCTCAGATAAACCCTACTAGTTGATTCGGGAACTGTCACTGCAATTCTTTTGTTCTATTTGACGTATCCACAGTGGTACCCCATGGATAATTTCAATCTGGGGATATCGGTTACACACAAGAAAGTGTTACCCTTGGGCTCAAAGGTTTTTACCCGTGGGTAAATAGTCTAGTGTAACCACAACTTATGTACCAGCTCGTAATAGGTGTTCTTTTATGCTGCAAAAAATTGGTTAATATTTAATGTTACATAAAACAAATTTGTAACGTTTAGTGATAATAAGAAGGGATTTGTTCAGAATTGGATGTGTGGGTTTCCTGTGTCTTTCCGTTGTGATGACAAATACAATGGCGACAAGATGGCGTAGAATGGCATCAGAAGATCAGTTGGTCTGTTTTTTCTGATGCCAACTTTTCTGATGCATAGGGGGGCTCAGACCTTCTAGGGCCAACACTGTAATTTATGTAATTAGTATATTACATAACTTGCTATTTTATTTAATAAACCGGCTATGTTTTTAGCATAGCCATATTTTTGCCAACATTGGTGTAATTGTTGTCCCTTGTGAACAGAGCTAAGCACATATATTTATATCTTATTTGTGATTTTTCCCGTAATACGGGCGGATATTTTACGAGTTGTGAATGTATTTTTCCGAGTCCCTCCGGGGACGAGGAAAAATGCGAATAACGAGTAAAATGTCCGCCGGTATTACGGGAAAAATCACAAATAAGTTATTTATTATACGACTCTATGATAAAAATGTTTTTTTTTGGTAAGCAATTGTTTGGAAACATTTTGTGTGAAAACTGGTCTGCAGCCCGTATTTTGTCGAATTCAAAACCGGTTTAACTGGGACAGAACTCGATAAATACGGCTTCATATTTTTCGAGTTCTCTTCTCCTTATAAGGTAAAATTACGTAATAGTCGTATAATAAAACCCTCTATTGTTCTCATATTGTTTTCAGTATATTTAAGGCATAAATACAATTATTTGGATTCAAATAACAATTTAAGCAATATAAAACAGTGTACATGTCTTTATACTGTGATATAAACACGCGGTGAGCTGTAGAACAAGAGAGAAGTCGTAAAGAAACATGAGGCATAGCCAAGTGTTTCTTTGACTTCTCTCTTGCTCTACATCTCCCAGCGTGTTTATGTCACAATATATAGACCCAAGCTGACGTTTTATATTTGCTTTTGTAAAATATTTTTGAACTTTTTTATTGAGCGCGTCTCTGTCGTCTGATATAAACACAGTAGCCAATCAGAGCCCATCAAAGCCCTCATAGTATCTCAAATATTTTATAAAAGGTAATAAGAATTTATGGCTAAAAAATTTTTTATGGCATTATGCATACTGAAAATTTCTGATGATTTTTAGGGTCTTGCTGCCAAGTACGCTGACTTCAAGTCTGATCACGCCATGGCATTGTTATTGATGAGAGGAGACGTCTGGAGAACTGAAGCAAAGGAGGTATAGAGTACATCTGAAGTGAACGTTAATATGATGTAATATAATAAACAGATGTAATATAATGTCATGTTACGTATGTAATGAGTTTGTTTAATGTGTTCTTCTCTCCTATGCCACTAGGGTTTTTCTCCGGATTATCCGGTTTTTCTCCCTCTGCAAAAATGAACATGTGAGCCGAGTTGTGTCCAAAATAATTAACTTATGAGTGTGTGTCTGAGTCTCCCCAATAAGCAGGGCACTCTTGTCCAGCTAGAAGATTGAGACGTTAAAAAAGTGATTTATTTGATTTATTTTTATAATGCTCAGAAAGGTTATTTGACGTAGAATTAGGTATTGAATGCAATTAACATAATGCAACTTAATATATTATAGTGTAATCCTATTTCAAGTAAAGAAAGGTAATGTGTGTTGAAGAAATAGAAAACGAGGCAGCGTGCTCTGTTGAGTTATAGAGCACGCGGGGATTTTAAGAAGACGAGAGAAGCGTTAGGAGAAGCACGACGCGTAGCGGAGTGCTTCTCAGCGCTTCTCGAGTCTTCTTAAAATTCCCAAGTGCTCTATAACTCAACAGAGCACTGCTGCCGAGTTTTCTATTTCTTTTATAAAATATTCAGTAGTTAAAATCAAACAAATCGACGCTCCGTGCACTGTTGAGTTATAGAGAACGCTTCTCAGCCAATCAGAGCGCGCGATATAAATCAAATATTTTATAAAGTGTAATGCAAGATAACGTAACAAAGGTAATGCATGCGTACTAATAAAACATAGGTAGGTAGCATAACACAATGAAGACAGTAACCAGCATGTGATAGACCAAATCGTCTAACGCATTGCTATGTACGTTTCCACCCAATTCAAATCTTTTGGGAATAAGATCCTTTGTCTTATGTATTTCGATATCACATGGAAAATATTTTGAACAAAAGTTTTTATTCCCAGAGGTTTAAATTGGGTGGAAACGTACATAGCAACATGTTAGCCGATTAGGTCTATTGTCATAGAATTTTTCTCAAAAATAACAGCAATAAATTTGTGTTGTTTTATTTCAGATTATCCTGGAGACACCTCTAGCTGAGGGTCCAAGAGAAAGCACTGTGGACAGTGAGGAGGGCTTCTTTGACCAAATAATGGTGCCACCATCACTACTAGATAAGCTTGAAGCAGCTGTCAAAACCAAACTCAAATCAACTCCAAATGCATAAAATATTACCAGTATCTGTAATCATGATCGATTGCAAATATTAGAGAGATTTTCGTTTTCCCATGAAAAAAAAATTATTTAGTTTGTACTAGTTGAATGATAAAGAACAAAAGAATCACTGTATTTAGAGTCTTCCTATACACCACATCAAAATATGGCAGCCAATAGTTAACAGCCTACCGTTATTATAGGTATATGCAAATGGTTTTGAACAATGTTTCAAGTTGAGGCCAAGTTTTTTTGCCCAAGAGCTGTGACTTGAAACTATGGTATGAAAATATTTGCATACAACTGTGACAACAGCTATTTGAATAACTTTTGTTTTTCACTGACCAGCCTCATATACACGTAAAAATTCCATTGTGTTCTAACGTGAACACGAAGCTAGTCAGTCAAGAACAATAGGAGGACACCATATTTTGATTCAGGTTTTTGCATTGAGTATTGTTTCATGTGCAAATGAAAAATTACTCTTTAAGTGTCAAACCTTCACTTGAAAATTATTGTAAGAAAAATCAAATACAAAGAATACCTCATTACAACTTTTATTGTCAATAAATAAATAAACTCATAAATTGTTCTAGTATTAAAAAGTTAATAATAAAATAAATTTTTAAAGCATTCTTGTCGTAACATATTAAGCACCATTGCACAATATCTGCTTTTTTATCTCGTTTTTGCCCCAGCTGAAGTCTTTCCAGCATTCTTCATGTTCACTGTTCATTTTTTTTCCAAAACAATATTCAATTATTTGACTTATAATTATTATTGCATGCAATGTTCTTTTATCTTTTTTGATTTTAACATGTTTCTTGTCCCCTGGGGTGGTGGTAGTTCCATGGGTTTGTAAGTCTTCCCAGCATTCTTCATTTTGTTTTCCAAAACAAATATTCAATTATTTGATTAATTCTTGTATCCCATGTTCTTTTATTGTTTTGGATATATTGTCTTTGGCATTTTAAACTTGTTTCTTCTCCCCTGGGGGTGGTGGTAGTTCCATGGGTAGGTAGCGTGTGTTACTGGGGTAAGATAGGTATGTTTCTTGATCACTGCTCGACCTATTTGACTGTACATAAACTGGGTCTTTGGAGACTGAAGAATATTAAATAGATAGATGAATAAATAGATAAATATATCTATGAATAATTAAATCTATGAATAAAAAATGGATAAATAAATAAAAAGATAAATGAATCAATCAATAATCTCCTTCACAGTTCCCTGCGCCATCTTGAAAGGTAGCCAGGTCTTTGAATCGAAGAGAGACGGGCGTTGAACTTGCAATGATAGTGACGTTTTTAACACCTTGAGGGACAATTATTGATGTGTCTTTATCATTGCAAGCTTAATGTTTGTCTTGTATCGATGCAAAGGCTTGGCTACCTTTTAACATGGTGCAAGGAACTGTAAATGGGACTATCAATAAATAGATGAATGAATGTCAATAGATAACTAAATAGATGGATGAACAAATATATAGATAAAGCAAAATGATAAGCAAAATAATAAATAAAAACCAAATGAGGCATACATTTATGGTTAAAATTGTTGTAACATTTGTATCTTCTGGCAAGATCAAACTACAAGACTACGTTTTGATGAGCTTGTCTTTCAGACTGTTAAATGACTTTATTGAATATAAAGATACTTCATCGAAACAAGATTCAATCTTGATTGATAAGGAGTAGTTCTACTTGAATTTGGGGACCCTTGAAGAGCTTGAACCGCTTGAAGAAATGTGACCTACTGTAATCATCCATTTCATTGAATGATCAAGTTTTATCCACCTCATCTTTGATCGTCTTATACTTTAAGCATTTTTGAAATATCAAAATACATGGTTTTGGCCTAGTATGTAACTCTCACACCAGGTATTTAAGCATGATTATAGTACCATAGTTACCTTATCGTCGTTACTTTGATGCCTTGGCAACGTGGCATTCGGGGCTTTCTCTGGTAGTCCTTTTTTTCTTTCTTCTGCTCGACAGGATCTCTCACACACATATTGCTCTTCAATCATGTTTTCTCGTCGATTTCTACCAGTCTTTTGAATACATTTCAAGTTCGATCAAGTGTTCGAGAACTTTAGATTGTTTTGTTTGTTTTGCTCGAGGGAGTCTGGAGTCTGGGGGGATTGGGCACTAGTATGTGAAAAAATCAAGATGGCGGACGATTTGAAGCGGGAATGTTGAAAGTTTGTTGTGTTTTTTGTTGCAATTTAATATGGAAAGTCTTGTACTTGTAAAACATCTGAAGGAAGCTATCGAGAAAGACGTTAAAGGTTGGTGAAAGGTTTAGGTAGTGAAAGGCAGTGAGATGTGTGTCTGAGTCTAAAGTTAGTAGCGAGGGCACTTGTTGCATATGCTGGCTAGAAGATTGAGACGTTAAAAAAGTGATTTATTTTATTGCTATTGTGTGGAAGTGAATGGAGAATTTGGGGCGAAATTTGATGGAAGCCTTTAACAAGAGAGTTTATAGAAGTAGCAAGGAAAATAGGCTAAAATTATTTGATATCCGTAAGGTCTTGAAAGTTTTTATTGTAATAAAATATTTTGTCTATGTATTCAAAAGTTAGTACATATACATAGAAAAAAAACATTAAATTAATTATTTTAGCTTGTAAAGTTTGTAAATTAATGCTAGCTGTAGAGATGATTATTATGATAGTATTAATTTATTATGGTAATGGTCATTGATGGTGATGATAATGTTGATGATGTAATTAATATTCTTCTGTCAGGTCTTCAAGAAGGGCTTGAACAAGAAAAAAGTAATGCAAAGGCTTTGAAAGAAAAAAATGATCAATTACACAAATTTGTTACAGAACTAAAGGAGGATAACTCAAGGTGATTTTTATCTTTCTTTGGTCAATTCCACATGAGACATAGAAAAATCAAGAATTTCAAAAGGCTTTATTTCTTTATCAAATCCATATCAAAATATTAACAATATAGTGAATTATCATAAATCATAGGTTTTTTTTGCATTTCTGGTCACGCCCACTACACAGCAGGCGATCTAATGTGTCATGATTTTTCTGATGTTATGGGCCATTTTAAAGTTAAATTTTGACTGATCATAAGTCAAGATTGGAAATGTGTATTATATTTATAAATTTATTACTTTTCAATTTCCTTTAAATATAATTCAATTATTTATTCATCCATGCATCCATTCACTTAATATGTATTATTCATTCAGGCTCTTAATCCATTTATTCTTAATTCATATATTCATCCATCCACTCATCCACTTATTCATTCAACCATCCATCCATTCATTCATTCATTCCTTCATTTATTCCTTCATCCATCCATTCCATCCATTCAATTCAATCATTAACACATTTCTATATTTCCCATTAACTTCCATTTTCCTATTGTTAGTACATAACAATGTGTGTCTATCAATTATTTCTAAGCTTGGTCAAAGCCTTAAAGGAACTTAAAGAAAAATATGGCCGTTTGCATGACAAACTGAAAAGGTTGGTACTGTCTTTCATTATAGTTATTAATAAAGAAATAGAAAATATTTGTGCTTGCTGTGCAGTCATAAAGTATGCGGCTGGGGGGGGGGGGGGGGGGGGTGCACTAATTTTTTAAATGAGCAACATTTCAGCCAAAGTTAATAATGCTCTATTCAAAAAAGGGGGGCAGGGTATCCGCTGCCCCTGCAAGAGAAGTGTTAAGAGAAGCATGACACAACAGAGTGCTTCTCAACTCCTTCTCTTTATAACTGTATTCAGCACAGAATGCAAGTTTTTTATTTCTTTTATAAAATCTCATAAAGTACGCTCCTCATCCAATCAGAATGTGTGAAAGGCAAAGTCATATGCACAGAACAATGGAGCTACAGTTTGGCACTATTTACCACAGGAGTTTTGTAATTCAAAAACAATAGCTACTTTCAAAAAGAATGTGAAGGTCCATTCTATGGACAGATGGATATGTTGCTGTTTATTTATCCTTAGTATTCCTAGTTTTTATAATATAGTGAATTGTATTTTATATTTCCATTAATAGCTTATAAATTATAATTATCAATAATGTTATATATTATCTCAGTTGTAAATTGAATGGAAGATCCCTTCTTGGGAGTGTCAATAAAGCTTATTGTATTGTTAGTAGATATGCTAGGGGAAGGAGAAAATGTCCTCAAATCAAAACCTTACAAATGATATATTAATGCTGTGTTCTCTTGTACTTTTTACTAGAAAACAAGAAGAAATTTATAAAAAGGAGAAATGGTGGGATAAGTACAGATTCACTGCAGAAACTACCATGAAAAGTAAGTTAAAAATATGGAAGAATGCTGTAAGGAATTAACAATCATACCAGCATAAAGGTGGAATAATACACTACAAAAATGATTTGAATATATCTCTGTTGTCATCATAGTTATCATCATACAATTTAAATAGGTATTATGTTTTTCCTCTTTCAAGACCTCTTTACTTAACCACTTACGATCATAATTTATGTACTATATTCCTCACTAATATTTTTAGAACAGTTTTTATGTACCCTATATATTCAGAATTGTATTTCTTTTATATATGTATTTGTACTTTGTAATTTAATTTTATGAACATTTATTTATTTACTTATTTTGGATGGCAGCCTTAGAATGGGAATTAAGTTTCCCCCTGCTACTATCCTGTTGTAATTTTTGTAATGCAATGAACTGTAATTAAATTAAATTAAATTATTAAAGGTATACAAAATAAAATACTAATATAGTACACTGTTATTGCCGTTATAAAACATGATAAATAATTGCTAACAACATTTTACTACTTTTTTTGACAATGTTTGTGATTTAATCTATTAAAACTATTAACTACTTTCTAACATAAATTTTAAATTCAATTTTGTTTACAAATTTTGTTTGGTGTTTTTGCAATCATCAGAATTAAGGACGGTGGGAAGCTTCCCACCAAATGCCTTGCATGAAGTTAGCAGGGATCTTGTTGATATCATGTAAGTATCTACTTGACCCAGATTGTTGGGCTTCCTGTGGTAAGATTTTTTTACTAAAATAAGATACCATTGTGTGATGTGTGGTTGTTGTAGTTAACCTTGATTATTGGGCTTCCTGTTTTACAATTTTGTTTTAATCAAGAAAGATAGCTGTTTTATAATCTTTGGCCTAGATTATTGGGCTTCCTGCGTAAATTGATGGAATTGATGGCTTGTTTGACTTGTATCATGATGTATGTCCCTGATTGATGGGATTCCTGTGGAATTCATTTATTGATTGTCTTGTCTCATGATGAATGGCCCAGATTGATGGGATTCCTGGGAATAATTCATTTATTGATTGTCTTGTCTCATAATGAATGGCCCAGATTGATGGGATTCCTGTGGAATAATTCATGTATTGGTTGTCTTGTATATGATGTATGGCCCAGATTGATGGGATTCCTGTGGAGTAATTCATGTATTGGTTATCTTGTCTCATGATGTATGTCCTGTATTGAAGGGATTCCTGTGGTATAACTCATGTATTGACTTGTCTCATGATGAATGGCCCAGATTGATGGGGTTCCTGTGGTATTAAGTATGTATTGTCTTTCCTAATAATACAATACAATCTGGACCCTTGTATGAGAATAGTAAAAATGTGTTTTACCACAGGAACCCCAACAATTTGGGCACCACAATTTTAAAGATGCATATGTGATATTTTCAGGGAAGATGGCTCAAGTACAGAATCAGTCAGCTCACAAGAAAGTCAACCGAAGAGACCTTCACTCAAGAAACTCACTACTACTAAAGACAGCAAAAAGAAGTATCGATACGCTGATGTGTCACCCGAAAACTTACATTCAAAAACCACAAAACTACAAACGCATACAAGTGATGACAAACAAAACAAGCAAAATGTTGTTGATGACAAAACCACTGCACATAGGAGTTCTAGTTTATCTTCAGATAAAACAAATGAGCAACATGTACAGAAAGAGATCATGGAGGTTGACGACGACGATGATGAGACTAATGCTGATGGTCTTGGATGTCCTTCTCAGACAAGTACTCCAGTCTTTACATCAACACAAACAAAACTCTCTTCTGGATCGCATGAACCTGTAGGTTTTCCAGATTTGAGTATGATTGTACAAGACAGCGTGGGTGTAACTTCAAGTAAAGTTCATGCAGGAATGAAAAGCACAAATGTTGACAAAAAGGATGGCAAGAATAATTTTGAAAAGGCAAAACCATCACTTGTTGAGAAAAGGAATCATAAAAATAATACTGAAGGAATACAGAATTCAAATATCAACAAGAAGAATGATAGAAATAATCTCAAAAAGAATTTAAAAATAGTAATAAAAAACTGCTTTAATGATAACAATGACAAGCACCATTCGCCAAGTATACTGGATAACATTGAACACATAAAAACAAAGACACACACTAACAATGAAGAGATAAGCTCCCCTTCCATTCTTCATCCAGAAACACAAACATACCAAGATAAACAAAAGAAAAGGTTGTCATCAAATTTAAGAACAATTGATATAAAGAGGCAGCGATTGGATACTGACAACATGGCTGACCAAAGCTCAAGCGTTGTTCTGCTGAGCTCTGATGAAGAAGGTTCTAGTATTGCTCTGTTCGGTGTGGGTGAGAAGTCACACAAAGATAAAACTGGACAAAATATATCAGACAAGGAAACAACTTGTGAAAAGATATCTGACAAAGATAATACTGGTGAAAAGATATCAGAAAAAGAAACAAGAGACAAGGGTAAAAGCTTTATGTCTTTGTCAAAGCCAGGAATGGATCAGGTACTTTAAAAGTAACTCAAAACAGAAACTAATCAAAGGATTGAAACGTGCAACCACCATACAATCCTTTTGATCTATAGACTGTATGCAAAAAGAGCAAGGGACTGGTAATGATTAACACAAAACACCATGAACAATAAGATATTTCAATATTTTTTTTCCATTACAAGAAAGAGAATGTCTAAATTAATAATTTTGTAGAGTTTTGTTGTCATATATTGAATCACTGCAGATTTTGGTCTATCATATCTGAATATGTTGGACCATGAGTATGGTGTTGTACGTTTCAATCCCCTTATGGGTTTCTGTTCATTATCTAAGCAGAAGCCAGATGGTGTTTTTTGAAAATCAAACATGCTCTATGTGTATCCATTTTGTTTAGTGATTGTATTTTTGTGTATCCTAGGAAAAACAAAAAGTAAAAGATGGATACTTAAGCAGAATTGTGGATGAAGAATTTCCTGGTTTTAGGTATAAATGACATTTTTGTTATGGTTTTGTGAACCAACCAGTTATTAGAACAAAGAATATTGAAAAATCTATTGTGAAAATGGTTGGCAAATTAGCATCACAATACCAACACTTGTAAGACCTGTATGATTTTAGATGTGTAACATACTGTCACTGTATTCTACCACCAGTACTACAGCGGCTGAATCTCAATGAACAACTGACAATTGATGATTTGTGAAATGTTTCAATTACAGAAAGCCAGATGAGCCTACTTACAAAAACATAGAGGTAGTGAGAAAGAAAGACGAACGAGCAAAGCTGAAAGGATTTTCTTGCCGTGAATGTGCAGAGGTATTTATACACCTATTTCAAAAATCGTTGTCGCAGCCAAAGCTACGGTCCACACTCTGAAGCCTGCAAAGGATGTTGGTAATATGGACTTAATTTGTGATTTATTGCACGTTTTTTAAAGAAATATTTCTATTTATATCTACCACAACAACAACTTGTTATGGTCATATAACACAAACATGTACAACCAAAATATGCTATGCTATAAATCGATAACAAGAGAAGAAATACCAACATCCTTTGCAGGCTTCAGAGTGTGGACTGTGGCTTTGTTTGCGACAACGATTTTTGAAATAGGTGTACATCCAAGAATAATTGATTATCATTGTCAGTGACATTGATTTATCTGTTATTTTGGATCTCACCCAATCAGCAAAACCTTTTTATGGGGGAAACTTAAGCTTACGCAAACACCAATCAAAATGTTCTAGGCAGCAGTCTCAGCTTAATTCTCTGACTTTGAGCATCTGTAGACCATCTACCGAACTTGCCACATGGTGATACACACAGAGGACTAAGCCGGTACTGCAGCTTGAAAAGCTTTTGATTGACAGTTGCCAAAACTTAACTTTGCCAATAATGGCCATATGCAACACCAGCCACAAAAGAACTTAGTGATGTTGATAATAATAATAAAAAAATATAGTCATTTTGATAAATTATAAATTATAACAGTGATAATAATGATGCTAATAATGATAGTGATAAAAATGAAGATAATACCAACTTGAAATTCCTTGAAAATAATGACGAAAATAAGTTATAAGGAGTTTTTCCATTGTTATTAGAACAAAGAACATTGAAAATCTATTGTGAAAATGGTTGGCAAATTAGCATCACAATAGCAACACTTGTAAAGGCCGATTTACACGATACGATTTTGACCTACGACTGTAGTATACGATTTGCCTACAAATTGTAGTAGGTACCATTCACACGTGCACGAATAGTCGTATACGATTCGTGTACGCCATTGCTAAAATCGCGAGTGATTGGACAAAATACTAGATCTAGTCCTCATATGGGGCAAATCACATCATTTTCCTACGACAAGTCGTAGGGTTTTGATCCTTGGTTCAAAATCCTACTACAAGTCGTAGGTCGCGAGCGTCAGTCGTAGGCAAGTCGTAGGGGCATTTACACGGCACGACTTGGAGCTCATTTGAGTCGTATACTACAAGTCGTACACGACAATCGTGCCGTCTAAATCGGCCTTAAGACCTGTAAGGTTTTAGATACACCTATTTCAAAAATCGTAGTCACAATCAAAGCTACAGTCCACACTTTGAAGCCTGCAAAGGATGTTGGTATTTCTTCTTGTTATCGATTTATTCATAGCATTTTTTATGAACATAACAAGTTTTGCAGTGATAGATGATGAAACAAATATTTATTTAAAAAGCACGTAATAAATCACACATTCAGTTCATATTACCGACATCCTTTGCAGGCTTCAAAGTGTTGACTGTAGTTTTGGCTGCAACAACGGTACTTTTTAAAATAGGTGTATATATAACAAACTGTTACTCTTTTTTTACCACCAGTACTATGGCTCTCTGAATCTCAACGAAGAAGAACTCAAGAAACGCTTAAAGCACTGTTCACGTCATCGTGCCAAGCATTCTCCTCCACCATCAACCCCCCCTGGATTCTGGAACCTGAGCTTCCCAGATACCCAAGAATACATGGCTAAAGGAATGATGAAGACCGACGAGAATATGCAGCAGCAGAAAAGGAGGCCAAGGAGGAGGCGATTGTTGGGGGAAAATAAGTTGGGAAAATAGTGGAGAGTGTGTTAGAGTGGTTTTCATTAACCCGTGAAACACTCTTAAGTGTATTACTCTTTGATACTCTCTAATTTCATTGTGTTCTTTTGTTCTTATTTGACCAATACACTTTAATTAATACAATTTGTTTCACGGGTAAATGAAAACCACTCAACTAGTGGAGAGTGTGTTAGTCTATATTTAACAAAAGGAAACGCTAGTTACAGTTAAGGTTGAATATTTTATTGTAACTATACATACTGTCAATAAAAGTGACATATTTTTCATATCTTGAAATAAATCTATTGACGTTTGTCTATTTCTCTATTTACAGCTATTTCAACAATTCTAACTTTCACAGTCCTCATCCACAGCCTCAGCCTTGATAGAGTGTAATATATTCTTTACAATTTGACTACAGCTCGTTGTAATTTAAAGAATGTACACATTATCAAACAACTGAAACACTTCAAAATTTCACAGTCTGTACTCAAATTCTAAAGAATATATTACATGCTATCGAGGCTGAGGTTGTTTGTTGAGAACTGTAGGTCTATATCAACTCATTGGAGTATTGTAAAATTAAACATTAACACAGTTTATAGAAACTCTGTAGGCACATTGTTCCTTTCAATGGCAAGATAGCTACTCATTGTGACAACCATTTCTGAAAAGGCTATTCTAATTTAAATCAGTAACTATTGCTCTGGCATAATCCACACATCCTACACCAAATCAATGATTTCTCAATTTGAATTTATTTGCACTTGTTTGTTTTTCAAAAATCCCAAATTGCATTTGCCTGTGTGGCAGCTCTAGGGTTTGGGGAGAGAAGGGAGGGCAGAAGGGAGAGCCTGCAGCCTCCTTCTCCCCACCACCCCTCCCCCTCTCTCCCCCAATCCCCTAGAGCTGCCATGCAGGCTAAAATTGCACTTGTGTTACCGCTTGTGCAATTACAGACTCTTTTGAAAGTAAAACTTGAGCAAATGAATTCCATACTATAACTTATCCAAACTACCACAAGAGTGCAAATACTATAACCAAGAAATCAATTTAAATTGCTGCTGTGTTATAGAGTGAAGGCATAGACCACTTTCATAAATACCATAATATGTACCGGAAAATGATTTTCAAGTAAACAGATATTTTGATCTGTTAGCACTGTCATATGAAAGAACCACCTGAAATAAGGCATGGTTGGAAGGTTTTGATGCTCTGACTAAAATACAAAAGAAGTTATGCTCAATGAAAAATGTAGAGATTTGTATGTAATTTTCTGCTGAGGCCTTTGATGTCTCTTTTTGGTGTTATTTTCTAATTTTCCAAACTCTTATAGCTTCTTGCAAATTTAATCGTTTTTTTCTCAAAGTTATTTTTATGGTGAATGTCTATCATATAATAGCTTTCTTATTCTTAGAACATCAACTTTAAAAATTATGATAATTGGTGGCTGCCATATGAAAGTCGTCTATTTAACCCGTGAAATAGAAATTGGTTGCTAAAGAAAACAATGGTATTAGGTTCTACTAAAGAGTGTTAGTCTAATATCTATTTCACTGGTTTAATAACCTCACTCTAGTTCTTATTTAGGGACTTGTCAGAAATTAGCAGGGGGGGGGGGGGGGGGGGGGGAGTGGAAACTGGGGAAGGGTCATCACTTTTTAAGAACCTACAAAATAATAAACCACCAAAAATGAGGATTGTGCAAAAGAAGACACTGTGACATAGGGTAGGGTCAAGATATTATGATCCTTTACTTTGGGAGGGTCATGAAATTTTCATCACTTCATTTCAAAACTCCAATCCCCCCCCCCCCTGCTAATTTCTGACAAGTCCCTTAGTAGCAATTAGTCACTATCAAAGACAAGTTGTTACAAGGTAGAGTGAAACATTAGTAAATAGTATGTTTGCTAATTCTATTGTTTAATGTAGCACTATTTTATGCTCTTTAGTTTTGTATTTCACAGATATATTGTTTGCACTCTATTGTTTCCTTTTGTATTTAAATTTTGGTGATTAATAGTGACTAAATAGTTACTAAATATAAAACTATTAGGTGTTAATTTGCTTTCATGGTTTCAGTGTATTCACTCTACAAGGATTCTTTCAGTGTTTTACTTGAGCATTGCGAGTCTTTGGTTGTGTCTGGCTATAAGATCTTTTAGCTCATCATCAGCTTCGCCATCATCCTTTGCTGTTTTTCTTTTTGGTGTGTGGGGTGCTGCAAAACAAGAACGCCTTTTCTGCTTGACTGGCTTTGTCCCAGCTGGTCCCATTCCTTTGCCAGAAACTGGTGCAGCGACACATGACCTTCGCTTGCTTTTCTGTGTTGTAGGATTTGAAGCACTTGTTGAACTTGATCGGCTTACAGAAGGTCTTTCAGTATTTGGCGCTGCAACACATGATCTCCGCTTGTCCCTCTGTGTTGATTTGGGATCTGATTTATTGATAGTGGGCTTGGAGCTTGAGCTTGTCATAGAAGACTCGTCCTCTGAAATTCTCCCAGTTGTTGATGTAGACATGCACGATCTACGTTTATTCATCTGTGCTGATTTCAGATCTGTACCAGTGACAGTACGCTTTAGACTAGTGCTTGTCATAGAAGACTCATCCTCTGAAATTTTCCCAGTAGTTGGTGCAGCAATACAAGATCTACGTTTACTCATCTGTGATCTTCTCAAATCTGCAGTACTCATAGGCTGCTTCATACTCGTGCTTGGTTTATGACTTTCATTCTGTGAACGTCTCCCAGTAATTGATGCTGCGTCGCATGAACTTTGCCTATTTGTTGTCTTTGTACTTGTTTCTGTTGGATTTTGGTTGTGGTCATTTGATGAGACTTTCTCCTTTTTGCTGGTCTGTTTTGTCGGAGCAACAACACAAGATCTTCGGAGGTGCTTTGGCTTTGTCTTACAATCAGCACTTGAACTCAAGCTGGACCGTCGTTCACTAGTCGTGGTCTTTGGTAAAACTTTTTGACTTCTTGTTCTTTTTAATGCTGTTCTTTTGGGTGATGCAGACTACAAACAAATCAAATAAATGCTATTAGATAAGAGCATTGAATTCAGTATTTCTAATAAGGAAAGAATAGGAGAAACAAGTAACTTATATACATATTACAATCTTTGACAAAATGTGATTTTTGAGTAAATGTGTATAAAATGGATTTTGGTCTATAAAATCCTCCCCCTCCCCCTAAATCAATGTTGCATGATGGCTCAACCATGATCAAAACCCACGCACATCAACACATCAACATTGACCAGGGGGAGGTGGGGGGGGGGGGGGGGGGGTGAGGGCACCCTTTACATATACACCTTTTTCATTAATGTTGTCCAAAAAGAAACAGTAAAATGCTGTATGCTGTTAAAAAAAACAAAGTTGTTACAGAACTACATACCGTAGCCTATGTAGAGGCTCTTAGGGGATTGGGTAGAGGAGGAGTCCCCTCTTCTCCCTTTTCCCTCCCGCTCCGCATAGAGTGCTGCTACGCAGGCTATATAAGTACAGAGGCAGTGTACTGGAGCTAAAAATTCACATTGATAGTCCATGATTATGGTGGCTAAAGGACTACTTATAGCCTGATTTTCAGAGCAGGCTGATAGCGTAGGACCCAGGCCCGCTCTGAAAAACAGGCTAGACTATTTAGAGATGGTCATAATTAAACAGACATCCCCTAGAAAAACCCTTTTTGAATTGTAAGGCAATCTTTTCAACTTACCTCAGTAGGAGCTGGGCAAAAGACTGGGTTTGCAGGCTGGATGCGTCGTCCATTTGAATCATATTTACATTTGGATGCCATAACCTTCTTGTTGTGGAACTTTAGAAGTTCTTCGATACTCATCGCACCATTCTCTTCCTTTCCCTTTCCACTAGGTTGCACTTTCACATCACTATCCTCTTGGCCAACAATATTTACATTTGATTTTGGAGCATTTGTAATAGATAATTCTTCTGGGATCTTTTCTGACTTGCTTTTAGCAGCAACTTCGGAGGTTGTTTCAGAGAATCTTGTCTCATTTGTACTTACATTTGAGTTTACTTTGTGGGTTATACTACTTTGGTCTTCTAGTGTAGCTTGTCCATTATAGCTCTCCTCTTGTTCGCTTCTCATGTAAGTTGTTTCTGTACTGGTTTCTAATTCATTGACACATGATGTCTTGTCATCTTCTTGTAATTTCGACAGGTTTTGTTCTCCTTTATCTTTGATACGTCCTGTGTAGCTATCCATAGTTGAAGACGTTATGTTATCAGTTTTTATTCTCCGTCCATTACTGTCATACTTACACTTAGAAGCCATGACTTTTTTATTGTGTAATTTTAACAAATCTTCAACACTCAAGTCGTCATCAATGTTTTCATTTTCTGAAGTAGTCTTCTTTTTTGCTTTGTTGTGTTGGGTAGTGGAATTTGAAGTTTTCATGTCAAATAGAGAACTTGAGTCTAGGGTTTGGGTATTTGACTTTGAATGGTTGGTTTCTTCTGATGATGACTGAGCTCGTGAAGGTAGAAAAGCTGAGGCATCTTGACTCTGATAAATAATATAAAAGTCACCAACTTACCGCTTAAAGTAACCAATAAAACCAACATGATCAATCAACTTACCAAAACAAACAAACCAACCATTCACCAACTTAACAACCAACCAACTAGTAAACCAACCAACTAGCAAACTTATCAATTTAACAACCAACCACCCAACCAAACCAACCATTCAACCAACTTGTCAACCAACCAACCAACTAGAAAACTAATCAAACAAACAAACAATAAATCAACCAACCAACCAAGCTATCAGAAAACCAAACCAATCATTCAACCAACTTGTCAACCAACTAGCAAACTTATCAAACAAACAAACAATAAATCAACCAACCATTCAACCAATAAATCAACCAACCATTTAACCAACTTGTCAACCAACCAACCAACTAGCAAACTTATCAAACAAACAAACAATAAATCAACCAGCCAATAAATCAACCAACCATTCAACCAACTTGTCAACCAACCAACCAACTAGCAAAATTATCAAACAAACAAACAATAAATCAACCAACCATTTAACCAACTTGTCAACCAACCAACCAACTAGCAAACTTATCAAACAAACAAACAAACAATAAATCAACCAGCCAATAAATCATCCAACCATTCAACCAACTTGTCAACCAACCAACCAACTAGCAAACTTATCAAACAAACAAACAATAAATCAACCAACCAATAAATCAACCAACCATTCAACCAACTTGTCAACCAACCAACCAACTAGCAAACTTATCAAACAAACAAACAATAAATCAACCAGCCAATAAATCAACCAACCATTCAACCAACTTGTCAACCAACCAACTAGCAAAATTATCAAACAAACAAACAATAAATCAACCAACCAATCAACCAATAAATCAACCAACAATTCAACCAACCAACCAACTAGCAAACTTATCAAACAAACAAACAATAAATCAACCAACCAATCAATAAATCAACCAACAATTCAACCAACCAACCAACTAGCAAACTTATCAAACAAACAAACAATAAATCAACCAACCAATCAATAAATCAACCATTCAACCAACCAACCTATCAGACAACCAAACCAACAATCTGTCAATCAATCTAACATCAAAACAATCAGTCTACAAAATAGCCAACCAAATGACAAACTCACTCATCAATCAACCAGCAATTGATTGATCTAACACCAACCAACTGCCAAAGAACAAGATAGATATAAGCAGTTCACGCACATTACATATATGTAATAATACTATAGGTAATATAATGAAATTTGTAACAGAACTAAAGCTCGAAACGTCAATAAAGTTAAGTCAACATTTGTTACAAATTTCATTTTATTACCATTGTTTATATCAAACACTGACGCAGCCTATACTAGTTTACTCACTAGTTTCTATTTACATTATACTACACATACCTCAGTAGGAATTGTGGGAAGACGTCGTCTCTTTCTTTGTCCATCTACATTGTTGGCAGCCTTTGCAAGCAAGGTGCGTTTTGGGGAGTTTATAGTTGTTGTAGATGTAATATTACCACGTAGAGGGGAATGTAATAAAACTGATAATGGTGTGGTGTCTTTTTCTGTGGTTTCATTCATAAAAGGAAGAGGAACTCAGTGAATTGTATTTATATATTGTATTAATACATAGAAGTTGGAATGGTCAAAATGGCTTAATTTACAAAAATGATATGGTTGGGTGGCAAATAATTATGTGTATAAATCAATCATTAAATAAATACTTGCACAGATGAATGAATGATGATATAATCAAGTGTTGCTTCTTCAACTATCAAACACATATTTTATCAATTACAATTGATCATCAGAATTCAATCATAAGTCAATATCAATCGATGTTGAAAACTAGTTAGTAGATATTGATTTATATTTTCAATCAATGATCAGTCAATAGTCACACCAACTTTCGGCCATGAATTGATCATTGATTGCCAATATCAATCAATTGATTGTTATCGATTGATATTGATTGGCATCGATTAAGGAACAAGAAGAACAATATAGTAAGGAATATTGTACAAATATGAAAAAATGTCGCATTTCAATGTAAAATATGAAAATAAGATGGCTTATTTATAATCATAATACAGATACCTGCTCTCGACGGTGAATAAACTGTCACAGGCGGTGTAAAATTTCTCATTTGGCTAATTAATCCATCCTTGTGCTGTTTGATATCTTCATTAGAGTTGGCATTATCGTTCTTTGCTTCGCCTTTAGTAATGTTATTGGTAATTTCTGGCAAAATTCGTCGTTTTTCCCGTCGTTGTAACGTAACAGGCTGTTTAATTCCGAGAGATTTTTTAGAAGTTTTGTATTTTGTAGTGACTTTTGTTGTATTTATTGTGGATTGTTTTGCTTGGTTTTGAAGTTCTTTTAAGTCAATCAAAGGACGCAATTCTCGTTCATTTTTGTCTTTATCTTTGGGTTCATGCAATGGATGCTCTCTTTCAAACCAGGAATCGTCCAAACTGAGAATGGATAAGCATTAGAAAAGCTTGGAGACAATATAAGTAATCAAAAACGGTGCAAAAACTTACCACACTTCAAAGTCTTCGATGTTTGTTTCTGCATCTGTATCCATCTCGAAGTCGACCCATTTTGGACATTCAAACTCAAACTCAGGATCAACCTCCATATTTTAAGCCAACAGAACGCCTCTAAACTATCGCAAAATCATTCTTCGCTCACATGTATTCATATCAATGCACGTCTGAAGTGAAAAAACATATTTTGACGCATAATTAGTCATAGATAGAAATTTTACAACTTGATTTTCGAAAAATGGCGCGCATTGATGCACGGTTAGAGAGCTGGTACTAGCATCTAAACGAGGCCTAAGCCGCCATTTTGAAAACGTGTTTTCTTCGTCTCTTTGAATATTATTCAAAATGTCCCTTTTACAAAAGAAAAGAAAACCTTTTCTCGGCGTTACTGCACCTCTTGGATATGTTCCTGGTCTTGGTAGAGGGTAAGTTGTTTCTGTATTTCTTTGTAAAGCCTTAAATAGAACTGTTAAAATGTCAAACATTTTTTGACTTTGTGGAATACAAATTCTTTATGCATCTTTCAGTGCCACTGGTTTCACTACCCGTTCTGATATTGGTCCAGCTAGAGAAGCTACAGATATAAGGTACGCTATTATTACTTACTAGAACCTTAGCTATAAGTTAAAAATACTTTTACTCTTTCAAATAACCCTAAAATGCTAGCATTCTACTAAATTAATAATATTTGAAATAATTAAATCTTTGTTGAAGACATCTGTTATTTTTTTAAGTGATGAAAGACACGGGAAACCAGCTCATTTGCAGAAAAAAGACGATGAAGAAGAAGAGGATTTGAATGAGTCGAACTACGATGAGGTACTTTGGGTTCCCTGTCGTGTATATTACATAGGAACCCCAACGAATTGTCAAATATCAATAATGCACAATCAAAGCAAACTCCAAGGAATATACAATAGTGAAACTAATTGTTTTACTGTTTACCAATATGATCAACCAAGCAAATTAAAAAAGTGGGCAAGTCTTGTCAAAGTGGTTTAAGGATTGGTTGTCAAAACTAACAGTTCCAAAATGGCCCCTTGAGGCAGCAACTATTTCGGTTACTTTTAGGCATTTGCATTTTGTTTTTATTCTTTTTTTATTAATGATAAAACAGCAAAGAGCTTTTGTTGTCCAAGTTAAATAGATTTTTAATGTGAAGTTATGTTAATAGGTATAGAAGAGATATAGGAATAGATTTGGGACTTTTTATTGTGGCCGCCTTATAGAGGGTGACCGCTTAATAGAGGTACCACTGTATTTATAAAGGGTTAACACTGGAAACAACTCTCCTGAATGATGCCATTTTGGAACTGTTGGTGAAGCGACAAAAATGCTTCTGATTGGCTTATACTAGCCAGAAGTGCGAGCGCAAAATCACCTGGTTCTGGTTCTGGTACTTAGAATAAAATGATATCATCATATCAAATGACTTTTTGTAATTGTCTTTGACAGTTTGCTGGGTATGGAGGTAGTTTGTTTTCAAGTGGTCCGTATGATAAAGATGACGAAGAAGCTGACGAGGCATATGAAGCTATTGATAAACGAATGGATGATAGAAGAAAAGAAAGAAGGTAATGGTGATGGTGGTGGTGATGATGATGATGATGGTGGTGGTGGTGATGATGATGGTGGATTGGTAGTGATGATGATGATGGTGCTGATGAGGCATATGAAGCTATTGATAAATGAATGGACGATAATAGAAAGAAAAAAGGTAATTATGATTATGGTGATGATGATGAAGGTTGTGGTGATGATGCTGATGATGGTGATAACAATAGTATTGATAATGATGATGGTGATCATGATGCTGATAAGTGAATATTGATGATGATGCTGATGATGATAACAATAGTAATATTGATGATGATGGTGATGATCATGATGGTGATAAGTAAATAATGATGATGATGATGGTGATAACAATAATATTAATGATGATGATGATGGTGATAACAATAATATTGATGATGATGATGATGATTGTGATAACAATAATATTGATGATGATGATTGTGATAACAATAATATTGATGATGATGATGATGATTGTGATAACAATAATATTGATGATCATGATGATCATGATGATAAATGTGATGGTCTTTGTGTATATTTGATTTATTTGCATGTGTCTGAAGCTATATATTATTGTATTTTTTTTAAAGAGAACAAAAATTGAAAGAAAAAATAGACAAATACAGACAGGAAAGACCAAAAATTCAACAGCAGTTTTCAGACTTAAAGGTATATTGTTGTTACAGCCAAACCTACTGAAGCATTCCTATCAAGGTTGGAAGGCTTGATTTATTCTTCCAAACTTGATTTTAAATTTGTTTTTAAATTTGCATAAACCATCTGTCGAGCACCCCTACCCATTTTCTAAGGGTTTAACTGCATTTGCTCTATTCATATATAATTTTTAATTGTAAGTATTTTCTTGTATAATATTGTATTATTAAGGTGGAAATGGTTAAATAAATAAATAAACATCAATTCATCCATCCATTGTTTAATTATTATAAATAATTTGTTTGTTTCTTTGTATCTATCAGAGAAAACTAACTGAAGTATCAGAGGATGATTGGGTTAATATACCTGAGGTTGGTGACTATAGAAGCAAGAAACAAAGAAACCCAAAGGGAGAGAAGTAAGTGGAGAGATTTTTGCTTTGTGGCTTCATTAGAAGGAAAACCACTCTAACAATAGGGGGATTTCATGTCAATAATGATTGTGGTTAAAACATAAACATAAGCTATTTCTGCAATCCAGCACAATGTCCAAGGGATATTTGTGCTTGTAAAAGACCATCTCCCTTACCCAACTGTGACAAACCACCACTCTAACTGCTAGGCCAGCCTTTTCTCTCCTTAAATATTGTGACAGATGATTTTACTGGAAAGCTTGGTATCCACAGGTTTATATTTTGCTATGATTATATTTCAGATTTACACCAGTACCTGACAGCGTATTGCAGAGCACCATGATAGCTGGCAATACAATAAATGCATTGAGTGGTGCACAACAGGTAAGGATTTGTGGTATTGAACCAGTTATCATAGGTATTGCAGCATGTCAGTCAGTCATTCACAGCCAGTGAGTTGGTCAGTCAGTCAGTCAGTCAGTCAGTCAGTCAGTCACCGTAGTTGTTCAAAAACTAATCTATATAATCTATTTTACTCTAGAAATTTGGTGGATTCCAAACACCATTTCCTGGCGGCATGACACCAGGGTTCTCTACACCATCAGCTGACCTTGACCTTAACATGATAGGTGAAGCCAGGAAATCTCTTGTTGGTGTAAAACTTGACCAAGCCTCTGACTCAGTGTCTGGACAAACTGTAGTGGACCCTAAAGGTTACTTAACAGACTTACAGAGTTTGACACCGCTCAGCGGAGGGGATATTGGGTAAGATAATTAAGAGTGAATGGGTAGATAAATGAATGAATGAATGGATGAATGAGTAAATGAATGAATAAACGGGTAGATGAATGAATGGATGGATAGATAAATGAATGGATGGATGAATGAATGAGTAGATGAATGAATGGATGAGTGCATGAATGAACAGGTACAGATGAATGAATGGATGAATGAGTAGATGAATGAATGGATGGATTTCAGACTTACAGAGTTTGACACTGCTCAGTGGAGGGGATATTGGGTAAGATAATTAAGAATGAATGGGTAGATAAATGAAAGAATGGATGAATGGACGAATGAACAGGTAGATGAATGAATGGATGAGTGGATGAATGAACGAGTAGGATGGATGGATGGATGAATGGATGGATGAATGAATGGATGAATGGATGGATTTCAGAATTACAGAGTTTGACACTGTTTAGTGGAAGGGGATATTGGGTAAGATAATTAAGAATGAATGGGTAGATAAATGGATGAATGGATGAGTGGATGAAGGAACGAGTAGGATGGATGGATGAATGAATGGATGGATGAATGAATGGATGGATAGGTGGATGAATGGATAGATGACAGACTCACAGAGTTTGACTCCGCTCAGTGGAGGAGATATTGGGAAGTTAATTAAGAATGAATGGGTAGATAAATAAATGAATGGATGGATGGATGGATGGATGGATGGATGAATAAATATATATATGAATGAATGGGTAAATGAATGAATGGATGAATGAACTGGTAGATGAATGAATGGATGACAGACTCACAGAGTTTGATTCCACTCAGTGAAGTTTATAAAAAACAGTAATTAAATGACTGAATGAATGGATGGATGAATAAATGGATGGATGAATAAATCAATGAGTCAATGAATGAATTGATAAGATAATGTATACTTATGGATGAATGAATGAATGGAAGGATTAATGAATGGATGATTGATAAATGAATGACAAACAACAATGTATTTAATAATAAGTCGTTTCCTCCACATTAAATTTGATTTTATTCCTAACTTTCGGATTTACAATCCATCATAGCACGCGCTGTTTTGTTTAATTTCCTTGACGTTTGTAAAAATATAACTGTTAGTTTTCCCGGATGATGGATTGTAAATCCGAAAGCTAGGAATAAAATTAAATTTAATGTGGAGGAAACGACTTATTATTAATTATGATTCCCACGTACAAGGAAATATTGAAAACAATGTATTTGTCATTGTAGTGATATCAAGAAAGCAAGGCTTCTCCTTAAATCAGTCATCACAACAAACCCACAGCATGCCCCAGGTAGGTTGTACCCTCCAGGCATCTTCCAACATAGTACCAACATAGCCTACATGATTTAAGTAAAACAATAAAATACCACATGAAGCTTAATTACAATGTTCAAAGCTAACAAAGAATATACATCATCCTCATTTCATGGTCTTTAAGTAAAACAAAGCCTGAATAAACAAGAACCATCCATTCCCCTGAGCCTTTTAAACTAAATTATACATTCATATACTATACATACATATCTATCCAGTAGGTTATCTATCCATCTACAATCATTGACAAAACTGTTGGCACGAATGTGATAAAATTATTTTAGTACCGGTACTGCTGAAATTCCACTACTCCCCCACTCCCCTTTGCAATGTTGAGGAGGGAGTCATTGTTTGGTGCTTATATGGTTGACCTGATTATGCGCTATCATTGTGCACTAACATTGATGTGGTGGGAATGGGGGGATATTCTTTTTTATTATCCAACTAGTCATAGACGAGTAAAAATATTGCAGGAGTAGGACTGGATCGAGTAAAAATATCCAGCGATATTTTTACTCGTCTATCAAGCCCTCAATTAAAACAATAGTTTGCTTTATAAAATAACAAAAACCTTTTGATCGGATAATAAATAACTTATTAAACAGTTTGATGTGTAATATGGCTGCATATTTTACTCATTAACTTGCATTTTGACTCGCCCGGAGGCTCGTCAAAATACAGCGTTTCACTCGTAAAATATCAGGCCATATTACACATCAAACTGTCAAATAAGATATATATACTTAAAATAAATGAAGTAGTCACTATGAGATAAAATACTAAAATTGGCTAACTAATTTTGACAATGATTGTAGGTTATCACTCATGGTACTAAATACAATTTAATTGAAATTGATTACATTTCATCAGTTCATTTTGCTGTTGATGGCCTTTGGAGAAAGGCTGAAATATTCAAAGTAATTTAAGTTTTCTTGCAGTTCTGTTTATAATATTAATCAAGTCGTGACTATGTTCAGGTTGGATTGCTGCTGCTCGTCTGGAGGAGGTTACAGGCCGAATGCAGGCAGCTAGAAACATCATTATGAAGGGAACTGATATTTGCCCCAAGAATGAAGATATGTGGTTGGAAGCTGTAAGGTTACAGGTAAGTGAAACATTGTTTTTTTAATAGACAACTTTCATAAATGGCTGCCATTAATTATCATAATATATAAAATTGATGTTTTAAGAAAAGGGTAGCTATCATAGAATAGGCATTCTGTATAACAATGACTTGTGAAAGTTTGAGAAAAAACGATTAAATTTGCAAAAAGCTAGAAGAATTTGAAAAATCAGAAAAACACCAAAACGAGGCAACAAAGGCCTCAACAGAAAATTACATACAAATCTCTGCATTTTTCATTGAGCATAACTTCGTTGCAATTTTAGCCAGAGCATCAAAACCTTCCAAACATGCCTATTTCAGGTGGTTCTTTCATATGACAGTGTTAAAATATTAAAATATATGTTTACTTGAAAAAGTCATTTTCTGCTAGTTATGAAAGTGGTCTATTGAAACATAACATAACTTGGGCCAGTTGTGTTCCAAACTTAATTCAGAAACTTTAGAATTTCAAACATATTTAAACTACCAACTGTCATGCTATCAATCATATCAAATTTTACAAAAATTGTCAACTAAGATAGAAGTAAATCTATATTCAAAATCTGTATGAGACTGACGTGATTTCTTTTG
Source organism: Metridium senile (assembly GCA_949775045.1). NCBI lineage: Eukaryota > Metazoa > Cnidaria > Anthozoa > Actiniaria > Metridiidae > Metridium > Metridium senile. The sequence continues at coordinate 7,950,096 of OX459101.1, read as the reverse complement.
TTAAAATCTCTATAATTTTTCATGAATTTTATTAGTACATATATTGTAATTGAAGGTGCTAAATGAAAATGAATTGAAGAAACTTTGTTAACTAACGAAGAGTGAAGTTAGTTAGTTAGTAATTCAATTAGAAAGTTGGTTTGAGGAACAGCAACACACTGACAAATATTTGTATTTATTTTATTTATTTATAAGGCTTTCCACATGTGTGGGAGACCACAACAACAGAGCTAGGCTCCAAAAATGAGTGGCTGGATTGAAATAATAATGATAACGATACATAGAAGAAATAATTTCAAAAAGCAAGAAAGAAAACATAATGCATCACAATAATTAATATTAATTACAATATACATCAAAATAATAGTTAATTGAAATAATAATTATTAAAGTTCTACAAGAAACACAACACACTGGGTTGAAATGATATAATAATGTTTGTTGTGTTTTGCAGCCACCTGAACAGTGCAGAGCAGTCGTTGCCCAAGCTGTACGTCAACTACCACAGTCTGTACGGTTATGGATTAAAGCTGCAGAACTAGAAACTGAAGTAGTAGCACAGAAACGTGTCTACAGAAAAGGTATCAATCATGGATAGCTAGAATAAATTACCAATGGAAACTAGTGAGTAAACTAGTATAGGCTGCGTTGGTGTTTGATATAAACAATAGGTAATATAATGAAATTTGTAACACAGTGACGTAAAAAATAATAAAAAATAGAAATAGAAACTAGCAAGTAAACTTGTATAGGCAGTGTTGGTGTTTGATATAAATGATAGGTAATATAATGAAATTTGTAACACTGTAAAAAATGTTGACTTAATTTTACTGACGTTTCAAGCTTTAGCCCTTAATCTGAGTCTAAGTCTTTTACTCCGACGAAGGGCTAAAACGTCAGTAAAGTTAAGTCAACATTTGTTAAGGTGTTACAAATTTCATTATATTACCTATCATATAATAAATTACTATTTGTAACTTTTTATGTAATATACAGCTACTTAAAAAAAGTTGATGGCTTGTTGCTTGTTGCTTGTCATAATGGATGATATGAATTCAAGCAGCAAAAGGTCACAACAATATGGAATTTTTCCGAACTTTGTCAGCAGAGTGTTCGTTCAGCATATTTTATTCTGTGCTGATATTATCTTAATTTGAATATAACATATTTCAAGCTTGCAACAGCATTTTGCGACTCGCAATCTCATTTTGATTTTTTTCTATGTATTTTCTAGCTTTGGAGAACATCCCCAATTCTGTGAGGATCTGGAAGGCTGCTGTGGAACTAGAGGAGCCTGATGATGCTAGAATCATGTTGAGTAGAGCTGTAGAATGCTGCCCTACTAGTGTAGAGGTATAGTGATGGTGATGATGATGGTTATAATAATGTAATTTGTAACACCGTAAAAAAAGTTGACTTAAATTTACTGACGTTTCGAGCTTTAGGGTCATTCCACCGTTACGGACATTACACTCAGAGAACATTTTAAACCTATTTATTTTTACTCTTCAAAATATTATAGTCAGATTTGTATGATTTTTTGGTACAATGTACTTTTAGGCAATAGCTTCTAATTCATAGTAAAAAAAGAAATGCACACTCTCATAAATGACTGATATATTTATTTTAAATGTCGTTATGGACATTACAGCTAAAACAACCACTTTGTTTAATCCTACATTTCAAGTTGTAATTGCTGTGAGTTTAAAAAGATCTCAGAAATTCAGGAACATTTCTTGAACAGACTATACACTCTGTTTCATTTATTATTTTTTTATTAATGAAAGTGTTACGTTACGGACATTACACAAAATGTTACGGACATTACAAATTGCAAATTCAGTAAGTCAAATATAAGAAAATTGCCTATTTTGCTTAGTAAATATCACATAGAATAGATAATATTACAGTAAAATCACATTGAGAACCTTGGTCAGTTAACTCTCTTTTTGGAGCATGCTTTTTAATGTTGTCAAATTTTCATTATTTCAATGTCTCATGTGGAATGACCCTTTAGCCCTTTGTCGGAGTAAAAGAGATAAACTAAGAGAGATACTAAGTATAAATATGAAGTGGGAAAAGTGATGAAACAATCAAAAGCGATAGAAAATGAAATAAGAGGAGTGAAATAACAATTATAGATTAATTGATTGAAAGCGAATCGTTCATTCATGTAGAAAGGTTGCTGTGTACCTAAGTAATAAATTAGTCACATTTCTTTAGATTTACAGTTTCTTAGTACCAGTAATACAACATAAACCAAAAGCTGTCATGTGATTAATATTATGATAGCGGAATTATGGCAGGAGAATGACTTGGTGTTTGTTATTATTTTTAAACAACTGTTCTTTAATTATTGTAGCTTTGGCTTGCACTGGCTAGATTGGAAACCTATGAAAGTGCGAGAAAGGTGAGATAAAGAAATAGAAAATGCTTGTGTTGTGTGTAGTTATAAAGCACACAGTGGTTGTCGGAATACAAGGGAAGTGTTAAGGGATACTTCTAGGATGTTCTGACGATGTTCTGTTCTTTATACACCTATTTAAAAAATCATTGTCGCAAACAAAGCCACAGTCCACACTCTAAAGTCTGCAAAGGATGCCAGTATTTCATCCCTTGTTATCAATTTATTCATAGCATATTTTGGTTGTACATGTTTGTGCTATATGACCATAACAAGTCTGATATAAATAGAAATATTTCCTTAAAATAACATGCAATGAATCACAAATTATGTTGATATTACCAACATCCTTTGCAGGCTTCAGTTTGTAGACTGTAGCTTCGGCTTCGACAACGATTTTTGAAATAGCTACATATAAACCAATCAGAATGCGTACTAATTGTTATCTTATAAAGTGGTTTATTCTACAAAATATTGAATGACATTGTTATGCGCCTGAAGCATCTTTGACACCTGTGGGAGCATAACTATTTCATACTGAGGGGGACATGAGGGGGGGGGGGGCAACGGCGCAAAAACATTTGACAACACCGCATCACAATATCTTTCACCAAACACTACGAACAGCACAGCTTTAAAATTCACAGGACACTGCAGCTTTGGAAAAGCAAACATCGCACTCCGAAGGCATTTACATCACTGCAACACCGTACTTTGAGATTTATTTTACCACAACACTGCAAGAATATTTAATATTTTTTAACAGTGCAACAGCGCAAACCCCCAATATTTCATATTGTATTGACATTTTTGTAATTCCAAAGGTGTTAAACAAAGCCCGTGAGAGTATCCCAACAGATCGTCTTATATGGATCACAGCTGCAAAGCTTGAAGAAGCTAATGATAATATACCAATGGTAGAGAAAATTATAGAAAGAGGTAATGTAATTCTATTCTATCCCATCACATTCTATCGCATCACATTCTATTGCACCCATTCTATTATATCCAGTTCATCCTATACCATCCCATTCATTCCATCCCATTGATTATATTCCATTGATTTCATTCCATTCTATCTATCCCAATCTATTCCATTCTATTCCATCTCATTCTATTCTTTCCAATTCTATCTCATTCATTCCAACCCTTTCTATTCCATTCATTATAGTTATTCCCATTCATTCCATCTCATTCTATTCTATTCCATTTTATTTCATCTCATTCTATTCCATCCCATTTATTCCATCTCATTCTATTCTATCCCATTCATTTCATTCTATTCCACCCCATTCTATCCCATCCCATTCTATTCCATCCCATTCTATCCCATCCCATTCTATTCCATCCCATTCTATCCCATCCCATTCTATTCCATCCCATTCTATCCCATCCCATTCTATTCCATCCCATTCTATTCCATCCCATTCTATTCCATCCCATTCTATTCCATCCCATTCTATTCCATCCCATTCTATCCCATCCCATTCTTTCCCACACCATTCCATTTTATCCCATCACACTCTATTGTATCCCATTCTATTCCATTTTATCCTATTTTTTCTCTTTATAATACATGTTTTGTTGAGTGCTCTCTTTATTCTTTCCAGCTGTGACATCTCTCAAGAGTAATGGTGTAGAAATCAACCGTGATCAGTGGATTACTGATGCTGAAGAATGTGAAAAAGCCAACAGTGTACATACCTGTCAAGCTATTATGTAAGTGGTCCTCAGTAGTCACGTTCACACTTCCCTCTGATCTTGAAAGCCAAAGGCCTTTGCAGTGAAGCGAGACGACGGTTGAGCTTGCAATGACAGAGACCTTTTAACACCTTGCTGGACAATTATTCACATGTCTCTATCATTGCAAGCTCAACATTTGTCTCACTTCCATGCAAAGGGCCGGCTGCCTTTCAAGATGGCGCAGGGAGCAGTGAACATGACTATTCATCCTGGGTGCTTGACGACTCCCTTCCTTGTCAGCGATCCTAATGAATGATGGTACATTTGTCACACAGTGTCAGACAGAAGGGGGTCGTCAAGTGGCAGGGATGAATTAATATCCTATGCAAGTAATATTTACAACATGAGCAGTCGTCTTGTGTTGGAAGATACGATTACAAGCAGAAGGCGTGATACAAAACTAGTGCTGTATGAGATATACAATCTCCTCCACAGTTATAATTTCTTTTGTAAATTTCACATAAATATTTTATTATTAATGTGTTTTTAATAACTGTAGAAACTGATATATATTTAATGAGAATGACCAAAAACCATTAGCATTTGATTACCTATCATTTGTACTTTTCCAGTCGTACTGTTATTGGTGTTGGGGTTGAAGAAGAAGATCGAAAACACACATGGATGGAGGATGCCGAAAGTGTAAGTAGCTTTGAATGTTATGTAATATATCAAGCACGAGAAAGAGTGTTTCATCAGGTTTTCAATCACCGAAAAATGGGTTGAAAAAATGAGGCGCAGCCAAGTTTTTTTGGGCCCATTTTGAGGTGTTTGAAAACCTGATGAATCATTCTTTCGAGTATTGGATATTACTTCTCAAATTATTGGATAATTATTGGAGAAATTCAAAGTGAAGTTGTCTTAATTTTATGCAAGTGTTTCATCAGATTTCAAACTCCTTCACGCTAGTGATTTTGTCTTTGTTTTCTCCTCATTAATTATTCATGAGTTTTAGAATTACAGTGCGACAACTGCAACTGGTGCCACCAAAACATAATTATTGAATCACAATCGAGAATATGAACAACAGAATCCCTACAAATGGTTGATTTTTTGGCTTAAACTGCTTCATTTTTTCTATTTTATGTGAGCGAAATAGATCCTTGAAGATTGAATAAGAAACATCTTAGCCTGGAAGAACCCTTAACATTTAAATTTTTTGTTTGATCTCAAAAACTATTTCTTTTGAAATTTGTTTGAGTAGCCCCGGTGTCAGTAGTCCCACTTAAAGCGGTGGTCAAACGGCTATGATAGTTGATGATAGCTGAAGGCTTCTCAACTATCATCAACTATCCTGTACGCACGGTCAAACAACAACAAAACTATCATCGACTATCATGTGAAATTTGAACATTTTCAAACTTTATGATAGTCCATGATAGTCCATGAAAGTGCATGATAGTTGGTGGTCAAACGCACATGATAGTTGGAACTATCATGAACTATCATTGCCGTTTGGCCAAGGCTTAACTGTCAGACTTGTTACAAGTACTTATTCTAATTTACTAACTTTACCACAAGCAGGGTAGATTAAAAGTCATGTTATCTGATTCCTTTGCTAATATCATTTCTCTGTTTAATGATAGTGTATATTACTCACTTGATTGAAAAAAGCTCACTTACAAAAGAGATGATTGTTTTTGCTGTATATAACATATTATCTAATTCTTTTTCTAATATTGTTTCTGTTTACTTGATAGTGTATTTCCCACAATGCATACGAGTGTGCAAGAGCTATTTATGCACATGCATTAACAGTGTTTCCAAGCAAGAAGAGTGTTTGGCTGAGAGCTGCTTACTTTGAAAAGAATTATGGGACAAGGTATGGCTGGTTACTCTTTCATTTCTTTCTTTCCTTCCATATTACTTGTTTTTGATTGTCTTTTTGGGGGGTGGGTGTGTGTTGCTATATTCAGTCTTTCCATTCACTCCTTTTCCTAGTTCTTAATCTATGAATTCCTTCCTTCCTTCCTTCCTTCCTTCCTTCCTTCCTTCCTTCCTTCCTTCCTTCCTTCCTTCCTTCCTTCCTTCCTTCCTTCCTTCCTTCCTTCCTTCCTTCCTTCATCCATTCATTCATCCATTCATTCGTTCATACATTCATTCTTTCATTCATTTATACTTCATTCTTGCCTTTCTTCCGCCATCCTTTCCTACCATTTGTCCATTTTCTCTTCCCTTCTGTTTTTTTTTATTTATGTTTTTTTACCATTCTTTCTTTTCTTTCCAACCTTCCTTTTTGATGCAGGGAGTCTCTAGAGTCGTTACTACAAAATGCAGTTAAACACTGTCCCAAGGCTGAAGTCTTGTGGTTGATGGGATCCAAGTCGAAATGGATGGCGGTAGGTGCAGTCTTTCTTTATGGCTGTAACTGAAATGATTGATGGACTGACTGACTGACTGACTGACTGACTGACTGACTGACTGACTGACTGAATGGTTGATTGATGGATTGACTTACAGATGGCTTGCTTGCTTGCTTGCTTGCTTGCTTGCTTGCTTGCTTGCTTGCTTGCTTGCTTGCTTGCTTGCTTGCTTGCTTGCTTGCTTGCTTGCTTGCTTGCTTGCTTGCTTGCTTGCTTGCTTGCTTGCTTGCTTGCTTGCTTGCTTGCTTGCTTGCTTATTGATGGCTTGATTAATCAATTAATTGATTGACTGTTTATCTGGAATATTCTTCCCCAGGGTGATATTCCAGCTGCGAGGTCTATTCTGGCGCTAGCTTTCCAAGCTAATCCTAACAGTGAGGATATCTGGCTTGCTGCTGTCAAATTAGAGAGTGAGAATAACGAAGATCAGAGGGCAAGGTGAGTTTTGTTTCTTCTTAAAAACTACAATCAACAACAAAATTACATGAGACACTTTTCCTCTTTCCTGAGGTGAATATGGTGAATAAACTCGTCTCAGCCTCGGACTAAGGGTTGTATTTTTTGTTGTAGGAAACTATTACAAAGAGCCAGAATGAATGCTTGTACAGCCAGGGTGAGTGACTATTGTGATGATTAAGATTTTTTTTCCCTTTCTCTTCCATTCCCTTCCCATTCCTTTCCCTCCCCATTCCTTTCACTTCCCATTTATTTCCCATCCCTTTCCATTCCATTCCCATCCTGTATTCCCTAATCCTCCTATTCCACCTTCTTACCCTTCACTCCCCTTTATTTTCAGGCTCTACTCTCTCCATTTCTCTTTTCTCACAATTATCATATTTAATGTCACATCTGTCTTGTAGGTTATGATGAAGTCTATCAAGCTGGAGTGGGTTTTAGGAAACATACCAGAGGTATGACAATTATTTAAGCTTTAGGAAAGACATGGTTTATCATGGGTATTTCACATAACACATTTTAACATGCTAACAAGCAAAATCCCATGCTAATGAAAACCGCGTCAAATCTTTCACTCCATTCACTCCTACAGACAAACGAACAATCACCTGATTCACTCTCAAGGATAAACGAACAATTAAGAAACTGACAATTAAGATCTTACCACAAGGACAAATTCATTGAACTAACTCCACATACTGAAGCCTATAGAAACTCCTTCTATTGCAGAACCACAAAAGAACAGAACTCATTGCCTAGCAATGTTTTAGATATAGTAGAAGCTCCACTATTTAAGAAAGCTCTTAGATCAGAATAATTGAAATTGCTTTACCATTTTATATATACATAATTTTATTAATCGTTTAATTCTATTATCATTACTATTTTCATTATTTCTATTTATATATTTGTATATACACTTTCTAACTATTTTATTTTTATATTGTATATATTATATATTTATCAGATTTTATTTATACTACCCCCAAGTCTTGCAGTGATAGGTAACCCCTTTTGTAAGCCCCCCCCCCCCCCTCCATATGTAGATGTAGATGTAGAATAGATACAAATAAACATTGCACTGTTGAACATGTTATAAGCATGTTGATGAGGAAATTCTTATAAAATTCTGTCATGCGCATATGTAAAATGGCATATGATGACAATAGACTTTGATAATAATGAGAAAGAGAAAATACATTTTCACAATACATCCTACCATTTACAGGCCAACAATCTCCTGGAAGACGCCGTACAAAAATATCCTGACTTTGCCAAGGTAAACCCTCGAAGGGCCTCGCATATTAATGTCCACACTCATTAGTGAGTGAGTTAGATTGATCATATTGTTAATTAATTAACTATTATTCACCGATATTCACATATTCGCCAATGTGAATATCGACTAAAAATAACCGAGACAAAATCTCTGTTTTAGTACAAATACATTGCTGATTATTTCAAAAAATAAAAATAACCAGCCTTTATTGAAGAAAATGGTTTATTTCTTATTTTTAAAGGCGCGCGAAACGCTGTAGGTGACTAATGAAAAATAATCCGAAGTTTTCGAACCAATCTTATATTTATATTGAGTGTTGATGTTTGTGTTAAATGGGGTTATTTATAAGCAAAGTTAATTTGGAGTCAATTATGGTCAGCGGTGGACAGCTTGTACATGCGCATGCGCATATTGCCAAAGTTGCCTCGTGGGTTGCTTGCCAGTCGCTAGTTGCTTGGAATTTTGCTATTGCTTTGTCCCACCCTCCCTCCACTAACGGGAGATTTGGTAAGTATAATTTCCACTGTGAAAACAGTGTGACAGGTGCCGAGGTTGACCCGTGGTTAGGTTGCCATGGTTACCTCTTGCTAATTGCTTGCTTTGCTGATCGCCCAGTTGCTACTAGGCACCTACCCTCCATCCTATTTTGCGACAAGTTAATTGTTTATATCGTGTTTTAGCTTTGGATGATGAAAGGACAGATCCAGGAGCAAATAGGGAAATTAGACCTAGCAAGAGAGGCTTATAAATTAGGGGTGAGAATAACACTAGTTGGGATGGTCTTAGGGCCGGTTGTACAAAGCCTGAATAGCACTATCCACCGGAAAAATCCCTATTCAAAGAATAAAACCTATACAAATTATGTACACTGGATAACTCTTATCCAGTGGATAACTTTATCCAGGCTTCATACAACTGGCCCCTGGTGTACATGTATGAAACAAACTGCGTAGAGTAATAATTCTTTTCACAGTTCCATTCAGTGACCACGAATAATAGTTCCAGGTCAAGGTTCCAGTTGCTGCACATGATAAATTAATAGTTTTTCTATGCGCAACAACGCACGAACCTCGACTTGGAACTATTATTTATGGTCACTGAACGGAACTGTTAAAAGGACTATTGTGACGGCAACAAGTTGATGATGATGATCATGATGATGGTGGTGGTGGTGGTGGTGCATGGTGGTGGTGGTGATGATGGTAAGGTGGTGGTAATAATGGTGATTAGTTTATAATCATAATGATGATGGTGATTACACTGATAATGGTGATGATTACACTGATGATGGTGATATTAATAGATGTAGTGACCATGGTGGTGGTGGTGATATTAATAGATGTAGTGAACATGGTGGTGGTGGTGATATTAATAGATGTAGTGAACATGGTGGTGGTGGTGATATTAATAGATGTAGTGAACATGGTGGTGGTGGTGATATTATGTAGTGACCATGGTGGTGGTGGTGATATTAATAGATGTAGTGAACATGGTGGTGGTGGTGATATTAATAGATGTAGTGAACATGGTGGTGGTGGTGATATTATGTAGTGACCATGGTGGTGGTGGTGATATTAATAGATGTAGTGAACATGGTGGTGGTGGTGATATTAATAGATGTAGTGAACATGGTGGTGGTGGTGATATTTATAGATGTAGTGAACGTGGTGGTGATATTAATAGATGTAGTGAACATGGTGGTGGTGGTGATATTAATAGATGTAGTGAACATGGTGGTGGTGGTGATATTATGTAGTGACCATGGTGGTGGTGGTGATATTAATAGATGTAGTGAACATGGTGGTGGTGGTGATATTAATAGATGTAGTGAACATGGTGGTGGTGGTGATATTAATAGATGTAGTGAACATGGTGGTGGTGGTGATATTAATAGATGTAGTGAACATGGTGGTGGTGGTGATATTAAAGTAATGGTGATTAGTTAATAATCATAATTATAACAGTGGTGGTGATGTTGATAGATAATGTTACGATCAAGATGATGATGTGACGATTGAATCCATGATGACAATCGTGTTGTGATAATTATACGGTTAGTAGTGGTCAATATTATTCAAATTGCATAGTTATTTTATATGTTATTTTCCAGGTCAAGAAATGTCCCCATTCCATTCCTCTTTGGCTGTTATTGGGAAGACTAGAAGAGAAGAACGGTTAGTCCATCAGCAAGTCTTGTTTGAGATACTTCTTACATTCCTTGTTGTAGGTGTGCTTTTAATAATTTTATGTTTTTTGTTTCCAGGGCACACTACAAAAGCAAGGTCTGTCTTAGAACAAGGACGGCAGAAGAATCCAAAGTGTCCAGAATTATGGTAAGATGGTGGTCTATTGTTTGTTGCTCATGATGATAATGATGATGATGAAAATGGTGATGATGGTGGTTATGATGCCGATTCTGATTATGATGATGATGACGATGATTATGACAATTTGTTTGTTGTGGTGACGGTGATGATGATGATGATGTTATTGATGATGTCATTGATGATGATAATGGTAATGATCATGACGACGACGAAGATAGTAATGGTAATGATGATAATAATGATTTGTTTGTTTGTTTGTGATAACGATAATAATGATCGCGATAATGTAGATGGTAGTGATGATAATGATCGCGATAATGTAGATGGTAGTGATGATAATGATCGCGATAATGTAGATGGTGGTGATGATAATGATCGCGATAATGTAGATGGTAGTGATGATAATGATCGCGATAATGTAGATGGTAGTGATGATAATGATCGCGATAATGTAGATGGTAGTGATGATAGTGATCGCGATAATGTAGATGGTAGTGATGATAATGATCGCGATAATGTAGATGGTAGTGATGATAATGATCGCGATAATGTAGATGGTGGTGATGATAATGATCGCGATAATGTAGATGGTAGTGATGATAATGATCGCGATAATGTAGATGGTAGTGATGATAGTGATTGCGATAATGTAGATGGTAGTGATGATAGTGATCTCGATAATGTAGATGGTAGTGATGATAGTGATCGCGATAATGTAGATAGTAGTGATGATAATGATAATCGTGTCCGATTATGATAATAATGGTGATACGATGATGCCGGATAATGATATTGATAACGATAATGATAATGATAATGGTGGTGAAAATGATTACCTGACGATGACAACGATAATGAAAGTATAAGAGTGAATGGTCTGATGATGAGATTCGATAATCGATGCCATTCATTGTTGTGTAGGTTAGAGGCTGTTCGTATCGAAACACGTGGAGGAACCAAAGATTTCGCTAAGATTCTCATGGCTAAAGGTGAGACGTTTTTTTAGAAAACCATCATTGCATACCTTCCTTCTTCCATTGCAGTCTAGCTTGGATGATATTTGATAATACATATCTGAATCTGAACATTTTATTTTTGCACTCCAAAAACCGCACTTCACATAGCCTGAGAAAGCAGACGTTATTTCGCTCATCTTCCCCCCGTGAAACTAAGAAGAAAAAAACTTAGTTTCGTGGGTGAAGAGGAGCGAAATAACGTCTGTTTTCTCAGGCTACACTTCGCACTCATAACTTTATTCTTATTTTGATTTCATTTTGATTATTTTATGTTCATGTTTGCAGCTTTACAAGAATGTCCTACATCCGGGATCATTTGGTCAGAAGCGATCTTTATGGAGGCCAGGCCCCAGCGTAAAACACGTAGTGTAGATGCTTTAAAGCGATGTGAGCACGACGCACACGTGTTGCTTGCAGTAGCCAAGTAAGGCCTTTAGATTATTTGAGCAGAGTTAATCAATCTATTACACTGAGACAACTGAAACCGCCCCCTCTCTTTTTTGAGATTTGAGGGTTCTCACAAGATAAAATGTTTGTTATTCAATCTTGATCTATTCCGTTCGCATATAATGAAAATTATTAGTATTTTGCAAAAACTAAACTACGAAATATTTGTAGAGATTCTATTGTTCATATTCTCGATCGTGATTGGATGAATGTTTTTGGTGGCCCCGGTTTCAGTAGTCGCATTGTAACCCTGATTGAAGTCATTTATGAGTAGTTTTTTTCTAACTTCGACAAGTTTTCGTTGACAGTGAAAATTTCATCATTTAGATTGAGAAAACTGGATAATTGTTTTTTGGTCCAGAAAAAAAATTGTCATTACATAAGAATATTGATGATCATAACAACGAAAAGTTGTCAAAGAAAAATTGCTGATCGTCTTCACGAGCAATGAACTTGTCAAGGAAAGCTTGTCAAAAAAAATCAAGGAAAATTGCATTTCATGGCGTCTCCTTTTATTTCTGTTTAGTTTAATGTTGCTAATAGCCTGTGTTCCCGGCGGGGTTGCGAGGAAAGACTTTCATTTTCTCTTCCTTGTTACCTAGCCACCTATGCAGCCGTTCCTTTGTGTCGTCACGCAATAGCGGGTGCATAGGCTATTTCTACCCCGCGGGCAAAGCAAGCTATATGGCTAAGTATAATATTATCTAACCTTGTTTAGGTTGTTTTGGAGCGAGAGAAAGGTGTCCAAATCCCGAGATTGGTTTAACAGGTAAAAAGAATATTCAGTGAGTACGCTGAGAAGGACCCACCTTTTGTCGTAGATTGACCGGGTGATTTCGCGCGCGCACTTCCGGCTAGTATAAGCCAATCAGAAACATTTTTCGCATTACAAACAGATCCAAAATGGAGTCGTTCGAGAGTTGTTTCCCGTGTTAGCTCTCGATAAAAATACGTCCTTAACGTAACTTTACATTAAAAATCTATTTAACTTGGACAATAAAAAATAATAAAAACAAAACGCAAATGCCTAAAAGTAACCGAAATCGTTGCTGTCTCGAGGAGCCACTTTTGACAAACAATCCTTTGCACGCTTCGAAGCGAGATTACCTGGGAGTGTCGACTGTTTGCATATTTCCAGCCCCGCTAGTGACTCCCAACAGCCTAGTGAAGAACAGCATCAAGGCGATCACACACACACTCCCTAGTGAAGCATTAAAATCATTAAAATATGGAATATGCTAGGAGAATAGTAACTGTGATTGGTCCTTTGAATTATCTTGAAGCATAAATTAACTGTCACTCGTCCCAAGAAAACCATACGTATTCACTTGCGAACCGGAGTGTTCGTCCCCATATCTTATTATTACACAATGAAGGTAGTGGGAATATAATACTATTGTTTTTTTAATCTTAGGGCGGTTAAACTTGATCCAGACTTGGGTGATGCCTGGGCGTATTTCTATCGTTTTGAGCAGCAACATGGCACAGAGGTATGACTAACACTGGCTTTGTATTGACACTTTAAAAGTGAGATAAATCGGATAAATCAGATGAATCGACCGTAAATCTATTTGTCTAATGTGAATTCAATAAAATCAGACGACTTTTTCGTTTTTGTGTTTGTCCCGTAGTTTTCACACCAGACAATTTGTCCGTCTTAAAGAGTTGTCCGTCATAAGACGAGTTGTCCGTCATAAGACAAGTTGTCCGTCATAAGACGATTTGACCGTCATAAGACGAGTTGTCCGTCATAAGACGATTTGACCGTCATAAGACGATTTGACCGTCATAACTAAGACAAGTTGTCCGTCATAAGACGACTTGTCCGTTATAAGACGATCTGTCCGTCTTCTTGTGTGAAAAAGGCTATTGTTACAGCGCTAAAATATGACCTGTATACTTGAAATGAATTGACATTGTTCTTTGCACAGGACTTTGTACGTTTTAAACAGTCGCGTTTCCATAAAAAAACTTTCTGGTTTTACCAAATAAGGCACTTGAAAACATGTGTAGCAGCAAGAAAGAGCGTGCCTAAACGTATGCGATTACATTCAAATTAATCAATAAAAATGTGTACACGCAAGAGTACGATTTTTCGCATTTAACATTAAAGTGGTCATTGCGCTTCGTTCTGTAAAATGTTTCGCCATCAACACACCACCCCTACCCCGCAATGTAAAATATTGATACTACAACATGCTATGTTTTCACAGACACAACAAGAATCTGTCTTACACAAGTGTACGCAAGCAGAGCCTCGACATGGCGAACTGTGGTGCGCAGAATCCAAAGCTATTCCCAACTGGAGACTCAAAACCAAAGATATAACACCGTTAGTTGCGAAATCTCTCAAACCCATCGATAAGGAATAATAACTCTACCATTGGGATTCCTGTGGATTGTTGAGAAAGCGTGGACTGGGACCAACATTGGAATATCTTTGGTAGGGATTCCTATAGTATGTTGAAAGAGCGTGGACTAGAAACCAATATACATTTTATGCGTGGGAACCCTATGTTGCGTGCAGCACGTGGACTAGAACCAACTTTACAAATTGTTAGAATGTCTGAGAGGGGACTAGAACTAGAATCGAGCCTATCAATATAAATTCTTACATTAGGTTTCCTGTGGAGGATGTATGGAGCGTATACTAGAACTAGTAAGGTGCCAACACCTTGTATATATATTATGTTGGTCACCCTGTGGTTTTTGCATCATAGCATTAACCGCTTTATAATAGTCATTCATTCATCGGAAGGTCTTAATAAATACTTTTTGTACAAATAAACTTTCACTCGTGTTACGAACAGAAATGTTATTATTGTATGTCATTTAGCGTACAAAATGGAAAAAATAATGGGGTGGGCCATAATTTTTGAGCATGAAAAAGGGGGTGGGCCATGGAAAATTAAGCAATACACTGGGGGTATTTGGGGGTAATTGTGGTGCATTGTATAGGGGTGGGCTACGTGTAACTATGCATAGACTAAAGGGTGGGCCAATAAAAGTCATTCCTTGGGAATTCTGAATTTTCCGCCCCCACCCCCCCTATACTTTATGACCAGTCCCTTATTTGGGTATTTTTTTTGTGGTTATTGTGATAATTGTTATTATTGTTGCTATTACCATTATCGCTACCATTATCATTATCAAACGTTTATCATTATCATCATTATCGTTATTATCATCATTATCATTACATTAGAATTAGAATTATCGTTATTATCATTAGTATTACCACCATTTTATTATTACATTAGAATTATCATTATCTTTTTCATTATTTTTATTATATTTTAAACTCTACATGTACTATTGCAGTGATCTTTCTGTATTAAAAAGCCGAAAATGTTTGTCACTAACATTGCGCATTCATTTTTCTAAATATTCACAATTTTTGACAATGATTTGAACGTAAATGTTTATCATCATCATTTCCATTATTATCATTATCATTACATTAGAATTATCATTATTATCATTATAATAATATACATGAAAAAATTACTCGAATTTGATTGGCTGAGAGCAGTGCAGTTCAAGTGTAACACAGTGCAGAAAAGTGTAACACAGTGCAAATTACATTCCGTACAGTGCAAATTACAAAAAAATAAATCGATTATGATAGGCTTTATTCCTAAATCATTTTAGTCACTAATGCTTGACAGTAATTTAAAAAACACTTTAAGTGGCAATTCTTTCAAAAATCGTCGAAAATTTGTAAGAAAAATACAAAAAACTGACCAAGTTTTGAGTGGAAAGTTTTGAATTTCCCGCTTGAGCTCGAGCGCGCGCTTGCTTACGACATCAACACGTCATTTTTGGCGCGCGCTACTAGCCGAAAACTGACCAAAAAAATTGAAAAAGAGCTTGAGTTTTTTTCATGTATATTATTAATAAGTAATCATATAGTTTCTCGTTCAATTTGGGATATTTCGCACTCGTGTGTTTTTCAAAGAGCCAAATTGCACTTGACCTACGGTCTCGTGCAATTTGTACTCTTTGAAAAACACACTCGTGCGAATTAATCCCAAATTGAACTCGAAACCATATGATTACCTATACTTATTACCACCATTTTATTATTACATTAAAATTAGAATTTACCTTTTTCATTATTTTTATTAACCGAAAATGTTTGCCACTATCATCGCGCTTTCATTTTTCTGCGACGGAATATTCACTATTTTTAAAAAGCTGATTTAAACGTAAAGAACCAATTGTTATATCGCTAGTTTTAAAATGTGTTGACAGCAATTATAACTGTTGTAAGAAACCTTTTTAGAGCCATTTATTTTTATTGCCGGATTGTAAAAAAACCCGAACGACTCAATTACTTTCTTTTAGCCGGTGGACATGAATTTGTTAAAATGTTGATGATTGTAAAAGCATTTGAGTTAAGTGGAAAAACTTACACTTCTGTCAAAATATTGTAAAATTTATAGAAACTCTATCTATCTATCTATCTATCTATCTATCTATCTATCTATCTATCTATCTATCTATCTATCTATCTATCTATCTATCTATCTATCTATCTATCTATCTATCTATCTATCTATCTATCTATCTATCTATCTATCTATCTATCTATCTATCTATCTATCTATCTATCTATCTATTATAATTGGTATTATACATTACTTTAGTCTCCATGGGGTATGTTTGGTTGGCAAATTTAAGAGCATTGATATGTTTTATAAATGATTTCCCGCTAGTTTCAATGCACTAGTTTTTCTAAATGATTATACAATACAGTAAGATGCTTTTAGCGTTTTTAAACGTGCACGTTTCCATTATTGTATGAAGAAATAATGTACCGTTAAAGTCAAAAGAAAGAACCAATCTTAAACGTTGCCCGCACGGTGCGATTAAAGCCATGCCTTTTTTCCCTGTCAATTTCATTACTCGTGAACACGATCAGCATTTTTTTCCTTGATACGTTTTCCTTGACAATTTCATTGCTCTTGAAGACGATCAGGAATTTGTTCAGTCTTTGACAAGTTTTCCCTGTCAATTTCATTGCTCGTGAAGACAATCGGCAATTTTTTCCTTGATAAGTTTTCCTTGACAATTTCATTGCTCGTGAAGACGATCAGCAATTTGTTCAGTCTTTGACAAGTTTTCCCTGTCAATTTCATTGCTCGTGAAGACAATCGGCAATTTGTTCAGTCTTTGACAAGTTTTCCTTGACAATTTCATTGCTCGTGAAGACGATCAGCAATTTGTTCAGTCTTTGACAAGTTTTCCTTGACAATTTCATTGCTTCTGAAAACGATCAGCAATTTTTCCTTGACAAGTTTTCCCTGTCAATTTCGTTGCTCGTGAACAAGATCAGTATTTTTTTCCTTGACAAGTTTTCCCTGTCAATTTGATTGCTCGTGACAACAATCAGCAATTTTTCTTTGACAAGTTTTCCTTGACAATTTCATTGCTCGTGAACACGATCAGCAATTTTTTCCTTGACAAGTTTTCCCTGTCAATTTAATTGCTTGTGAAGACGATCAGCTCTTTTTCTTTGACAAGTTTTCCCTGTCAAACTTTCCCTTTCTCTTGTTAAAGAAAAGCATGTATTTTTTGTTTTTATCCTTGCCACTTTTTCGGTCTTTTTCAAGTTGTCTTGCATGGTAGCTTGCAAAATCGGTAGCTTTTCTTTATTATAAGAAAATGCTCCTTTTGAAGCAGGTTCAGTTTCAGCCAAATTTCGTCCTTCGCAACCACATGGAATCCAAACACTCTTTTTCATTTTACTCTTTTATTATATCTATTCCAACTTAAAGCTGTATCAATGTTAAAAAGAATATTGAAGTAAAAATGTACGATAACTGGCGGTTAAACTAGTGTGGACTACGTCAGTGTTCCGAAGAAAACAGTTGAAGTAAAAATGTACGACAATTGGCGGTAAAATAGTGTTTACTGCGTCTGTGTTTATAGCAAAACAACTAGAGTTAAAATGTACGACAATTGGCGGTAAAATAGTGTTTACTGCGTCTGTGTTTATAGCAAAACAACTAGAGTTAAAATGTACGACAATTGGCGGTAAAATAGAGTTTACTGCGTCTGTGTTTATAGCAAAACAACTAGAGTTAAAATGTACGACAATTGGCGGTAAAATAGTGTTTACTGCGTCTGTGTTTATAGCAAAACAACTAGAGTTAAAATGTACGACAATTGGCGGTAAAATAGTGTTTACTGCGTCTGTGTTTATAGCAAAACAACTAGAGTTAAAATGTACGACAATTGGCGGTAAAATAGTGTTTACTGCGCCTGTGTTTATAGCAAAACAACTAGAGTTAAAATGTACGACAATTGGCGGTAAAATAATTTTTACTGTGTCTGTGTTTATAAGAAAGCAACTAGAGTTAAAATGTACGACAATTGGCGGTAAAATAATGTTTACTGTGTCTGTGTTTATAAGAAAGCAACTAGAGTTAAAATGTACGATAACTATCGCTAAAGCTAGTGTTGGCTGCGTTTATCACGGTGTGGAAGTTTTTACACAAACTGGATCGAGTCCAGTAAAAAATTATACTTTGCAAAAATTATACTTATACTTTATTCATTGTAAATAATTTTATATATTTATATGTATTTTGGTAAATTTCTGAGATGCCTTAGAGAAGATACAATATAGTTCTTATTACCTATTCTATTTGCAAATCTCTTCACTTATCTATAATTTTTGGCGGAAATTCTACTTCGCTTATCTTAACTTTCGTACAGTGTTATCACGCAAATCTTTTTCTAAATTAGCTTTTTCTGGGAATTGAATTTCTGCGCTCAAAATTTAAATTCGTAAATCCAGAACTCAATCGAAAAGAAGATTGAATTGTTTTAACAACTTTGATGTATACTGATTCAAAATTTCACTGACAATTCGTGTATATTCTGTCAATTCTGTTTCTAAGATACATTGAGATGTGGTTAGACAACCCAAAGACAGAAAAAGTCATGTTAAAATGCGGTTAAAGAGAACATGAAGCAGATTTGACCGCAGTCACAGCAGCAGCGCATGTGAAAATACTCGCTCATTCAATATGGCGGAAGAGACTAATCAATGCCAGATCATTATCTTGTTTTTGTTTTTCTTTTTTGGATACATTCAGCAAATAAAGGAGTGTTAATTATTCAAAGTTTGAGGAAAATGGTTAATCAAAACGTGGCAAAATATTTATTGTGGAGGAAGAAAACATGATGACCATGAAAAGAAGAAAAGGAAGAAGAATCAAAGAAGAAGAAAACACATACGACCACATCCGCCATGCTGTATACAAACCATCGTGTATAAATAAATATTA
Source organism: Metridium senile (assembly GCA_949775045.1). Taxonomy (NCBI): domain Eukaryota; kingdom Metazoa; phylum Cnidaria; class Anthozoa; order Actiniaria; family Metridiidae; genus Metridium; species Metridium senile. The sequence continues at coordinate 7,930,763 of OX459101.1, read as the reverse complement.
TTATTATTATTATTAAAAGAAGACGATAAAAACAAAAAGTAGAAGAAGGAAGAAGAAGAGGAAGAAGAAGAGAAAGAAAGAGGAAGAAATAGAAACGAAGGAAGAAGAACATGAGGACTGAGGAAGAAGATGAGCAGGAGGAAGTCAAAAAAAGAAGAAGCGGAAGAAGTAGAAGAGGAGGAACAAGAGGAAGAAGAACAAAAAGATAAGGAGGATGAAGAAGATGAGGAGAAGAGATAAAAGGAAAAGATAAAAAGAGTAAGAACCAGAAAAGATAAATACCAGAAAAGAAGAAGCATAAATATCCTAAAAACTAACAACAAGGATAAAAAGCAGAAGAACAATAAGAAAAAGTTATGACACGAAACGACGCGACATTTTTCGTGCTATAAACTTCATTGCGTGTAAAGAGGAGTGAGAACTTCGTGAGACATGCACACATCTACCACAAGGTTTAACTAATTAGCATATTATCAACAATTTACAATTGAAAAATAATTGCCAAATTTCGCGCTTATCGATTTCTCCGTCATTTTGAGCACAATTTGCAATCTTATTCGCTATAGGTATAATTACTAAATTAGAATATATCATTATTTATTCTTTTAAAAATTATATAGACCAGAACGGAGCAAAAACAACTTAATAATTAATATGTCGTGTTTTTTTTTCAGTTATAAGTTGAAAACATACAAAAGCTGGCTTTGAATCTTTCATCAGATAAGACAAATTGAGCGGCTTTCTAAAAAATATTGTACGCGAGATATCGAAACTGATTTTTTTTTTCTGCAACTGATATTTTTGAACAGAAACGTACTGTAAATGTATATTCAATTGTATTTATTTATTTAATTGTATTTATATATTTTTATCGTATCTAGATATTTCAGAAATTACGTTATATTTTGAACTGAGATTTATGTAAAAATTGAATTATACATTGTATTTTTTCGAAAGATCTTATAAACGGAAATTAGTGAATTCTTTGCTGGCTCTGATTTGAAATCTTTGTTTAGATACATTGTATTGTTTTTTTTATCGAGTTTGTAGAATTTATTATCTATCATTTTTAACATAGAGTTTTGCTGAGATGGTGTGTTAAAAAAAGCAAATGTAAATTCTTTTTGGATAATTTTTATACAACTTTGTGCAAAGTTTCTAAATATTTCAAGTGTATCTTCGTTCAAGTCTAAACTCAAAACTCATTTATTTAAATTAGCTTTTTCATTGTAATCATATCCATTTTTGTATTTTGTATTTTTATTTTAAGCGCTTAGAACAGACTTGAATAAGCGCTATATAAGCTATATACATTATTATATTATTATTAAGGTTTTTAATTTTTTTTTTAATTTTTTCCCCGTTGGAGCAAGACATTGATAGGTGCATTAAATAAAGACATAAGTTAGTCGTACCTATTATCGCGCACATCCTATTACCGTGGTTTTCGTAAAAAATAATATATATCTTCTATTCTGCGTAAACGTTTATCCAAAAAAGTGGGAAAACAAGTTGGTTGTAACAGAATAAGCAGCCATAATTGTTTTGATTAATTTTGAAGCAGTTTTTTAGAAAATGTATATTATTTTTTACGAAAAGCACGATAATAGGATGTGCGCGATAATAGGTACGACTACCTAAATTTTCATTGTTAAAAGCAAAATACGCGTGTGGTATTTTTCATTAATTCTTCTTGAACGGTGGTGTTTCCTATACTAACCATTCTGAGTAATACACTAAAACTATATAGCTATTATCTAGTAAGTGGAATAATTAATAAAGATGAAAACAAAATACCAACGTTAATTAATTGTCTCACACAAAGTGAAAGTGCTTTTTAAACATCTTAACACGAATCGACTATTTACTTAATTGAGTATATGAGGCATGTTTTCACACGCTGAATTAAACGACTTGGCCAAGTTTAATAAACCATCTCGCTAGGTAGTTTAAAATTTACGCGATTTCCGTTGTTTTTCGTAGTTTTTCGCACAGTTTTGTAAGTGAAAACACTGCACATTTTAAGCTAAAATCATGTGCAAAATACCTTGGGACATTATCTGTTTTTTTTACATGAAAAATATTTCAACATCATTGTTCCGTTTCCCCCTCTCCCCCGTTTCAATGTTGAATTGTGGGAATGTGAAACGGTTGTCATTTGAAAGACCAATCAACATTGCTTAGGGGGAAGGGGGTTTGCAAATCAAATTGATGGATTTTGTAAATTTTTTGAAACGCAAACAAAAACGCTCATAAAAAAGTGACAATGTTCCAACACTGCAATTTTGCACATGATTGTCGCTTAACTTTTCCGAGGCTGTTTTCACTGTGTTTCCGAGTTACACTAGCTTAAAATGTCCTAGTGAAAACCCACCCACTTGAAAACTAGCGAGTAAACTAGTATAAGCTGTGTCGGTGTTTGATATACACCTATTTCAAAAAACGTTGTCAGAAGGAGATCTGCAATCTGCAATCTGAGACCAAAATGAATTCTGGGGTACGGCAGTTTTTTCTCATCAAAAATTCGTTTGCGTGCACTTTCTAGCTTCGGATATAAGGCGATGGTAAATATGATAAGGTGCTAAGCGCAAAAAAAAAACAGGGCCAATTCATTTCGGTCTCAGATTGCAGATTGCAGATCTCCTTCTGACAACGTTTTTTTGAAATGGGTGTATACAGTTAACTATGCACGAACATTTTTATGATGGCGTTATTTTTAACTTGCTCCAAGGCTTCACAAATGTTCTCTTGTATTTAGATTTGTATTCCTTTTTGAAAATAGTTGAGCCAATTATTGGCACTGATAAGCTGTACAAAAGAAAGTAGGCAAAGCATTCTGGGGCCAGTTGTACGAAGCCTGGATAAAGTTACCCACTTGATAAGAGTTATCCTGTGTATAGAATTCGTATAGGTTTTATCCGTTGGATAGGGAATTATCCGGTGGATAACGCTATTCAGGCTTCGTACAACCGGCCCATGGTAGTTAAAGCGGTTTATGGTATAGTATGTGTAGTTTTAACTATGCAATTCTCTGCTTTTTCCCGCTGCCACTTGAGTTAACTATCAAATTTCACTGATGAATATGGTGATGATCAGATGTTATTATCATCATTTCATGTGGGATGCTGTGGTCACGTCCCATACCAAATAATTGGAAATAATTGAGGGGAAGGTGCTGACTTTTTAGTTTGTATCTATTAGTCTTCGCGCTTCCTTGCACTAGCTATAACACGCATTGGGGTGCCCTCAGTGACTTGCTCACAATAACACACTTACACTAGGTACTTGTTAAACTGCATTTGGGGACGTAAAAATGAACCACTGAGAACATAAACCCTGGCCGTGACCACCCTCAGTGACTTGCTCACAATAACACACTTACACTAGTACTTGTTAAACTGCACTACATTGGGGACGTAAAATGAACCACTGAGGACGTAAACCCTGAACGTGACCACCCTCGGTGACTGGCTTATACTAACACACACTAAACTCACTAAATTGCATTGGGGGATGCAAAAAAATCACTGAGGACGTAACAAACTCTGGCTGTGACAACCCTCAGTGGCTGGCTCGTACTAACACACACTACACTCACTAACCTGCATTGAGAGCCTGGGGAGGGGGGGGGGGGGGCTCCCTTATATCGTAGGGCGGGGGTGCTCGTATCTTTTAGGGGTCAAAATCAGGGGTTTGGTGTCGTTTAGGGTTTCTAAAAGCTTTTTGGGCCACCGAAGTCAAAGCTGGTATCTTTTAGGGTATTTTTAAAGATAATAAGATATTAGATAAGAATAATAGCAGCAAAGACAATTTTAATTGACTTTAATCGCATAATTATGTCCAATTATAAACGTGTAACTCATCGAATACATTTAGCTGGGATTGAGAGATGCAAAAGAACCACTGAGGACGCAACAGACCCTGGCTGTGACCACCCTCAGTAACTGACTCACACTACATACAGTATAATGATGATGATAATCATGTTACAGATGATAATGATATAGAGTACAAATATTATACCCGTGAAACAAGTAGCACTAAGTAGTACTAAAAAGTACTAATTAGACAATAGAATTAGAATACAACGTCACTATTTAGTACTATTGATGTTGCACGCTTTTAATGTTTGTACTCTACTAATAAAATGATGATAATGATAGTAGAGTACAAACACTAAAAGTGTGCAACATAAATACCACTAAATACTGCTAAATTTTGCAAATTCTTTTGTTCTCTATTGTTTAATCAACACTATTTAGTGGTAAATAGTACAAAGTATTGCACACTTTTAGTGTTTGTACTCTAATATGATAATTTATGACCTAGCGTGATAAAAATAATAATATTTACAAAAAATAACAGCAGAACCAACAACTATTATAATATTAACTTTGAATTATAATAATAGCAGTTGTAATAATAATAGAAAAACTAATTATCTTTTGTTAAACAATTCCAGTTCGAAAGTTAGCTACTTTGACAACGAAAATGTTCTTGAAATTTGTAAACATAAAAAAAAAAAAAAATGTTTAATAAGGTATAAAGTTATGCAATTGTTGGTTTTTTTTCTTAAAAAAGTCTAGAAAATTTATTTATTTTATACTACAGTTTAAGTTTAAAAATATTTGATGCGAAAATGAAAACAATGTCAAGTTAGCATAAATTCGCCATTTCTTTCATGTCTTTCACTATTTTTATACATTTGAATTTTTTACAGAATTTGTTTCAATTCTATAACATTTTTATAGCAATACTAATATCTGAACAATTGCAACGAAATTTAAACTAATCATTTGTCAGTTCGTCTATTTAAATTAGATAAGTTGTAGACCGATAAACAGAGGAAATATCATTGAAAAAGTATTAATTTTAGTAACGTTAATAGAATTTGTTTTGCACCACAGAGATTTGTTTTCCGAGTTAACAAAATTCCAAAATTCAACAATGACATCTATTTACATTAAATTTGTCAATTTAAATTGGACAATACACGTTTCGTGGCACTAATGCAAACTGTTCTTAAATGTACTTTTAGTTCAGCCAATATTTTTACAATATTTTGGCCGAGGTTTTGGGTACCTGCTATTGAAAAGCGTCATGTGTATTTTGTACAGTAAAACTTGCCAAAAAAAAATCATTTTCCCCTCCCCAAGTACTGTCTCCACAGTTATACATTGTTGGAGTAAGAACGCTTCATATTCTGCATAGCAAATTATGTTGTTTGAAACATTACGAAAGTTTTGATATTTTGTTCCAGAAAAATCCCTTTTCCTTCCCCAAGGACTGTCTCCACAGTTATACATTGTTGGAGTAAGAACGCTTCATATGTTGCATAGCAAATTATGTTTTTTCAACCATTACGAAAGTTTTGATATTTGTATTGATATTCTATTATAATTGCAAAACGGCGCTTTTGTGATGTGTTTTTCGCCTTCGTTGTCCTTTCAACTCCAATTTAGCAAGTTGTAAGGTTTCCGTTCCTTATAAATAGCTTCAAATGGCAAGTTCCCTTCAGGTTTTTGTGCGAGGTTTGTTTTTCTAATTTACCATCTTTTCATTGCTTTTCAGATAAGATAAAAACAATTTATTACAAGCTAATGTAATGGCTTAAATTTCCCCTTTTTCCGAACTTTCCCCTTCAAAAGTGGCGCGTCAGAAGTGCAAGATGGCCATGACAGACAAAAACAAAAAAAAAACTAATTAAAATGATGAAAATGTGAATTTTAATATTTCTTGTATTTACATTTTAGATATGTTTAAACATACACTTATTTGAAATTCTAGTTTAGAAGCGTATGTATTAAATACTATTATCAAAGCGTTTGTGTTTTTTTAAATATTATATTCCAAGTTTCGGGACTTTTAGTTTTTTGGGATTTTTTCCCAACATTATTGTCCCTTGCCGGAATAATAGCTTTCTTCAGCTCGAAAATTTCTTTCGTAATTTACAAAAATAGATTTTTATTTTGAACTTTAAAGGCTTCGTGATTATCATTCACAATTTACAAATGAATAATTATTATTATTTAGAAGAGGTTTTAAAAAATCAGTCGTACAAATTGAGGATTTATATTATAAAAGAATTATATCTAACTTTGTTGTACTAGTTCTGAGCTCGTATTAGAATTCCACAATAAGCGACGCTTATAAATAATTCTGTTGAGAAGCGAGAATTCATGCTGAATTCGCTGCCTCAACGGCTCTAATTTTTTGACTAATGATTCAAAAATTTCCATCGTTTTAAGCGGGAACTCTTCGCATCGATGGCCTATCGTAAAATGGCTCAATTCGTACGGAATAGCCTTAGAAGTAGTAAAGAACGAGTAAAAATTGCAAACTCGTTGAATAAAATATGATTCTTGTTAATTAATATTTCACAATAGGTACAGGTGGCAGTCTCTTGTTATTTTCAACGATTTTTCGCTTCTCAGAAAGGATTTTCTTCAAGACTTTTTCAAGCCCAAATCGAATTTGCTCTTGTTGTAACGGCGCTTTTCTTCCTCGTCGGGGTTTTTGTTGTTGATTGAGAAATGGCTTTTGTTTTTAGTGTGGGTTTGAAGCCAGTTGGAGACGTTATAAATTATATTTTTCTTTCGTTTCGACTGATTTATCTTGTTCGCGCTTTTCTTATCTCCAAAGTTATCATCCTCGACTCCCCTACACAGCGGGCATGTTACATACTTTGAAGAACTCTACTTTCGCGCCTATTTCTTTCTTATATTGAAGCTCTTTTCTTATTACCGCCTGTATACACTGGTTCCTTGTACGTAGTGAATGTGATTTCGTCCTCGTAATTTCTAAGCAAGGTCGTAGAATACTCGGATGGTTGTTCGCAACAATCGAACGGTTCTTGGGTCGATTTGATTGAGCATCGCTCGCACCTTGGTCCGCCGTGGACTAAATTTTCTACAGGTTCTTTCGTTTGACTTGCAGTTAAAAGTCTTAATGCCAACTGATTCATAACGGATCCGACTATAGTCAAACCGAAGAATATAAACAATAAAGAAATTCCAACATACGTATTATCATAACGATGATCTATAGGATCTTGTAAGGCGACATAGTCCCCAAAGCCGATAGTTGTCACTGTGATAAAGCAGTAGTAGAGCGAATCAAAATAGTCCCATTTTTCGTAATACCGATAAATGAACGCGCCAGATGAAACTGTGATTGCCATGGACAATAAACCACAAATTACAACCAAGTTAGTCGTACTTGAAACATCTTTATCGTTTTTGCCCATTTTTCTCTTCAACCTTCTGAACAGAGATGCTAGAGCTGAATTGAGTCTTTCTCCAATGGATTGAAACATGGTAAGAGCTAAAGGAATCCCAACAGCTGCGTACAACATGCAGAAGATCTTGCCTCGCTTCGTCTTGGGAACTGTATGTCCATACCCTGTAAATTACGATAAATTCATTAATCATCTTCGAGCCATATCACTCTGTACCATCCATACTTTATAACCGCTGTGGTGAGTTCCGCGTACCGGAAATACCTTCTCCAAAAAACGCAAAATTGAAGGGGTTTCTGTTTGACTATTACCCGTCAAAAAGACTATACATTGAACTTATAAGCACATTTATCATAAAACTACAAACCATCACTATATCATGCGATTAAAACTTCAAGTACATTTGTGAAATTTTCGCGTACCACTGATTAGTCGGCGTCGGTTTAGGATTCTTTTTTGTGTCAGGATTACGCGGGACGTAATAATTATATTTGTAAATAACCTTTACAAGCTGGCTCACGATTTTTAACTTAAAGTATTAATTGTCATCCTAGTTTGTATCCAAACCAAATTGTTTGGAATTTACTAAGTTACGAATTGTTGCTGAAAAAATTCACACAGCTTACCAATTGTTGTGATGACCGTTGTAGCGAAGTAGACAGAGCCAGCGAAACTCCACTGATATAAGTTCGCTTCCACATTAGCTTTAGCCAAGAGAAAGGCTTCCCACTCTTTCATGTCCGCTTTGCTGATGTTGTACTTAGCTGTTAGGTATTCTCTTTTTAGTTTTAAACCATGTCTTCGTAGTTGGTCCTCGTCGTATTCTAACGCGCTGAATATAGCTGCTCCAACCAGAAGATAGGACAGAGAGCAAATTGTCAAAAAAATAGTCCTTAAATTTTGCTGTCTCATTTTTGCATTTTCTTCCGGTTATTCCGTCATTCTTTTTCTCCTCTTTTTTCGTTCAATTCCAAGACGTGTGTTATTCTCTCGCATAACGTAGCTTAGAGGAGAGCGATTTGTTTGGCAACATAGACAGAATTGCATGGCATTGTTCTACAGCCTGGTCTCTGATTGGTCAACACCCTGAAACAGTTTGTGGATAATTTACAAGTTAAGCTGGTCGATGAGAAACGATCTCATATAATAGTAGCAATGACTCATAACGCTTAACCTAAATTGTAATGTTTCTCACTCGACCCCGCATTAGACTAATTCAATCGTGATTCTCATGGCTAAAAATGTAGAGGGGTTTACAGTGCGGCGTCATGTGTCATTATGCGGAATGTCTTTAGCTACCAACCTGCTGGCCACAATGCTTCAATCTCAGACCACCGGAACACATTTTCACGAAAACACAGCTCAGCCGAGGCGCTATACCACCCTTTTTATATAACGATTTACACTTGTTGTTGAACTAAGTCGTATAATTGTAGCGATGGAATAATTTCAAATGTAAATTAAAGCACAGGATTTATTGATCAATTAAGTCTGTGCAATGTCTGGGGGCAAAGTCATTTTCTTTATTTGAATTTTAATACGCGTTCTATTGCTTGGATGTGTCAATGAGGATCTTGTAACAAGCTATTATTGCTAACAAGTTATTTTGTACTAGAAAACTAGCGGCTTAATTGATTAACAGCTCAGCCATGCCTTCATTAGCAGCCATTGATTGAAGAAGCTAGGAAAAAAAATATAAAACTCCCTTAGAAATCGTTAAAGCATAATGGTTTAAAAGACAAAAAAAAATGACAAATGAGAGCTGTATTTATTAAAACACACAAAAAACGGTCGAAAACATACGCAAACAGAAAAAAAAGCACCAAAGCACTTAAAGACAAAAAAGCAAAAATCATCTATATATTATGCTTAATATTGTGACTCCTTTTCGCCAGAAAACAGCGATAGTACCTAAAGGCCAAAAACATTGATGTATTATGCTTCCTTGTCGTAAAAACAAAATTACGTATAAGTAAATTTGCCTGTAGCACTTCGATATTATGAACAGAAAAGAAAAACTTTATCGCCTGAGGAAGTCTCGCAGTGGCTAGTCGATATGTGGTGATACTCCCAAACTAACGACAATATAGTCACTAAAACGAATGAAGTTACCACTGAAAAGATGAAGTTTCTCTTTGTTTTATGATCTAAAATATTGTCTACGATATTCAGTAGAAAGTGAAGCAAGGAAAGGAAAGAATTACGAAGGAAACAACACAAATGCAGTATAAATATATCGAAATTAAAACACTCAAGATATCAATAGTTGCTTAAAATGAAGAAAAAGGAAAACTCTAATTTATATTATTAATGATGACTTCAATTTACTCAGTTATATCCATTTATTTTCATGAAAAAGTAAAATTAATTGGCTTTCTTCAAGCCAAAAATGCGGAAATATTTCTGCGGGATATGCTCAAATCGATAGAACTATTTCAAAGGTTTGGAAATGAGACAAATTTTGAGTTTATTTTCTTGGAAAAAGTGACCGGCACAACTACCACCACTGAGATAAAATAGATGCTTGAATCCATGAAAAATATTATAATTAAACACTTCAGATCAATTTACTAACTGAGAAGCCGTGAAATGATACTGATATTTTTGGTGCGTGGCAATTGAAGAAAAAATAAATATTGAATTCTACAAAAATTACAATTACAAAACTTGTTACATAAAAAACACTTATTTGAATTTATAACAAATTTTAAAACAATAAAAAACGATTTGTATATATTTAATGATTTAAGATGAATAAAAATTACTTGTTACTCAAAGAAGACAAATAATTATAATAGTTTTTATATAAAATATAAAGATATAATCACAAAATAAAAGATTTTATAGAAAAAAGAAATATTGATCGAATGGCCCATTTAGAGTTTCAAGTATTTTGCTATATCTTAAATCAAAATACTTGAAAAATTTATCCCCTTATAAACTTGTATGTATATAAAATCGAATTTCCAATTTCAAAAATGTATTGAAAAACTGACATGAATTGAATATAACATGATAACACCAAAAACAAAATTCATATCAATTAACATAAGAATATATTTATATTCCTTCTACAAATTTTAAGCACTTTTAATTAGACCATATTATGTTTTGACTGGTGCATCATCACCATATACAACAGGATATTCCGAAAATTAAACAAGAAAATTTTTTTGTCAATTTTTTTTGGCAACTATTGTTAGACCCGACCACCTGAGATTCCTGATATCTATTTCAACGCCAAAACTATTGTATTAATTTCCCAAATTACAATTAAAATACACAACTGGAGCTCGTTTCTATGGAAACCGGTCTGTTTTGACTTAGCGGGTTATAATTATATTCTTAAAAAGGGTTAAATATTACCGGTGAAACAAGCTAGGTAAATAGGGCCCCGTCAACACGTATCCGGAGATTTTTGGATCCGCAACTTTCTTAAAGCGGTTTTTAAAACAATTGATAGCGTTTTCGCCCGTCCACACGTAGCCGATACGGAGTACCCAGAACTCCCTTGCGAAGGATTTGTCAATAGAGCATGCGCGAAATACAAAATTGGCGCCATTATTGTTATGGTTCCAATGTTTGAAGTTGTGACGTCAACGTATTCAAAAAGTTACGGATTCAAACGTCCATTACATAGGATGCGATGTTCACAGCTAGCGTATTTTGAAAATATTCACTCTCAGTAGAGAACGAATAGGTCTTTTGCAGGACCTGGTCACGTGACTGCCTTGTCTCAACATTTTATAAGAGCATCATAAAATAAATGCCAGGCTTCGAAAGATTTTACCAAATTAAACATTCTTTACAAATATCACCTATATATAACTTAAAGCTGGAAGAAAATATTAGTAAGCACTATATGGATATATTTATAATACATTAATAATTATAAACAATAGAAGAAAAAAATCTAGGATACAGTACTTAGTACTGTGGTCGTTAATTGTAAACAATAGAAAACAAATCTAGGGTACAGTACTTAGTACTGTCTTCGTTAACTGTAAACAATAATGTACTGTTTATTATTAAAATAAATTATAAAAATAGTGGATAAAAAAAACTTAAAGCTGGAGCTATATGGGAATTTTTTGAAATCGCCAAAAATTACAAGTGTTTATAAAACTTACGTGCAAGACTTGTCAGTCAGTTATACAAACCCTTTTTATTTTTGATGATTTCAGCAAATTCTCATATAGCCTTATAGTTTTAAAGATATTGAGCTAAAACTTTCAAAGATTGTTTGTTCTGATATTCTTTAGAATTCCGGAATTAATTTTGTACTATTCTTAATTTTTTTTGATTAATAAGGACTCATGATCACGTGATCTGCAAAAGGCCTAGACTGGTATTCGAAAAACTTGCGGATTGATCTACCGTAGTTGGTGATACGCGTGGAGGGATAGTCATTATCTTGATCAGTATCTTTAGTATGTTTTTTAATATTATCCTTTTTGTTATTAAAAACTAACACATACACCCTTTCCCAGAAACTTTGTCACCCGTGAAGTGAAAAGCCTACAAGCTAGTAGTGCAGGCGGGGACTATGGGTAACCTATATATACTTTACTAGAACATAGGGATTTCATGGCCACATTGCTACACTTGTCAATATGTTATTGAGAAATGACCGTTTTGACTTATAAAACAACAAGAAAGGCGTTCCGAATGCACATGCATTTAGTTTCTGACTGATCCATGATCCTTTGCGCCACTGGCTAGTTTGCTTTTTGATGGGTGACAAACTTTCTCGAAAAGGTTGTATACACTCAAAATTTATAATTAAAGAATGTCACAATAAATGTGACACAATATTGATAACTAATAACAGAGAAAAAAACACAAAACATTTACCCTTTTTGTTATGATTTTATCAGTTGTTGATATTTTCATTAGCTGTTATCGTGGTGATATCATCATTATTTACATGGTAAATATATTAACTATGCTTATTTATGGAAACTATCGAGTAAACTAGTATCGAGTAATCTAGTATAGGCTGCGTCGGATTTTTTTTTACTCTGACGAAGGGCTAAAACTCGAAACGTCAGTAAAGTTATAAAAGTTAAGATTTTTTACGTTGTTACAAATTTCATTCTATTACCTATGGTTATTTATCATTATTTATCATTTTAACATCATCATCATTATCATTATCCGTATCATCACTATCATCATCATTATCATTATCATCATCAACAAGAATATTCAGAACATTCATTCTAGGGGCTCGCCTCGTTGGGACCACGAGTCCGTTAGCGTATTCCCTCACCGTTTACAATTGTAGTTTTTTCTTATTTTGTATTCAATGTTGGTTCATAGTTTGTAATTGTTCTCAGTGAAATCCTCTAAATAAATAAATTCGCATAATCAACAAATATAAAACGTTTTCCGTCTTTATATCGCGGGAAAGTTTGAGAGAAGCCGGTCGAGGGCGATTGTGTGTAACACCATCGGTAAATAAAGCCGTTGATTGTTTTGTATAGTAGAAAACCATACTACCCCCACATCAAATAAACAGCCGCCATGATTGATGACGTCAATTGTCATTATTGTGGTAAAACCGGTTAAACCTGTTAATCCAAGGGACTATTCTGGGATGTATTGTCATATTGAGGCTGACCAGCTTGTATACCAACAAAACGTGCCCATGAGGGATATTCCTAATATTATAAGTGTTACTCACTATTTTATCCCACGTGATATAAAATACAGCCAATCAGAATGCTTGAAATCTGTTGTATATTCGACGGCATTCAACTGAATCTTCCCATGAGACATTGTGGGTTCTCTTTATTTTATATGATGTGGGATAAAATAGTTATACAATGTTTTCTCGTAACAAAAAGCGCAAACACTTAATCCGTGAAATAAAATCAAAATTGTTACTAACAAATAGTTCTTATTTAGTGGCTATCACTCAACCAGAACAGTACAAGAAAAGGCAAATACAAAGGAGACAATACTTCATTACAGCTTTACTTGTCTAAAATAGTCACTAATAGTCACTAAATAAGAACTATTAGACAGTAAAAAATAGATTTTATGTCACGGATTAAGTGTTTGCGCTCTACTGTGAATATCCAACTCGTCACTTGTATTTTCTTTGTATACAGCTATTTCAAAAACGTTGAATACTGCATTCCAAGACCAAAGGGTATTATGGGTCTCATTGATTCATAATAAATAACACATATACAGCAATAATTATCCCCTATAACTAGCTTGTATATTGTTTTGAATGGAATGCACTAAGAATAAAATAACTAATTATCATTTATTTTACTTTAAACAATATTACATGACCCAGAATGCATTTCAGTCTTGCAATACACTATTCAGTATGCAGTATTGATTCTACGTTTTTTGAAATAGCTGTAAACACTCGCCTAAAGGTGTAAACTAGTGTATACTAGATTATGCAAGTGACTAGTGGGATATTCCACGGTATGCCAATCAAACCATTGTAAAACGAGTATCAGATATAGCCCTTAGCGATACATTAGTACACAGTAAGCGGTCGACGGAGAACTGTTAATACGTGTGTTGACGAATGTATGAATAATAGAACTGGATGACGGCAAACATGCTGAATCCCTTAAGTCATTAGAGTAGATTAGTTTTCGTATGACTGTGAAAGGTTCAGTGCCGTGTGCGTGCCTTGCCGCGATGTTTCTATGATTTGTTTTATGTGTCCGGCTTGCCGTGCCTTGACCGCGTTCGTGCCGTGAGCTTTTCATAGTCATACAAAATCTGTTTGTCATCAAAAACGACGATGATAAAAATTACGGTGTTGGTGATTAAGATAAGGTATTGATAACATTAATCTAACGATGAGAATAGCGATAGCGATAAAACTAACGATAATGATGAAAATAACATGATAAAAATACCGATACGATAACGAAAATTATTGATACGGTCGATAACGATCAACCTAACGATAACGATAGCAAAAACTAACGAAAACGACGAGAATAGCGATACGATAACGAAAATTATTGATACGGTCGATAACGATCAAACTAACGATAACGATAGCAAAAACTAACGATAACGACGAGAATACCGATACGATAACGAAAATTATTGATACGGTCGATAACGATCAAACTAACGATAACGATAGCAAAAACTAACGATAACGATGAGAATAGCGATACGATAACGAACATTAACGATACGATTGATAACGATAAAAATACCGATACAAATACGAAAACTAACGATAACGATAGCAAAAACTAACGATAACGATAAGAATAGCGATACGATAACGAATATTAACGATACGATCGATAACGATCAAACTAACGATAACGATAGCAAAAATTAACGATAACGATGAGAATAGCGATACGATAACGAACATTAACGATACGATTGATAACGATAAAAATACCGATACAAATCAGTACGAAAACTAACGATAACGATAGCAAAAACTAACGATAACGATGAACATTGCGATACAATTACGAACGTTAACGATGCGATCGATAACGATAAAAATACCGATACGATTACGACAACTAACAATACAATTGATAACGATAAAACTAACGATACGATAATGATAGCGACGACGTCGGTCGATACCGATAAAGATAAAGATAAATAATAATAAAGATAAAGATAAATAACAATATTAATATCAATAATAAAGAAGACTATGTTTTAAACGATAATATGCTAGCGATCTGATGATAGCGATAAAGATAATGATAACGACATCGACCATGGTTGTAATAATGTTGGATAACGATGACGTTACAAAAACAATATTGATTATCATCACGACCACAACGACAAATATCACATTTATTGGCAGTAATACAATAATTACAATGATAATAATAATATTAGTAATAATATAATAATTATGACAATAAATAGATCATTATTATGACAAAATATGTTTTTCAAATCTATTTGTTTGTATTTTTCACGTGGAATCCTTCGTTTTGCACATTTAATTTACCGTCGTTTTGAAGAAATCTATAAGTCATTTTTACATTATTCATTTGTTATTTTGGTAATATCTTTTTACTAAGTGTTTACATCGAAGACACCATGCAAAGTCGAAAGGAATAACACAGTATGACGCTGATCCAATCAGTGGTGCAAAATCGTTTCCTGTTAGGGGTAGGGTGCGGAGAAAAAGGTCTCCGTCGAAAGGAATAACACAGTTTGACGGTGAATCACTTCAGTGCGACTAAAACCGGTGCCACCCAAACAATTTTCAAAATAAATATTTTTTGAGATCAAACAAAAAACTTGTAGTGGTTCTAACAAGCTAAGAAGTTTCTTATTCAATTTTATTCAATCTGTTCCGTTCACATAAAATGAAGGTTATTAGCATTTTAAACATCGATCGTGATTGGATAATTATGTTTTGGTGGCCACGGTTTCAGCAGTAGTCGTCCTGCATGTAAATCAATGGTGCAAAATCCTCTAGGGGTAGAGTGCGGAGAAAAAGGGTCTCTTTCGCAGCCGTGTTTAGCCTTGTCATGCAGTAGCCTCCTCCACAGGCAACCCATCGGAATTTGGAATTCCTCTCTATATTGGGCTTCCTTTGTTGAGTAAAAAGAAGATTAGGACTAAGGACGAAAAGGGGGAGGAAAAGGGAAAAAATAGGAACTCTTGCCTTTTCTTCCCCTCCCCTCAAATCGTCCCAAGTTTTTCTCGGCCGTCCCACAGGAACCCCCTCCCCCCCCTAAAAAAACCCCTAACCCCCCCCCCCCCCCCCCAAAAAAAGCGGCGTTAAAAGGCGAGACGTTGCCTGCGGAGGAGGCTAGTCATGCTTCGCTCTCTCCTCATAACTCCGAGGGGGAGGGGAGGGACTCTAATAAATAAGGGGCCACATAGGGCTGCTCGTAGAAAATTTTAAAAACGACCCCTAAAAGGGGCCTCAGTCCTAACATATACTAAATTCTACCCCTAAGAAGTACCAATTTAATAAACCTGTTTTTCTCCATTTCAATAGTATTCAAGACACTCACACCAAAGGCCTTCTGCTTTTACAAGTTTATGATGCAATAACCTAAAAGGGACGACGAGCACTCCCCTAAGAATAATGGTACAAGTATTTTCGTTTTTTTTTAACCTCACAGCACAAATTTCCGTAATTTTGGTTTCCATTTGAATTTCCACCGCCCGGAATTTCCGATTTTTTTTATTGAATTGAAAGCAACCCAGTGCTTCATTCAAATAGCAGGATAAGCAGAATGTATATAATATATGAATAAATATAAAACTCAAACAAAAAATAAAATTAAAAAACATGTGCGTAGCATCAAAATATGTGCGCCTAATTTATACCCAGTCTTTCACTCATATAACCCGACAGGCCAGGTGACACAGCTAAAAATGGCGGACGAAAAAGATAGCATGGAGATGAGAAGATAGTATTTGTGTTACAAAAACTGCTATTTTATCGCTGTCTTTGTACACTACGAATAAAAAATGTCAAATTATTGGCCTCCTAGATTCTCGCCTAACCAAAGAGGACAATTTCGTGGCTCAAGTCCCAGTCCTCAATTAAATCAACCTCCAGTAGAAGGGTTTCGTCCAAGGCATGGAAACTTCGCTAGTCGTGGGTATTTCCCGCCAAGACAAGAGTTTCAACCTCGCAATAGATACCCTAACCCCTATAGGGGATATAGACCGAACTTTGAATTCAGGGGAAGAGGCCGTGGAGGAAGGGTAAGTTTTTCTAGTGCCTTGTGAAATCTTTGTTCGCGGGATTCCTTTGTTACTGCATTATTTAACGATGTTTGAAATTATCATATGTTTTTTTTTTATCATCTTCAACAACACAGTCATAATAACATCAACAAAGTCGTCTCATCATCATCATCATTATCATTGTCATCATTATCATTTAATATCAGGGTCATCACTAATCACAGCCTTGTCATCATGATTTGATATCATTGACATCACTGTCATCATCATCATCATGTTTTGATGTCATTGTCATCACCCATCACAGTCATTGTTGTCATTTGATGTTATTGGCATCACACTCATCATCATTGTCATCACTAATCAGAATCATCATTATCATTTGATATTGTCATTACTAAGAAAAGTGTTATCATTATCATTGTCATCACAGGCATTTTCATTATCATTGAAGTCACTAATTATCACAGTTATCGTTATCATTTCACAACATTGTCATCACACTCATCATCATTATCATCACTAATCATCTTTTGATATCATTGTCATCACTAATCAAAGTTATCATTATCATTTCACATCATTGTCATCACAGTCATCATCATTATCATTGTCATCACTGATCACATTTATCATCATTATACTGTTATAGCAAATATATGTGAGTACCCCCTCTCCCGTTCCCCCAGGAAACAGTGGCCTTTTATAAATTATTATTTATTTTAGTTATAACTGTTGCACCTTTTCTTCTCTTTTGATAGTAATAATATATGCTCATAGCACAGGCAGCCCAACTATTGTCTTTGAGGATTTTTTTTAATGACAATAAAGTTATTTTTAGCCGCGCGCCGAGCGAAATACATATTGAGCGCGCAGGTGGGGTTCCTGTGGTGTATTTGTTTGAAAGCTCGCGGATGGGATTCCTGTGGCTTTTTTTGCAAGCAATTTTTCCGTCAAAGATACCACTTTCTTCGATCTTTTTGTTGTACGTGCGATTCCGCGCGACCGAAAAATTGCTTGCAAAAAAGCCACAGGAATCCCATCGGCGAGCTTTCAAACAAATAAACCACAGGAACCCCACCCGTGCGCTCAATATGTATTTCGCTCGGCGCGGTTAAAAATAACTTTATTGTCATTAAAAAAAATCCTCAAAGACAATAGTTGGGCTGCCTGTGCTCATAGTATGATAAAATGACAATAATATAGATAACATGGTGATACTATTACCCATTTCTGGTTCATTTGATCATATATCATATGCATATTTGTGACTAAATGTAATAAGTTATAACAATTATTATCTCTCTCTCTCTGTTAGGGTGGCCATGGCAGAGGAGGGTTCGGTGATGGACAAGGCAAAGGAATAGAAGCTTACTATAAACACTCGATGGTTGAAGATCCCTGGCAAGAACTTGAACAACGACAACAGCAAACACAACAACTTGGAAATCAATAAACAATTCCTAAAATGATAGCATTATATGTTGATACACCTAATTCAAAAAAAGTTAACTCTAAGGGGCAAGTGGAGGTTGGCAATTGCATGACCAAAAGGAACTGTGGGTAATACCAATTTCTTCTTATTCCCTTGTAAGTTACCCAGACACCGTTCAGCGATGACCTTAGATGGGTGTCTCAAAGGTTTCGCTTAACAGTGGAGGCATTGTTTAGGTAATTTAGAAAGGAATAAGAAGAAATTTGTATTACTCACAATTCCTTTCGGTCGTGCAATTGCCAATCATCAATCACCGTTAGCCCCTTCATCCTTTTTTGCATAAGGTGTATAAACAGCCGTTAATGTTCACTGTACAGGACTTGAACAAAATCAGCTAATTCTAATGAGATAGCAAAATAGGGATATATATGACCTGGTAAAAACATGAACAAGCCCCCTTGATGAGCTTTGCTGTTTGGGCAAATTAGAGAATATATACAGGGTTCGTAGAAGTTTTGGAAAGTTTTGGAAATTGGTAATGCATTTTTCCAGGACCTGGAAAGTTTTGGAAAATTCCTTTTTCACCTGCTGGGCTATGGAAAAGTTATGAATTTGTTGTCGGTTGCCCAGCTCCTACCTTGCAAAGAACTGTTTTCGTTCTTATTAAAAAATGGCTGATCATTTTTTTGCCTGCCGCAATCAATGCCCATTGGCACTTTTCGCTTGTGTGGTTTTGGAATTTTGAGTAATAGTCTTTGAAAAAGTTTTAGAAAAGTTTTGGAAATTTTCTCTGTACGAACCCTGTATATATGCCTAAATAAAACAAAATGAAAGTAGCTTGACCTGAAAAGATATTTGATATTTGAAAAATTTGAACAAAGGCAGTGTTCTCAAGATATTTGAGTAGCCAGTTCTCAAATGAAAGTAGCCAGACCTGGCAATGAAGTTGACATCAACACAAGTACAATATCTTTTGTTTGTATAAAAAGAAAATGCAAGCACTTCAGCAGTGAGCGAACAGTAGTGATAGAACACCTGCCGATGCCTGAGGAGAAACCATTGCATAATAGCACTAGTAGCAGTTGCGAGGGAAAACAAGAGAGATAGAGATAGAGAAAACTATTACAATGTAACACAAAGACAAAGCTGAAAATGGCTGCAAGGAAGGCTGTTTCCAGATGGATGTGTTAGTTAATAGTTTTATAGTTCTCATGATTTTACGTTTTTGTTTTAGTGGTATTTTTCTAAAAAAAATTAACAGTTGGCTTGTTATTTAATAAAAGAAGCCTTGAAATTGGTTCTACATTTTATCATACCAAGAATATTTTATATTGATAATGATATTTCTCATTAAATCGTCCATAAATGTTATTATTTTTTTAAAGCAGCACAGATGATTTTGTGTTTTTCAAATTTCTATAACCAGGAAAAACAAATATATTAAAATAGTTACTAACTAATAGTTTATATTTAGTGATTAACCAGAAACATCAAAATAATACAAAAGGAAACACTACCTCGTTACAACTTTACAAAGACGACTAAAGTTGTAACGAGGCATTGTTTCTGATTTTTGATGTTTCTGGTTGTGTGACTAAATGTCATTGATTAGTCACCATCACTCAACCAGAAACAATACCTTGTTTCAACTTTACTTGTCTTTGATAGTGACTACTAATCACTAAGGGGGCTTTCTTTTATTATTGTATAGGGGGTGGCAGTAAAATCACTTGTTGTCTTTTCCAAATATTACATGACCCACCTCCCCCCCCCCCCCCCCCCCTCTTTCCTGGTTGGCGAAAATATAAAGACAAGGGGTGGCAGCAAAATCACCTGTTGTCTTTTCCAAATATTACCTGACCTCCCCCCTCCCCCCTCTCCCTATATATCTTCCAAAGATAACGTGACCACCCCTCAATATTGCCAACCCCCCTTTCCATACACTAATACATGACCACCCCCCCTTCCATACGCTAATACATGAAAGTGCCCTAAACAAGAACTATCAACTAGAACTATTTATATTTTTTTATATGTACCGTCAGTTTTGAAAAAGGTGTTTTTCGAGTGACAACCAGATAATAATGTGACTACATTATTTTAATTTCTATTTTAATATTTACTTTTTACATTTTTTATTCAAACAATCAAAGTTAATTTTATTGTATATTTTGATATCATCACGGTCATCACTGTCTAATTTTACCAGGCAACGGTTTGTTTTGCGTGTTGTTTAAGACGCCTACATACAAGTTACAATGTATTTAAATACCCGCAAATGACCCGCAAAAACAACACTATCCCTGCGGGTCAGACATTCAGTTGATTAGTATGGAAAAACTGGTACCATAATGTCAAAAAATAAAATAACGAAATCAACAAATAAATAAATTTAGAAAGTCGGAAAATTGGATTGTTTATTTTGCCACTTAAAAATATTTTTTTTTAGCTCTGGTAAAATAAATAATTTTTAATTTACTAATTTATTTATTAATTTCACTTATTTTCTTATTTGTCTCCGTTCTAGTCATCAGTGAATGTTGTGCGTCATTAAATAATTGAAAGTCCTTTCATCCTGCTATTCAAAAAACAACGGTCAAACAATCGTTATAAAACCCTATAAAACCCCAGAAAAATCCCGTGAGTAGCGGCGACTTTTTTTCGCACCTTTTTGATCGTGTTCTTCTATCCTCTCAACTTCAAACACGTGTTTCGGTTACTTCGAATAAATTACATCATACCGGAACTGTGTATTATCCAATCAGAAGGTGGCCCTAAGAATGTCACGGGCCCCCCGGCTGTACATAAGAGCATGGTCGATCGCCACACTTCCTCCCACTACTGGCCGAAGTCGTTTGAGCTTCAAATTTGAGAATTTCTAAGCGGTTGTTAGCTGTTATAAAGGCTAAAACCGCCAAAAAAAATACAAAAAACTTCACAAAATACAACAAAAAAATCATAAAAGTACAAAAACGTCTTTGAACTACTTCAAAGATAGAAAAAAAGAGAGCTTTCTACACCAAAACTACACGAAGTACGACATACTTGCAAGATGAATACTGCTGCTGGTCCCCCAAACTACCCAATGGCGTCATTGTACGTTGGTGATTTAGCTCCTGATGTTACCGAAGCTATGCTTTACGAGAAGTTCAGCTCTGCTGGACCTGTTTTATCTATCCGTGTTTGCCGTGATATGATTACAAGAAGATCTTTGGGCTACGCATACGTCAACTTCCAGCAACCCGGCAATGGTGAGTCAACTTTTTAGAACTCGAAAGTGCACCACGGTTCTGTCAATTATCTTTATGATTTAACTATATTTTTAACATCTAAATAGTAGCAACCGTTTAAGTTGTTCTCAATGTGTCTTTTTAATTTTTAATTCCAGCGGAGAGAGCTCTAGACACGATGAATTTCGATCCGATCAAAGGACGACCTTGCAGGATCATGTGGCAACAGCGAGATCCATCCCTTCGAAAGTCAGGTGTTGGAAACATCTTTATCAAGAACCTGGACCGTAGTATTGATAACAAGTCTCTCTATGATACTTTCAGTGCTTTTGGAAACATCCTCTCTTGTAAAATTGCCGTTGATGATCTTGGAAATCCCAAGGGGTATGGCTTCGTTCATTTTGAAAATGGCGAAGATGCTGAAAAAGCTATCGAGAAAGTCGACGGCATGTTGTTGAACGACAAAAAAGTGTAAGTTATTTCAACGTTTTTCTACAAATATGGTGTATAAGTTGTGATAGTTTCGCTACAGAAGAGCAAGGGTCAGTTTAATGTCATTAAAGTTTAAAATACGTAAGCTATACAAGATGGAATTTGAAAAATGCATTCAGTTTTGGCAGTGAAATTTCAAAATTTAACAGGGTTGCCATCAAATCTGAAAACTCATTATTAAAAGTTACATTGAAAGAATATTTGGTGATTTTATCACAGTATTTCCCCCATAAATCATTGAATGGGAAATGAGAAATTGAAAGAATGAAAGAATCACAGGATATCTTAATTTCGGTTTGTCCTTTGCAGTTCAAAATCTGATGTTTAACTTCAGTAATGGAATTGCATATAGCTTGTAGTATTTTTGCATATGACTTGAAGTTGATGCTTGGAGAACTTGAATGCACTGATACATGTAAAAATCACAGCTCAATTTACAACTTTACAAACTTTATTAATAAGAATGTATTGATCTCTTAATCAGAAACTAGCATTATGTAGCTTGATCAGAATATTATAGCTAAACTTGTTCCATGGCAACTAGCTGTGACTTTCATGTTGATTTTTGGTTTTCTAGACCCATTAAATAGTTTGTTGGCAGAGCTTACATCCAATTAACCATCGACTTAATTAATTAGATTTATAAGCACTCTTTTACTATGACAAAGGGCTAAAGCTCGAAAAGTTGTTTAAGTTAAATATTATTTTCTACAGTGTTAAACATTTTATTGCCTCGTGTATACAAGCACTCTATTACACAACTTTATCATATATAACATACTGTTTTTTAATAGAGTATAGGGATTTCGCACATTGATAAAAATCGTGTCACACATATTGATATTTCTAGTTTTTAACATTTTAAAAACAATTCTTGATCTAAAACATTGTATGTTATATAATAAACAGATTAATACATGGGCACTTGGAGATATGAAAATTATGTTCAATTTCTATATCTCACCCATTTTATACAGTCACTCGTAAGATATCAAAAAAGCCGAAACTGTGGGGCTCAATTCCCACCAAGGTTGTTTGATATTTTTCTCATGTATCTGTATTTCACTTATACTCAGAACGCAATT
Organism: Metridium senile; assembly: GCA_949775045.1. NCBI lineage: Eukaryota > Metazoa > Cnidaria > Anthozoa > Actiniaria > Metridiidae > Metridium > Metridium senile. The sequence continues at coordinate 7,907,597 of OX459101.1, read as the reverse complement.
CAATTCATGAGATATCAAGTTGAACATGGAAGATAAATTTCATATCTCTGTGCGCTGCCCATGTATTTTAAGAAATTAAAATCTCTATGTCTTGACTGATTTGTGTTTATTGTTGATTTACAGGTTTGTAACTCACTGGATGTCTAAGAAAGAACGAGCTGAGAAGATGGGTAACCAGCCTAAGAAGTTTACCAATGTGTACATCAAGAACTTTGGTGATGAAGTTAATGAGGATAAACTAAAAGATTTGTGTCTCGAAGCTGGCAAGATTATCAGCTTGAAAATTATGACTGATGAGTATGGCAAAGGAAAAGGCTTTGGTTTTATCAGCTTTGAATCCCCTGATGAAGCAGAGAAGGTACACATACAATGAGTAAACTCTGAATAAGAAATCTTGAAAGTATTATATAATATAAGATACTTATCCCACATCATTTAAAATACAGCCAATCAGAAGGCTTGAAAGTGGTATATACAGAGGTATTCAACTGCCTCTTCTCATGGGACATTGCAGGTTCTCTTTATTCTATATGATATGGGGTATAATAGTTATACAATGTTTTCTTGTGACTATATCTCACTCGTCACTTGTATTTTCTTTGCATACACACTCATAAAGGCTCATGTTTATACTAGAAATTATATAATTTTTGGTATCTAACACGCGCTCTGATTGGTTGAGGGCCATGTCTATATGAGAGAACAGAGAATGAAAATGACAAATGATTTTTGGTATCTAACGCGCGCTCTGATTTTTGTTTACGAACACTTTAGAAAACATAAAAAAATATAAAACAGCCGCTTGTGTCTATGTACTGTGATATAAACACGCTGGGAGATGTAGAGCACGAGAGAAGCAAGCTTAGAAACACGAGCGCAGCGAATTTTTCTCTTGCTTCTTGAGTGCTCTACATCTCCCAGCGTGTTTATCTCTTAAATACAAATGACTCATGCCATGGTGTGCAACTCAAAACCATTGTATAACTAGTAGGTATTGAACGCAAAAGAAGCTTTATTTCAAATGTAATTTTGTCCTACTCAAATGTTTTATCAATTCAAAGCTATTGGGGAATACAGGTTTTTTTTTTTCATAATAAACACTTAATTTTATTTCTCTTTAAAATATTTCCAACATAGGAAAGTATGTTCCAACTTGACTGTATTGCAAAAAAAACCCTATTGATTGTTCTTTGAAATTAACCACAACCTGTGTGATTTCTAGGCTGTTGATTCATTGAATAACTTGGACTTGAGTGGACGCAGACTGTTTGCTGGCCGAGCCAAAAAGAAGGCAGAAAGAGCTGCTGAAGTGAAAGCTGAATTTGACAAGAAAAGGCAAGAACGACTGAGCCGCTTCCAAGGAGTAAACCTTTACATCAAGAACCTTGATGATGACATTGATGATGTTCAACTAAGAGAAGAGTTTGCTGCTTATGGAACCATCTCTAGTGCTAAAGTCATGAAAGACGACAAGGCTAACTCTAAAGGTAGGATTTGTACACAAAAAAAACTTGAACAAAACAACTAAATCTGAAGAATCAATGTTTGTACAATACGTTTATGATAGGTAATATAATTGGAATTTGTAACACTGTAAAAAATGTTGACTTGACTTTTAATACTGATGTTTAGAGCTATAGTCCATCGTCGGAATAAAAGGAAGGGCTAAAGCTCTTAGGGTGTTGATGAATGAGAATGCCCACCAGCTGAGTTTTGTGATCCCTTTTAGGGTCTAAGATCAACAACAATGCTTCTTTTCAAAGATGGGGTCATTTTCAGAATTTTTTGGCAAGCATCCCCACCCTCTTTCGATAGCAAGTCCCCCCAACTGGAGTTATTGTGGATCAAACTAAATTAAATTCAAACAAATTCCAATAGACCTTTTCACAATTCCGTTCAGTGACCACAAATAATAGTTCCAAGTTGTGGTTTGCGTTGTTGCACATAACAAAACTATAATTGATCATGCGCAACAATGCTAACCTCAACTTGGAACTATCACTTGTGGTCACTGAACGGAACTGTGAATATCTACCTCTCAAAATCATTAGGGTTGTGTGAAAGTAGAGATTATGTGGATGTACGGTTAGTTTGTTATGGTTTTGCCAACCAACTATTGTTTTTAAAACAGAATTAAAAGATCTATTGTGAAAATGGTTGCCAAAACTGCCTCAAAATACCAAAACTTGTAAACACTATGCTCACCTATTGTATCAACTGATGGCGACTGTAGTAACATAGACAAAAAATATTGTAGAATTGCACAAACCTTTGTTCAATTTGGTGTAAACTGCAATGACAATAACTACAAGATATACATGTCGCCATAGTGTTATATCTACCTGTATGTTGCATTGGGTATCTAAAATCATTTTGTGTTAACAAGACATTTTTATTTTTTTGTAGGTTTTGGCTTTGTTTGCTTTTCATCCCCAGAAGAGGCTACCAAGGCAGTGACAGAGATGAATGGTAGAATCCTCGTCTCTAAGCCCTTGTATGTTGCCCTGGCTCAGCGCAAAGAGGAAAGAAAGGCTCAATTGGCTGCACAGCATATGCAGCGTATCTCTGGATTGCGCATGCACCAGGTATGACTAATAAACAGATGTTGGAATAGACATTTTCACAAAACTGAAATGCATTTTTGTCTCGTAATATTTTTTTAAATAAATTAAATGATAATTAGTTATTTTATTCTTAGTGCATTCCATCATAGTTAATAGAGGGGACTCGTTAGGAAACCCGGCAGACTTCAAAGGGATAGGTTATTGTTCGAGTTTTCGAACGTCACGTGACAATGACCCTGCACACCAAGTCTCAAATTGACACTAGTTAATAGTAAATGTGTTTGAGTTTTGGATTTATCGGCAAAAACCGGCGGTTTCTGGGTCAAATGTTGCTTTAGTTCAATTAAAAGACTTATAATGGATATGCCTGGTGGCAAATCAAGCTTTTTTGCTGCGTTATGTCAAGATAACTAAAGGAAAGTCGGTATATGGAAGCCGCTTGCGAACATGAAGGATGAGAAAATGGCTCAATAAACTAATCAAAACAAGAAGCACAGATAAATAATCTAAAGAGAATAGTTAAGAATGATATAATCTTGACATTTGGAAATGATTTTGATCCCCAATTACATTGCTTTGGTTGAGATTGTAGTTGAATATTGAGTCGTAAAGTCATCTTCGCGTTATTCGGCCTTATTCTACCAAGTAATGTAGAGCACGTAATACTGACTCCAGTTGCTGAATGTTTGGTTGCTTTTATCGCTATCACTTATATTGTTTTATTCATTTCATAACATTTAATTATTTCTCTATCAAAAACGAAAAAAAAAGCTTGTTTAATAATGCCCAAAAGATACGAAGCTAATCATACAGATTTAATACCGTACATGTGGCGCGTAGTATCGATCTCACTCTCCAGCACGGCAGAAAATATACGTAGGTTCGAACCGTTCACACAAAATAATTTGCTTTACATTTCTAAATAAACAGCAAGCACTTATTTAGCTAGAATTAAAATCAAATTAAGAAGAAATTTTTAGATTCTTCGACTACTAGCGCTGGCCATATATGAATTAAGTTAATTTGTGAAAAACACGTTTTTTATCGGTTTTCCGAAGATTTAAAATTAACTGTAGAATCTGTTAACTCTTGATATAGATTATTTCTAATCTAGAAAATAATTTAAGATTAATAGCATATTGCCGCTTCGGTTTTATATCAAACTCGCAACTTGCGAACTTCAGTTAAGGAGATTCCGTAGTAATAGATTTTGACATAACTTTTTATTGAAACTTTGTACAGTAATACTTTAAGACATGGGCATTTCAAAAATAAAATAAAAAAGGGGGGTCACCGTGTTGGTTTTGGCACTAGATCACGTCAAAGTTACTCATTTCGACGGCGCGCGGGAGTAATATTTTGATGTATAAAATGAGAATAAAAGGCGATTAAATGGTACTCTTTTTTGATATTAGTATGGAAATATCAGGTTTTATTTCATCTTAGCACCCCAAATCTTCATTCACACACAAAACTTGGATAGAAAAGTGAACCTGTTAAAAGATAATAGCGATAAAGCAATACTCGAAGTTACTCGAGCGTATCGTTCGCGAACACCTGGGTAGCACAATATTACCACAATTCTTGAAATATCTCTAAATCTGGACATAGATTTTTATTCAAACTCAGATATGTATTTGAAAACGTGGATATCTTTAATTCAATCAAATAAAAAAGATAGGTCACCGTATTCGTTTTGGCGCTATGGCACTTTGAATGTACGAATTGTGATCTTTTAGTAATACCGACATAGCGCGCGCAAGGTGCGCGAGCTGTAGCGCGCGCTCTCGCTGGTCAAAATTGTGCGCAGTAGAGCGTGCGCAATGCAAAACTACGGAATCTCCTTAAGTTATTTGGCCTTGAAAAACAAGTATTCAAATTATTTTGAACTCATCTCATCTTCAATGTGTATAGATAACTTTCTTTGATCATCTTTGGCTTCTAAAACATCCAGAATCGCTACGAAATCGTCTCCAAATACCTATATGTCCCTATAACTCTTGGTGTTTGTTTTGAACTGTGTGCAGGGTCATGGTCACGTGATGGTGCAGTTCAACCTCAAAACCGAAACAATAGGCCGCTCCTTTGATGTTTGCCGGGTTTCCTAACCAGTCCCCTCTATTAACTATGATTCCATTCAAAACAATATACAAGCTAGTTATAGGGGATAATTATTGCTGTATATGTGTTATTTATTATGAATCAATGAAACCCATAATGCCCTTTTGGTCTTGGAATGCATTATTCAACGTTTTTTTTTTTGAAATAGCTGTATCTGTAAAATGATGTTTTACTCATTTTCTTTTTACTCCCAACCCCTCCTCATTATGGTTGGTTTCTTATGGTCACTTTGCATTGTCCCTTTGATGTCCTCATTAAAGTGGTTCCTATCTAATGTAGGGATATATTTAGAAGACTTCTAAATTGTTTTGTTTTTCCTAGGCTGCTGGTCAACAAGTTAACCAGATATTCCCTCAGCAGACACAAGGATTCTACATGCCTCAAATGCAACAGGTATGATAGGCAGGGTTTGTTTTCTGGCTAAATGAGTCTCATTTTTAAGCGAACTGCCTTTTACAGTTTCAAAATTCAGATTTAAAATATAAAATTGTCTTACATAATCATTGGTGACGGACAATCTGACCTTTCCAGAAAATCAAAGGGAATTACATTAGCAATAAAGAGGAAAGAGTAGGAAAACACTGCCTTGCATTCGTCTTGGCTGCCATGTTGTTTTTATCAAATCATGGGTGACATTAGGTTTTAGTTTTTCAAACCGTTCAGACGTTCCTTGCTTTTCACAGAAATGTTTTTTATTTTGTGTCTGGCCCATTTAGTTTGTAGAGCTCATCTTTACAAGATATTTTTATGATGTGGCTAAAAAAATATGCAATTTTAACCTTGATATTTCAAAAAGAAGAGCAAGTGTTTCATCAGGGTTTCTTAACATGCCAAAACATTTGAAAGCACAAGGCTGCCTTGTTTTCAAGTGTGTGAAAGCACTACTGCAGTTTTCAACGTCTTGTTATAAAATACATATTATGCTGCTATCAATCAAGCATGTAAAAAACTTATTTGTTTTGATGGACAGCAGCTAAAAGCGTATTTCATAACTAGCCGTTGGAATGTCTCAGTTCACAGAAAGCCGCAAACCACAGTAATGTTTCATTAGAGTTCAAAACCATGTTGCCCAAATATAAAAATTTCTTTTTTGAACTCATAACTCAAGCTCAGAGCTGTTGATCTTACTTTTGGCAATCAAATTATATAAATTTATTTTTTCATAAATTTTTATAATTTGAATTTGAATTTCTATACTTATTTCTACAGAAATACAGAATGTATTTAACTCAGCTAACTCCTTTCTTCATGTAGTCATACTTGTTTTCTTATAACTGATTTCTTTGTTTTCAGGGTACCCGCCCATTCTTTAGTCCTCAAATGCAACAGGTCCGTCCACGCTGGAATATGCAACAGCAAATGCGAGGTGGCGTACCCAATGTTCCAGGTGGTGGAGTTCCTAAGGCTCGGGGTGTGCGTCAAGTTGCTCCTAGGGGAGGTGGCCCGCAGGGTGGTATGCCCCAAGGTGTGCCAGCTGGTGGACAGCGCATGGGTGTACCAATGAACCAGGCTGCAAGAATGCCAGGTGGTCCACCAATCAGACATGGACAGCAATTCAAGTTCAACCAGTCTACTCGCAACCAGCCCACAGGACCTGGACCTATGTCTGGAGAACAAGCACAAGGAATGCACATGACTGTATGTATCATGATATGATTGTGATGATGATGAATATTGTAATGATGTTCATGATGATGATGATGATGATAAAGATGATAAAAAACATGTCTTACAATCATCACTCCCCATCAGGGGCCGGTTGTACCAAGGGTGGATAACGTTATTCCGTGGATAAAAGTTATCCACTGCATAGGATTTTTATAGATTTTATTCACCCTTTATTCAACTGGCCCCAGGGCTCTGCCATAAAGTTTTCTCCTGCTCACTATATTCATTATTTACAACATAAAACATTCTACTGATTTGATGGAGAAAAAAATAGAGAATCATAAAGCCCTTGTGGCAAGGAAAAGAACAACACATCAAACAAACTCTACTCGCATATAATCCATGCCCCAGCATAGTGTCACACCTTGGACCACAGTGGTGAGAGGCATTAAGCCGTAAACCTCTACACCACACATGATGCTGATGGTTTGATGATTGCTGTAGTGACAAGTAAAATGGATAATTATAATGGTTGTGGTTTTGGTAATGATTGCAATCATAATGATTGTGATAATACACTGATGAATCAAATGAGTATAATAATTGTTATCATAATGGTAACTGTAGTTGTATTATTGATTTCTCCTACTCTAACATGTTTAATTATCTTCATTCAGGGCCAAGAACCTCATCTACCAACAGCACTTGCCTCAGCATCCCCACAAGAAGCAAAGCAGATGCTTGGAGAGCGTCTCTTCCCCCTTATCCAACAAACCCATCCAGATCTTGCTGGTAAGATTACTGGAATGTTGCTAGAGATTGACAATGCTGAGTTGTTGCACATGTTGGAGTCCCGTGAAGCTTTGAATGCCAAGGTAGATGAAGCTGTGAACGTATTGAAGGCCCATCAAGCAAAGGATACTTTGGCAGCAGAAGGACAGAAGTAAAGCAAGTGAAGTTCAACTACAACTAACATGGATTTGACATATTTTTTTTTTCTGTTGCTGTTCTTTTAAACCGGATGTGACTTATTTTGTTTCTTTGAAATAAAGTTCTCTTTATTGTGAATGTCATTTGTGTAATTTTGTCCATTTATTGTATTTCACTTCGTCCTTAATTTTTTTGTTTTTTGTTTCAAACAATATAAAGTGCAAATAATAAATCTGAAATACAAATTATTAAATAACTAGACGCATAACTGCAAAAACGCACACTTTTAATAAAACTAGACGTATAACTGCGTGAACTCGGGCTTTTTTTATGGTTACTCAGAATCCTTCGTTTTCTTGGCATACTGTAAAAGCTGGACTGGACCCAAAAACTGGACTGGACTACGAGTCCGCGGACTCCGTTTAGAGTACTTGACTTGAAGAAACTTGACGGCTTGTCATTTTATTTATAGAATGCAAGCCGTGTGACCTCTACAGCAAAAACATTGGCTGTAACAAATCCATTAACACTTGATCAAAAATCAGAGGCTTTTGGCGCCATAAATTTGGGCTATAGTATAGAGAATTCATACGCTATTTGGTCAGTAATAGCCACAATGAGAGTTGCTGTTATACGAGTTATTGTTAAAGGACAGGTATTCGCAAAACTTACAAGCTTATAGGAATGAAAATCGACAAAATATAAAACACTAGTCTATCTAACATGTTTAACAATAAAGAATAAGGAAAAGAACATAAATACATGTACATTACATCTCAAAAGTCCGCGGACTCGGTTTTTAAGGTAGTTCGGGCGTCATAGATTGTATCGTTAGATCTTTTTGAAACTTCTCATGTAAAAAGAGCAAACTACGTTAAGTTCAAAAATAAAATAAAAATAATGGGTCACCGTGCTCGTTTCGGAGATAAGGGCGGTAGACGGGCCCATTTTGGTCATTTTTTGTGACAAAAATTGTCGGAATTTGAAACAAAACGCTATTTATTCTATTTTTCCCGATAACAAACTTTTTAACAAACATTTGCAAAAGAGACACTTTCCTAACAAACATATTATTTGCCATGTTTTACTCAAGAAAATCCTTTGGGCAAAAAAAAAATGCGAAAAGTACGTGCATGTCGAGAATTTTGATGCAAAAATAAACTCAAAATGTGAAAAATACCACATTTTGCACTCGAAAACCATATCATTTTTATTTCACGGAATGAAAAGTTCTGACAAGGGAAATCCATCTATAAAATAAAAATGGGGTGACACTGCGCTCTTTTCCGAGTTATAGCACGAAAACTCTTTAAAATGTATATTTCGTGAACCTTTTTTTTGTCCGTGCGGGACTGGTAACTAGTTCCCTATGAGATTATCGAAACAAACTTTAACATTTTTTGGTCCGCTAGTATCTCTAGAATCGATGTAAAGCTAATTATGACCAGTTTAATTCGTAATTCTTGCCCAAAACACTAATTTATGTGACGCATTATAGTTCCAAAAATCGACACTAAAACGACGCGGACTTGAACGCGAAAAAATCATGAATTTAACGAAAAATCTTGATTTCTCGTGAATGCGGGTCTAAAATTAGGAGATTTTTTGCAGAGATGATGAGCTTGTCTTGTGAATGCATAACGTTCCCATGATTTTCAAATCGGAAAATAATAAAAGCTAATAAACGAAATTATTTGATTACGGCTGGGTCCCGAACTACCTTAATATTAAACCGAGTGGCAGACTCTAACTCGATACATTGTTCAGAGTCGGCGGACTCTTTGGGTGGCTTCCAGCTCAAACCGCAATGTACTGCAAAGACGCTTGCACAAGCAAGTAAAACATTTTCTTAAATTAACGAATCACGAATTTCAAGTATAATAAATATAATGTAATGAAGTACAGTAGTCATATCCTTCTATTGTGGTCTCTTCGTGTGCATTACCTGTAAAACTCTCACTATATTGGAGTTGATAGTCGGTATCAAACACATTTAACATTGTTGGCAACTCTGTTTGCAAAAGAAATGCGTGTCTTGCTGATTGAGACAATCTTGAATACAGCTGATTTCCAATATTCATTATAATCACAAGATCATTAGATGAATTGATTCCAAATTGTAAATCAAAGAACATAAACTCATTGCAACACATTGTTGTCCTGCATTTTGCCCAAAAATAGCAACATTACTTTGGCTATATGGTGCTGTTATTGTTTTGATTGGAATAACATTTGCACCAGTATGGTGGCCCATGCGCGCGCGTTTTTCATCTATTTTACCCATAATTCTCTGCTTATGCTGATTGGCCCTTGAAAATACAATGGTCAGACCGGAAACAGACGAAGTAAAATCTCTGATTGGTCCATCATGTAAACAAATGTACATTCAAAATGTAAATTTTGCGATTACATGTAATACGACGTCAACGGTTCTTTAATACTAGATAGAATATTAAATAGCTTTTCTCCGCAAATCTCTCTCGAGAAAAGTTTTTGAATTTTGCCATTCGTCAGCCATTCGTCACCAAGCAACGGCTGCCACAGGAAGCCCACCAGATATCACGAGCAGTAGTCGACACAGGAAGCCCAAACGAAGAACAACTGCATGCGCGCGCGTTTTTCGTCTATTTTATTAATAATTTTTGAGTGATTAGGGGTCCCTGTGCTTCATGCTTGCAATTGATCGTGATCTGTGGAACGTTTGACAAACCTGAAGTTGTGGGACTTCAAGATCACAAGTTTCTTCGATTTTCGGTAAGTAAAGTTTATTTTTCGAAAAAGTATTCAAACTTTTACTTATCACAGCTTTCGTAATTGAATAAAATGAAAGGTTTTTCAAGTTTTATTTACCGTTTAGGCCGATATTTACGCCGGGATTTATGAGTCAGCAAAATCGCTCGCTCAGTATTTTCGATGAATCAGCTCCGTATACAAAAGCAAATCAAATAGTCATTTATTTTTGCTGCATTCCAATATAAGAAGTCTCCCTAAGAATATAATATTGAACTACTAAAAGAAAATTTAACTAGTTTGAGTGTCAATCCTGATATAAGATTAATTGCCATAACAGAAACTAAACTTAATTCAAATTCTATTGACAATACTGACATTGAAAATTATGACTTTTACCACAATGACTCTCCAACTGCTGCTGGGGGAACTGCTCTTTATGTGAAGAGACATTTTCGTGCCATCTGCAGACATGATATATATATTGAAATGCCAGAAGTTGAGTCAACTTGGATTCAAGTTGAAAGGCAAAAATCGTCCCCCCTGATTATTGGATGCATTTATCGACATCCTAATGCTAATTTAGAGGATTTCACAAACAAGCTAGAACTACTTCTGAAACAATTCAATGATCAAAAATTGGAAACATACATTTTATATAATTAGGTGACTTCAATATTGATTGTTTTAAATATGAAACCCATGCCCCAACCCAAAATAATATTATGTAAATATGCTATTCAACAATACTTTCTATCCCATAATTACTAAACCAACAAGAATAACCTGTCACTCTGCAACTTTAATTGATCATATATACACTAATTCACAAAACTTTGAAATGTTATCAGGAATTTGGCCCATAGACATTAGCGACCACCTGCCAGTTTTCTGTTTTGTAACACAAAATACCCCCCAAAAAAATTTTCATAAATATGTTAGAGACTATAGTAGATTTGATATAGAAAATTACCTGAATGACTTAAGGAGCACAAATTGGCAAAGTCTAATAGACTCTGAAGAACTAAACATCACAACTTCAAATATCCTTGACAGTATAACAACTATTGTAGATTGCCATGTCCCATTCAAACAACTTTCAAAAAGAAAACAGAAAACACATGAAAAGCCTTGGCTAACCAAGAGTATAATGTACTCTATTAAGATTAAACAAAAACTATATAAGCTTCATATCCTCGAGCCTTTAAATCTATAAAAAAAGGACAAATATAAACAATACTCAAATATTCTGAATAACATAGTAAAAAATCTTAAACGACAGTACCTAATATCACAATTTGAAATGAATAAAACTAACCTGAAAACTACCTGGAAACTTATTGGAAACCTTATTAAAAGGAAAACAAAGTCACAAATATGTCCAGTAAAAATTATTTTAAACAATCATGAGTTCACTACTAAGGAAGACATAGCTAATCAATTGAATATTTTTTTCAGTAATATTGGTAGTGAACTTGCTCAGAAGCTAGGGCCGACAGATAATGATAGTAATGATGCCATCAGGTTTATTCATAATTCACCTACCACTAACTTTGTACTGAAACCAGTCTCCATAAGCGAAGTTCGACAACGATTAGAAGCACTTGATATTAGCAAGTCATCTCCGGACATTCCATACTATTTAATCAAAATAGCCAGTAATGAACTAGCTGAGCCCATAGCCTATATAATTAATGATTCAATCAGGAAAGGCAGAGTACCTGATCTTTTCAAAATATCCTGTATTACTCCTATATTCAAGAATGGAGATAGAACCAATCCATCCTGCTATAGACCTATTTCAATCTTACCCTCATTTAACAAAATAATGGAGAGAGTAGTTTATGATCAGATCACTGATTTCATAGACTATCATAAAATCATATCTAACTATCAGTTTGGATTTAGGAAAAACCATTCTACTGAACAAGCAATTCTTGAAATCACTGACAAGTTAAGAAAATCAATTGATAAAAAAGAAATTACTTGTGGACTTTTTCTTGACTTTTCAAAAGCCTTTGATACTGTTGACCATCAAACTCTACTCAGAAAACTTTTTCAATATGGTATATTTATAGGCAAGGCTCATGATTGGTTTACTAGTTACTTAAGTAATAGAAAGCAACAAGTTAGAATAGACAATGTCAAATCAGACCTAAGACCCACATATTATGGCGTCCCACAAGGAAGTACATTGGGACCATTATTATTTCTATTATATATTAATGATCTTCCTAATGTATCTTCAAAACTAAATTTTAGAATGTTTGCGGATGACACGAATATTTTTTTTTTTTTTCGCATAAGGACCCAGCAGTTGTAGAGAGAGTTATGAACACTGAGTTACAAGCTGTCTTAAATTTCTGCACAGCTAATATAAAACTAACTATAAATATTGAAAAGAAATAAAATAAATATGATCATCAAATCTAGTAGGAAAATAATTCCTAACATTGAACTACCTCAATTTAGACAGACTGAATACATCAAATACCTAGGTGTTTACATCGATCAACACCTATCATGGGAAAAACAAATTAATTTTGCTCTAGGCAAAATATCTAAAAACAATGGCATAATAAGAAAGCTAAGGCATTATGTTAATCTTAAAACTTTACAAAGCTTGTACTATTCATTAATCTATCCTTATCTTTCATATGGTATATTGTCGTGGGGCAGTACATATAAAACTAAGTTGTCAAAAATATGTACTGCCCAAAACAAATCTATTAGAACCTTCTTCTTTGCAAATCAATACGAGACCGCAGCACCTCGATCAGTATACAATTCTTGACTTTCTAACATTTGAAAATATTTTTAAGCTTAAAGCAGCAGTACTTTGTTATAAAATCCTTAATACAAACAATACTAAAATCAAGATACCAGAAATATTCTCTGGTATTATTAAGTTAGCAAAATCTCAACATAGTTATACATGTAATACCAGATATGCTTCAGCAAACAATCTTGTCCCTCCACCATCTCGTACTAATTATGGCAAATTTATGTTTAAATCTATAGTGACCAAAATATGGGAAAACATCCCAATACATATCAAAAACAAAAAATCGTTAACTGTATTCAAGTCATGCTTCAAAAGGCACTTGATTCAAATTCAATAAATTGTAAATATACACGTATGAGCATGTATACATAAGTATATATATATGTTCATGTATGTAAATAATGTTGTACCTTTATAATTATGTTAACTGTAGATATCATATTGTATATATTATTGTAGAATTATTTTCTAAAATTATCCTCATATATCAATAGCTACCTTCTTCTCATATTATAACTATATAACATGATCCGTCATTTTGATCTAATTTCACACTTAAATTGAATTACTTAACTGCAGTGGCTGTCGACTCGAAAGTTTATACTACTTCGACAGCCACACACACTTTACTATAAATTAAATACATAATTTTCAGTTACTTATCCTGCTCTCAAATTTGTAAATGTTATGTATAAATATTCATATTGTAAATATATGTGTGTGAATAAAACAAAAGTTCAAAAGTTCCGAACTGAAAACCCCGTTAGGGAATACATGAGCCTCTATTATGAGGATGAATGAGCCTCTTTGTAGGAAAACTGAGTCACATTGTGGAATAAATCAGCCCCATTCAGTGCGATATTAATTCAACCTCGAAGGATATTCAAGAAATCCTCAAGTTGTACTTATATACAAGGGAAATGACAGACCTGTATTACAGGTTCTACTACCTTTCATCTACCAAACAACAATGGAAGCTGTGATAAGTAAATTTGAGCATTCTTGTGACATTGTCGATAATTCTAATGACAATTTATGCCAAAAAGTGATCTGTTGGAAATAATGCTGCACAATTGCAAGATTATGTGAACATTGAAGAGAGAGAAAATTAGGCAAAAATAAAAAACAATCCTTAGAAAGTCAACACCTAGATTATCTATCTATCTAAACAACAAAAATTATTGTTATTGATATAGAGCTAATATTCTCAACTAAAAAAAATGAATAATTTTTCAAACTGCTGTATAAAATTGAAAATTACAACCCTATAAACTACATCTGACAAAAATATGGAAAATAATTTTCTTTGTGCACAATATTCTAAACCAACAAGACGATGACCAGCAACAAAAAGCTAACAGCTTCACCTAGAGTTTTCATGTTGCCCCAAATCATATTCAACCGAAATTCAATAATAAGCAAATAATTCATTGACTATATATATCTCTATTGAAGGACTAACTTTTCAAAATTCAAAACTTCAGCTATTTATTTCTCTGCTTCATCTTTTGTAAACGGAAATGTTGATTAATTAATTATTTTTTCTTTTTTATTCATCAGGTCTATGTAAAGACCGCCAAGTTCAGGTCTTGACTTTTGTAATTTAGTGGGAAAGGAATTAATTAAAAGACTTGATCTATCTCTCTTGTATTTTCAGTTTAACTCTATTACATAAAAAAGCAGTCGAATAAACATTACGGTTCTTGAAAACTTTTTCCATACAATTCCCTCATATGATTGCACTACTCTTGCTTCTGCGCCAAAGACTAATTCCATTTGTTCCAACAAATTGCACTGCACTGTCAACATATGTAATCTGTGTGCGACTGTCTAACCACCATAGCATACCACATCATTTCTAGCATAATATTTACATTTCCAAATTACCAATAATTTAACGCACTATGCACTGCACATTCGCTCATTGGACGTCTCTTTACAAAATATTACAATGGAAGGGCTATAAACTAGTAATTATATTTACTTTTGCCTTCGATTTCTATTCAGACTATTCAGTAGCCACATGCGCTCATTGAGCGTCTATTTTTATAAAAAAACGCTACCGTTGCGTCTACCATTGTTAGATGGTTTTTTATTTGTATTTTGTCATCTTTTGAGGTAAGATAGTGCGTTAAAATGGAAATTTATGTAGATGAGCAGTAGCCTGCGCAATGCAATAGTAGGCCCCGTCCTTAATATAATAAGAATGTATTGATCTCTTAATCACAAACTAGCATCATGTAGCTTGATCAGAATGTTATAACCAAACTTGTTCCATGGCAACTAGCTGTGACTTTCATGTTGATTTTGGGTTTTCTAGATCAATTAATTAGTTTGCTGGCGGAGCTTACTTCAAATTAACCATTGACTTAATAAATTAGCTCTCTTTTACTACGACAATTAGGGCTAAAGCTCGAAAAGTTGTTTAAGTTAAATATTATTTTCTACAGTATTAAACATTTTATTGCCTCTTGTATATAAGCACTCTATTAAAAAACGTTATCATATATAACATACTGTGTTTTATAGAGTATAGGGATTTCACACATTGATAAAAATCACATCACATGTGTCCATGCAGGCTTGATATTTCTATTTATCACATGTGTCTATGTTTTTAACATTCTAAAAAAACTTGTTGATCTAAAATATTGTATGTTATATAATAAACAGATTAATAGATGGGCACTTGGGAGATATGAAAGTTATTTTCTTCTGTTCAATTTCTATATCTCACTCATTCACTGCACTCACTCAAAAGATATCAAAAAAGCCAAAAGTGTGGGGCTCAATTCCCACCAAGGTCGTTTGATATTTTTCTCATGTATCTGTATTTCACTTATACTCAGAACGCAATTCAATTCATGAGATATCAAGTTGAACATGGAAGATAAATTTCATATCTCTGTGCACCGCCCATGTATTTTAAGAGATTAAAATCTCTCTGTCTTGACTGATTTGTATTTATTGTTGATTTACAGGTTTGTAACTCTGTTTACCAATGTGTACATCAAGAACTTTGGTGATAAAGTTAATGAGGATAAACTAAAAGATCTGTGTCTCGAAGCTGGCAAGAGTATCACCTTGAAAATTATGACTGATGAGTACGGCGAAGAAAAAGGCTTTGGTTTTATCAGCTTTGAATCCCCTGATGAAGTAGAGAAGGTACACATACAATGAGTAAACTCTGAATAAGAAATCTTGAAAGTATTATATATTAATATAAGATACTTATCCCATATCATTTAAAATACAGCCAATCAGAATGCTTGACATCCTCGGGAATCCAGGGGTATTCTTCAATTCTGTCGCTCGTTTCTCGCTTCCACAACATATACCCCTGGGAACGTAGTCTGTTGGAGCTTGTTCCGGAAGTCAAAATTCAAACTTAGTTAATGACTTTCTTTGAATGGTTATCTTAATTTTCATTGGTTGACCTAATAAGGTCGACCAATCAGGAAAGAGCTGAATTTTGACTTCCAGAACAAGCTCCAACAGACTACGTTCCCAGGGGTATATGTTGTGGAAGCGAGAAACAAGCGACACAAGAATACCCCTGGGTTCCCGAGGATGAATGCTTGAAAGTGGTATATACAGAGGTATTCAACTGCCTCTTCTCATGGGACATTGCAGGTTCTCTTTATTCTATATGATGTGGGGTATAATAGTTATACAATGTTTTCTCGTGACAATATCCCACTCGTCACTTGTATTTTCTTTGCATACACACTCATCTAAAGGCTCATGTTTATACTAGAAAATACAAGTGACTCATGCCATGGTGTGCAACTCAAAACCATTGTATAACTAGTAGGTATTGAACGCAAAAGAAGCTTTATTTCAAATTTAATTTTGTCCTACTCAAATGTTTTATCAATTCAAAGCTATTGGGGAATACAGTTTTTATTTTTGTTCATAATAAACACTTAATTTTATGTCTCTTTAGAATATTTCCAACATAGAAAAAATTTGTTCCAACTCGACTGTATTGCAAAAAAACATTTGGAAAAGCAAACAAAACTATTGATTGTTCTTTGAAATTAACCACAACCTGTGTGATTTCTAGGCTGTTGATTCATTGAATAACTTGGACTTGAGTGGACGCAGCCTGTTTGCTGGCCGAACCAAAAAGAAGGCAGAAAGAGCTGCTGAAGTGAAAGCTGAATTTGACAAGAAAAGGCAAGAACGACTGAGCCGCTTCCAAGGAGTAAACCTTTACATCAATAACCTTGATGATGACATTGATGATGTTCAACTAAGAGAAGAGTTTGCTGCTTATGGAACCACCTCTAGTGCTAAAGTCATGAAAGACGACAAGGTTAACTCTAAAGGTAGGATTTGTACACAAAAAAAACTTGAACAAAACAACTAAATCTGAAAAATCAATGCTTGTACAATACTTTTATGATAGGTAATATAATTGGAATTTGTAACACTGTAAAAAATGTTGACTTAACTTTTGATACTGATGTTTAGAGCTATAGTCCTTCGTTGGAGTAAAAGGAAGGGCTAAAGCTCTTAGGGTGTTAATGAATGAGAATGCCCACCAACTGAGTTTTGTGATCCCTTTTAGGGTCTAAGATCAACAACAATGCTTCTTTTCAAAGATTGATTTTTATTTTAATCCCCTTTCTGGTCCCTCTTTTGGGTGAAATTTCATCACTGCCACTCCCATCATCTCCAAATACAGGTTCTTTTTAGGGGTCATTTTCAGAATTTTTTGGCGAGCATCCCCACTCTCTTTCGATAGGGAGTCCCCCCAACTGGAGTTATTGTGGTTCAAATTCAATTAAATTCAAACAAATTCCAAGAGACCTTTTCGCAGTTCTGTTCAGTGACCACGAATAATAGTTCCAAGTTGTGGTTCACGTTGTTGCACATAACAAAACTATTTTTGTGTGTGTGGTGGTGGTGGTGGGGGTCAAAATGTGAATTTGGTATTTTTAAAGAGAAAAAAAATAGGGCATTTAAAGTTATAACATTTTGTAATCACCATTGTTCAAAACAAGTAAGCTTTTTTTAATATTTTTTAATTCCAGCGGAGAGAGCTCTAGGCACGATGAATTTCGATCCGATCACTTGCAGGATCATGTGGCAACAGCGAGATCCATCCCTTCGAAAGTCAGGTGTTGGAAACATCTTTATTGAGAACCTGGACCGTAGTATTGATAACAAGTCTCTCTATGATACTTTCAGTGCTTTTGGAAACATCCTCTCTTGTAAAATTGCCGTTGACGATCTTGGAAATCCCAAGGGGTATGGCTTCGTTCATTTTGAAAATGGCGAAGATGCTGAAAAAGCTATCGAGAAAGCCGATGGCATGTTGTTGAACGACAAAAAAGTGTAAGTTATTTCCACGTTTTTCTACAAATATGGTGTATAAGTTGTGATAGTTTCGCTACAGAAGAGCAAGGGTCAGATTACTGTCATTAAAGTTTAAAATACGTAAGCTATACAAGATGGAATAATTTTGAAAAATGCAGTCAGTTTTGGCAGTGAGATTTCAAAATTCAACAGGGTTGCCATCAAATCTGAAATTTCATTATTAAAAGTTACCTTGAAAGCTTATTTGGTGATTTTATCACAGTATTTTCCCCATAAATCATTGAATGGGAAATGAGAAATTGAAAGAATGAAAGAATCACATGATATCTTAATTTCGGTTCGTCCTTTGCAGTTCAAAATCTGATGTAAAGTTCAGTAATGAAAGTGCATATAATAGCTTGTAGTATTTTGCACATGGCTTGAAGTTGATGCATGGGGAACTTGAGTGTACTGATACAAGTAAAAATCACAGCGCTGTTTACAACTTTACAAACTTTATTAATAAGAATGTATTGATCTGTTAATCACAAACTAGCATTATGTAGCTTGATCAGAATGTTATAACCAAACTTGTTCCATGGCAACTAGCTGTGACTTGACATGTTGATTTTGGGTTTTCTAGATCAATTAATTAATTTGGTGGTGGAGCTTACATCAAATTAACCATTGACTTAATAAATTAGCTTTATAAGCACTCTTTTACTACGACAATATAATTGGAATTTGTAACAATGTAAAAAATGTTGACTTAACTTTTGATACTGATGTTTAGAGCTATAGTCCTTCGTTGGAGTAAAAGGAAGGGCTAAAGCTCTTAGGGTGTTAATGAATGAGAATGCCCACCATTTGAGTTTTGTGATCCCTTTTAGGGTCTAAGATCAACAACAATGCTTCTTTTCAAAGATTGATTTTTATTTTAATCCCCTTTCTGGTCCCTCTTTGCAGGATCATGTGGCAACAGCTAGATCAATCCCTTCGAAAGTCAGGTGTTGGAAACATCTTTATCGAGAACCTGGACCATAGTATTGATAACAAGTCTCTCTATGATACTTTCAGTGCTTTTGGAAACATCCTCTCTTGTAAAATTGCCGTTGACGATCTTGGAAATCCCAAGGGGTATGGCTTCGTTCATTTTGAAAATGGCGAAGATGCTGAAAAAGCTATTGAGAAAGTCGATGGCATGTTGTTGAACGACAAAAAAGTGTAAGTTATTTCCACGTTTTTCTACAAATATGGTGTATAAGTTGTGATAGTTTCGCTACAGAAGAGCAAGGGTCAGATTACTGTCATTAAAGTTTAAAATACGTAAGCTATACAAGATGGAATAATTTTGAAAAATGCAGTCAGTTTTGGCAGTGAGATTTCAAAATTCAACAGGGTTGCCATCAAATCTGAAATTTCATTATTAAAAGTTACCTTGAAAGCTTATTTGGTGATTTTATCACAGTATTTTCCCCATAAATCATTGAATGGGAAATGAGAAATTGAAAGAATGAAAGAATCACATGATATCTTAATTTCGGTTCGTCCTTTGCAGTTCAAAATCTGATGTTAACTTCAGTAATGAAAGTGCATATAGCTTGTAGTATTTTGCACATGGCTTGAAGTTGATGCATGGGGAACTTGAGTGTACTGATACAAGTAAAAATCACAGCTCTGTTTACAACTTTACAAACTTTATTAATAAGAATGTATTGATCTGTTAATCACAAACTAGCATTATGTAGCTTGATCAGAATGTTATAACCAAACTTGTTCCATGGCAACTAGCTGTGACTTTCATGTTGATTTTGGGTTTTCTAGATCAATTAATTAGTTTGGTGGCGGAGCTTACATCAAATTAACCATTGACTTAATTAAATTAGCTTTATAAGCACTCTTTTACTACGACAAAGGCTAAAGCTCGAAAAGTTGTTTAAGTTAAATATTATTTTCTACAGTTTTAAACATTTTATTGCCTCTTGTATATAAGCACTCTATTAAAAAACGTTATCATATATAACATACTGTGTTTTATAGAGTATAGGGATTTCGCACATTGATAAAAATCGCATCACATATCATGACGAGCTTAGGACGACTTCGGATTTCTCAGCAGGGACTATGTGATATCACTTTTATCTCATTTAGATATTTACATTTGAAGTGTATTTGTTGACAGGAGGTTGTCATTAAAGTCAAAAGTTCTATAAGATTAAACTGAAATATAAGCTCAGTTATAAGCATGACAAAATTCCCGCCAAAACCCTCTATGTATTCGTCGATCGTAGAGGCAAGATGATGGTCGACTAGAGACGTGTTTGGCTGTCTTCTTAGGGTTATTGGATCCAAACTAGAACTTGAAAGATGATGGTATCCACTTGTTATTGATATATATGTAGTTATAAACTTAGTCGATTCATAAAATCATGATTATTAGAGCATTTTAGTAGTGAGCTCTCAAGAGTTATGGCGGGAAGACGTACAATTCGTGCCACCAACTTTTCAGCGCAAAAATCACAGCTTATGGGCAATTGTATAATGGCAAACAATTGGATTCTGCCCTATTTGATATTTTAAAGAGATATTGGTTCTAAATCAAAGTGATGTAGATTCATAAATATAATAATTATTCAGTCATGCATCTGCCTGTCTGATTTAGTTGCTTTCTTGGGTATTTATTTACCTGTAAGCACTGGTATTAGGCTGGGGCAGGCTCAATATATTCATATATAATAATTTCATATAGTTATCTGCCTGTCTTATTCAGCTGCTTTCTTGGGCATTTATTTACCCGAATGCACTGGTATTAGGCTGGGGCAAGCTTAGAATAACTAAAATATATTTGATATACTATAATTTCATATAATAGTTATCTGCCTGTCTTATTCAGTTGTTTGCTTAGGTATTTATTTACCTGTAAGCACTGGTATTAGCCCGGGGGGGGGGGGGGGGGGTTCTCCCTTTGTTCAGCTGGTAGGGGTGATCGGCGGAGGTTTTGGAAACGACCCTTAAAAGGTACGCACAGACAAAAATAACTGTTATAGCCTTGTTGATTTCAACTCCTAAAAGGTACGGCTGTGCGATGTTTTTGCCCGCCAAGCTTACTTTTAGCCCGACTTTTAGCAACAAAGCAGAGTAAAAATGACCCTTACAGGTACGGTATCATGTTGCGTAACTTGTTTTTGAGCCAGGACCCTTAAAGGTACGTACAGGAAATATTTTTAACCCTAAAAGGTACGCCGATCACCCCTACCACTTCGACAAAGGGAGTACACCCCCCGGGGGTATTAGGCTGGGGCAAGCTTAGAATAACTAAAATATATTTGATATACTATAATTTCATATAATAGTTATCTGCCTGTCTTATTCAGTTGTTTGCTTAGGTATTTATTTACCTGTAAGCACTGTTATTAGGCTGGGGCAAGCTTAGAATAACTAAAATATATTTGATATACTATAATTTCATATAATAGTTATCTGCCTGTCTTATTCAGTTGTTTGCTTGGGTATTTATTTACCTGTAAGCACTGTTATTAGGCTGGGGCAAGCTTAGAATAACTAAAATATATTTGATATACTATAATTTCATATAATAGTTATCTGCCTGTCTTATTCAGTTGTTTGCTTGGGTATTTATTTACCTGTAAGCACTGGTATTAGGCTGGGGCAGGGTCATTATATTGATTTATAATAATTTCATATAACAGTTATCTGCCTGTCTAGTTTATAAGTTTTACAAAATGATTTTTGTCGGTCGGCAATTTACTTTCACAATAATTCTAAAAACACTGCACGCCAAACTGAGTCAATGGAGCAGTGAGTATTAAAAAACTGTTACAATATAATAAAGCAAAATAGTTCTAGAAAATAATCATTTTTTTCACATCCTATGTAACTATTTTTCAGGGAATTATTCACCATTTATCATTGTATCAAATGGTTGTATTCTGACCAAGTTCAAAAGCTACGTAAATAGATTTAGTTTTCTTGCTGAATGATATGATGATACTTATGACGCCCCACCTCGAAGTTGTGGTCATTATCCGAATGGAGAACAAGAGTTATGTTACACGATCTATTGTTTTTATGAGCTTGGCACCCCACAGATTAGGGCATATTTTCTGCCCTAATCTGTGGGATACCAAAATCCAAAGTCGTCCTAAGCTCGTCATGTGTCCGAGCTTGATATTTCTATTTATCACATGTGTCTATTTTTAACATTCTAAAAAAACTTGTTGATCTAAAATATTGTATGTTATATAATAAACAGATTAATAGATGGGCACTTGGAGATATGAAAGTTATCTTCTTCTGTTCAATTTCTATATCTCACTCATTCGCTGCACTCACTCATAAGATATCAAAAAAGCCGAAAGTGTGGGGCTCAATTCCCACCAAGGTCGTTTGATATTTTTCTCATGTATCTGTATTTCACTTATACTCAGAACGCAATTCAATTCATGAGATATCAAGTTGAACATCAAAGATAAATTTTATATCTCTGTGCACTGCCCATGTATTTTAAGAGATTAAAATCTCTTTGTCTTGACTGATTTGTATTTATTGTTGATTTACAGGTTTGTAACTCTGTTTACCAATGTGTACATCAAGAACTTTGGTGATAAAGTTAATGAGGATAAACTAAAAGATTTGTGTCTCGAAGCTGGCAAGAGTATCACCTTGAAAATTATGACTGATGAGTACGGCGAAGAAAAAGGCTTTGGTTTTATCAGCTTTGAATCCCCTGATGAAGCAGAGAAGGTACACATACAATGAGTAAACTCTGAATAAGAAATCTTGAAAGTATTATATATTAATATAAGATACTTATCCCATATCATTTAAAATACAGCCAATCAGAATGCTTGACATCCTCGGGAATCCAGGGGTATTCTTCAATTCTGTCGCTCGTTTCTCGCTTCCACAACATATACCCCTGGGAACGTAGTCTGTTGGAGCTTGTTCCGGAAGTCAAAATTCAAACTTAGTTAATGACTTTCTTTGAATGGTTATCTTAATTTTCATTGGTCGACCTAATAAGGTCGACCAATCAGGAAAGAGCTGAATTTTGACTTCCAGAACAAGCTCCAACAGACTACGTTCCCAGGGGTATATGTTGTGGAAGCGAGAAACGAGCGACACAAGAATAACCCTGGGTTCCCGAGGATGAATGCTTGAAAGTGGTATATACAGACTAGGTATTCAACTTTCTCTTCTCATGGGACATTGCAGGTTCTCTTTATTCTATATGATGTGGGGTATAATAGTTATACAATGTTTTCTTGTGACTATATCCCACTCGTCACTTGTATTTTCTTTGCATACACACTCATCTAAAGGCTCACATTTATACTAGAAAATACAAGTGACTCATGCCATGGTGTGCAACTCAAAACCATTGTATAACTAGTAGGTATTGAAAGCAAAAGAAGCTTTATTTCAAATTTAATTTTGTCCTACTCAAATGTTTTATCAATTCAAAGCTATTGGGGAATACAGTTTTTATTTTTGTTCATAATAAACACTTAATTTTAAGTCTCTTTAGAATATTTCCAACATAGAAAAGTACGTTCCAACTCGACTGTATTGCAAAAAAAAACATTTGGAAAAGCAAACAAAAATATTGATTGTTCTTTGAAATTAACCACAACCTGTGTGATTTCTAGGCTGTTGATTCATTGAATAACTTGGACTTGAGTGGACGCAACCTTTTTGCTGGCCGAACCAAAAAGAAGGCAGAAAGAGCTGCTGAAGTGAAAGCTGAATTTGACAAGAAAAGGCAAGAACGACTGAGCCGCTTCCAAGGAGTAAACCTTTACATCAAGAACCTTGATGATGACATTGATGATGTTCAACTAAGAGAAGAGTTTGCTGCTTATGGAACCATCTCTAGTGCTAAAGTCATGAAAGACGACAAGGCTAACTCTAAAGGTAGGATAAATTTGTGCACAAAAAAACTTGAACAAAACAACTAAATCTGAAGAATCAATGCTTGTACAATACTTTTATGATAGGTAATATAATTGGAATTTGTAACACTGTAAAAAATGTTGACTTAACTTTTAATACTGATGTTTAGAGCTATAGTCCTTCGTCGGAGTAAAAGGAAGGGCTAAAGCTCTTAAGGCCGATTTACACGATACGATTTTGACCTATGACTGTAGTATACGATTTGCCTACAACATGTAGTAGGTACCATTCACACGCGTACGACTAGTAGTATACGATTCGTATACGCCATTGCTAAAATCGTGAGTGACGAAATACTAGTTCCAGTCCTAATATGGAACAAATCACATCATTTTCCTACGACAAGTCGTAGGGTTTTGATCCTTGGCTCAAAATCCTACTACAAGTTGTAGTTCGCGTGCGTCAGTCGTAGGCAAGTCGTATATCTACTTGAGAATAACCTTATTCCATCATTTCAGTCTGCTTTCCGCCGACATCATTCCACAGAAACTGCGTTGGTTCGAGTGACTAATGATATCCTGATGAGTCTTGATAATAAACAACAAGTGGCACTTATTCTATTAGACCTGTCCGCCGCCTTTGACACTTTAGATCATGACATTCTAATTGACAGATTTAAGAACTACTTTAACATCTCTGGGAAGGTACTGGAATGGTTTCAATCATATTTACAAGGACGAACTCAATCAGTTATTATTGGTGAAACAATATCATCCCCACGTGATCAACAATATGGCGTACCTCAAGGCTCGATCCTTGGCCCCTTACTCTTCATCATGTACATAGCTCCTGTTCAAGACGTCATTCTCAAACACAATTTAAACTGCATGTTCTATGCAGATGATACACAGTTGTATATCACTATCGACCCTACCAATCCAACTTGCGCAACTGACCAGCTTCGATCCTGCGTAGAGAGTGTCATGCATTGGAACGCAAATAATATGTTGATGTGTAATCCAGAAAAAACAGAAGTAATTATGTTCTCGTCTCGATATAACAAAGACCTAACTATAACACCGACTTTCACTTTTGGTGACACCACGATTCATACCACTAAGAGTGTAAAAAACCTGGGAGTACTGCTTGATAATCAACTTAATTTTAACAACCAAGTAAACTTGATGTGTAAGAAAGCTATGTTAGCAATTAGATCTATTGGTCGTATAAAGAAGTATCTCACACGTGACAACCTAGCTAAATTGGTAAACTCTTTTGTGACACCTCACCTAGACTACTGCAACAGCATATTATACGGTCTACCCAAATCGGAAATCGACAAGTTACAGAGGGTCCAAAATATCGCTGCGCGATTGGTTAGTGGAACGTGTAAATACGACCATGTGACGCCGGTGTTAAAAGATCTACACTGGTTGCCAGTGGAATTCAGAGTGCAATATAAGATCCTACTACTTGTGTATAAAACTCTTCATGGTCTTGCACCAGCATACTTTGACAGCATTATCACAAAACACCAACCTGGCCGACAACTTCGCTCATCCAACAAGTCACTACTTAACGTCCCCGCCATTAAGACAAGTACATACGGTCAAAGATCCTTCTCCCACGCTGCAGCAAGTCTTTGGAACAAACTTCCTGAACAAATGAAATTAGCTGAATCGCTGTCGACATTTAAATCGAAATTGAAAACACACTTATTCAGAAAAGCTTACTTCAGTGACTGTGTATGAACACCTCAATTTTGATTAACTATTCAATATTCAATAATTTATTATTATATATATAAAAACAAACATTTTAACATAGTCATATTGTAAATATATATATATATATATTAGCATATAATTAGAAACGTTTTTAAACTTTTTTTGTAACCGCATTGAGCATTGTAAATGCGGAGAAAAGAACGTCATATTATTATTATTGTAGGGGCATTTACAAGGCACGAATTGGAGCTCATTTGAGTCGTATACTACAAGTCGCACACGATAATCGTGCCGTGTAAATCGGCCTTTAGGGTGTTAATGAACGAGAATGCCCACCAACTGAGTTTTGTGATCAACAAGATCAACAACAATGCTTCTTTTCAAAGATTGATTTTTATCTTGATCCCCTTTCTGGTCCCTCTTTGGGGTGAAATTTCATCACTGCCACACCCATCATCTCAAAATACAGGTTCTTTTTAGGGGTCATTTTCAGAATTTTTTAGCGAGCATCCCCACCCTCTTTTGATAGGGAGTCCCCCCAACTGGATTCAAATTAAATTAAACTGTGGTTCAAATTAAATTAAATTCAAACAGATTCCAATAGACCTTTTCGCAATTCCGTTCAGTGACCACAAATAATAGTTCCAAGTTGTGATTTGTGTTGTTGCGCATAACAAAACTATAATTGATCATGCGCAACAATGCTAACCTCGACTTGGAACTATCACTTGTGGTCACTGAACGGAACTGTGAATATCTACCTCAAAAACATTGTGGTTGTGTGAAGGTAGAGAATATGTAGAAGTACGGTTAGTTTGTTTTGGTTTTGCCAACCAACAATTGTTTTTAAAACAGAATTAAAAGATCTATTGTGAAAATGGTTCCCAAAACTGCCTCAAAATACCAAAACTTGTAAACACTATGCTCACCTATTGTATCAAGTGATGGCGACTGTAGTAACATAGACAACAAATATTGTATAATTGCACAAACCTTTGTTCAATTTGGTGTAAACTGCAATGACAATAACTACAAGATATACATGTTGCCATTTAGCAATTATTTGCCGAAGGCGAAGTGGTTATCAATGAATATTTACCGAGCGGCGAGTCTTCTAAAGTGTTATATCTACCTGTATGTTGCATTGGGTATCTTAAATCATTTTGTGTTAACAAGACATTTTTTTTTGTAGGTTTTGGCTTTGTTTGCTTTTCATCTCCAGAAGAAGCTACCAAGGCAGTGACAGAGATGAATGGTAGAATCCTCGTCTCTAAGCCCTTGTATGTTGCCCTGGCTCAGAGCAAAGAGGAAAGAAAGGCTCAATTGGCTGCACAGCATATGCAGCATATCTCTGGATTGCGCATGCACCAGGTATGACTAATAAACAGATGTTGGCATAGACATTTTCACAAAACTGAAATGCATTTTAGGTCTCGTAACATTGTTTAAAATAAATTAAATGATAATTAGTTATTTTATTCTTAGTGCATTCCATTCAAAACAATATACAAGCTAGTTATAGGGGATAATTATTGCTGTATATGTGTTATTTATTATGAATCAATGAGACCCATAATGCCCTTTTGGTCTTGGAATGCACTATTCAGTATTCAACGTTTTTTTTGAAATAGCTGTATCTGTAAAATGATGTTTTCCTCATTTTCTTTTTACTCCCAACCCCTCCTCATTATGGTTGGTTTCTTATGGTCACTTTGCATTGGCCCTTTGATGTCCTCATTAAAGTGGTTCCTCTAATGTAGGGATATATTTAAAAGACTTCTAAATTGTTTTGTTTTTCCTAGGCTGCTGGTCAACAAGTTAACCAGATATTCCCTCAGCAGACACAAGGATTCTACATGCCTCAAATGCAACAGGTACGATAGGCAGGGTTTGATTTCTGGCTAAACACTGCCTTGCGTTCGTCTTGGCTGCCATGTTGTTTTTATCAAATCACGCGTGACACTAGGTTTTAGTTTTTCAAACCCAAGAGGTTCCTTGCTTTTTGCAGAAATGTTTTTTACTTTGTGTCTGTGTCTTTGTGTCATTTAGTTTGTAAAGCTCATCTTTACAAAATATTTTTATCATGTGGCTAAAAAAATATGCAATTCTAACCTTGATATTTCAAAAACAAGAGCAAGTGTTTTATCAGGGTTTCTTAACATGCTAAAACATTTGAAAGCACAAGGCTGCCTTGTTTTCAAGTGTGTGAAAGCACTACTGCAGTTTTCAACGTCTAGTTATAAAATACTTATTTTGCTGCTGTCAATTTATACACATTTATACACATTTATACTAGAAAATACAAGTGACTTATGCCATGGTGTGCAACTCAAAACCATTGTATAACTAGTAGGTATTGAACGCAAAAGAAGCTTTATTTCAAATTTAATTTTGTCCTACTCAAATGTTTTATCAATTCAAAGCTATTGGGGAATACAGTTTTTTTTTGTTCATAATAAACACTTAATTTTATGTCTCTTTAAAATTTTTCCAACGTAGAAAAGTATGTTCCAACTCGACTGTATTGCAAAAAAACATTTGGAAAAGCAAACAAAACTATTGATTGTTCTTTGAAATTAACCACAACCTGTGTGATTTCTAGGCTGTTGATTCATTGAATAACTTGGACTTGAGTGGACGCAGCCTGTTTGCTGGCCGAACCAAAAAGAAGGCAGAAAGAGCTGCTGAAATGAAAGCTGAATTTGACAAGAAAAGGCAAGAACGACTGAGCCGCTTCCAAGGAGTAAACCTTTACATCAAGAACCTTGATGATGACATTGATGATGTTCAACTAAGAGAAGAGTTTGCTGCTTATGGAACCATCTCTAGTGCTAAAGTCATGAAAGACGACAAGGCTAACTCTAAAGGTAGGATTTGTACACAAAAAAAACTTGAACAAAACAACTAAATCTGAAGAATCAATGCTTGTACAATACTTTTATGATAGGTAATATAATTGGAATTTGTAACACTGTAAAAAATGTTGACTTAACTTTTAATACTGATGTTTAGAGCTATAGTCCTTCGTTGGAGTAAAAGGAAGGGCTAAAGCTCTTAAGGCCGATTTACACGATACGATTTTGACCTGTAGTAGGCACCATTCACACGTGCACGACTAGTCATATACGATTCGTATACGCCATTGCTAAAATCGTGAGTGATTGGACGAAATACTAGTTCCAGTCCTAATATGGAACAAATCACATCATTTCCCTACGACAAGTTGTAGGGTTTTGATCCTTGGCTCAAAATCCTACTACAAGTTGTAGTTCGCGTGCGTCAGTCGTAGGCAAGTCGTAGGGGCATTTACAAGGCACAAATTGGAGCTCATTTGAGTCGTATACTACAAGTCGCACACAACAATCGTGCCGTGTAAATCGGCCTTTAGGGTGTTAATGAACGAGAATGCCCACCAACTGAGTTTTGTGATCCCTTTTAGAGTCTAAGATCAACAACAATGCTTCTTTTCAAAGATTGATTTTTATCTTGATCTCCTTTCTGGTCCCTCTTTGGGGTGAAATTTCATCACTGCCACACCCATCATCTCAAAATACAGGTTCTTTTTAGGGGTCATTTTCAGAATTTTGTAGCGAGCATCTCCACCCTCTTTCGATAGGGAGTCCCCCCAACTGGAGTTATTGTGGTTCAAATTAAATTAAATTCAAACAAATTCCAATAGACCTTTTCGCAATTCCGTTCAGTGACCACAAATAATAGTTCCAAGTTGTGGTTTGTGTTGTTGCGCATAACAAAACTATGATTGATCATGCGCAACAATGCTAACCTCGACTTGGAACTATCACTTGTGGTCACTGAACGGAACTGTGAATATCTACCTCAAAAACATTATGGTTGTGTGAAGGTAGAGAATATGTGGAAGTACGGTTAGTTTGTTTTGGTTTTGCCAACCAACAATTGTTTTTAAAACAGAATTAAAAGATCTATTGTGAAAATGGTTCCCAAAACTGCCTCAAAATACCAAAACTTGTAAACACTATGCTCACCTATTGTATCAACTGATGGCGACTGTAGTAACATAGACAACAAATATTGTATAATTGCACAAACCTTTGTTCAATTTGGTGTAAACTGCAATGACAATAACTACAAGATATACATGTTGCCATTTAGCAATTATTTGCCGAAGGCGAAGTGGTTATCAATGAATATTTACCGAGCGGCGAGTCTTCTAACGTGTTATATCTACCTGTATGTTGCATTGGGTATCTTAAATCATTTTGTGTTAACAAGACATTTTTTTTTGTAGGTTTTGGCTTTGTTTGCTTTTCATCCCCAGAAGAAGCTACCAAGGCAGTGACAGAGATGAATGGTAGAATCCTCGTCTCTAAGCCCTTGTATGTTGCCC
The DNA here is from genome assembly GCA_949775045.1 of Metridium senile. Lineage (NCBI taxonomy): Eukaryota > Metazoa > Cnidaria > Anthozoa > Actiniaria > Metridiidae > Metridium > Metridium senile. The sequence continues at coordinate 7,877,549 of OX459101.1, read as the reverse complement.
TGGCTCAGAGCAAAGAGGAAAGAAAGGCTCAATTGGCTGCACAGCATATGCAGCATATCTCTGGATTGCGCATGCACCAGGTATGACTAATAAACAGATGTTGGCATAGACATTTTCACAAAACTGAAATGCATTTTAGGTCTCGTAACATTGTTTAAAATAAATTAAATGATAATTAGTTATTTTATTCTTAGTGCATTCCATTCAAAACAATATACAAGCTAGTTATAGGGGATAATTATTTAACAATTATTCGCCGAAGGCGAAGTGATTATCGATGAATATTTACCGAGCGGTGAGTCTTCGAGCTGCGAGGTAAATATTCACCGATAATCAATTCGCCTGAGGTGAATAATCGTTTTAGTATAAATACAAAGGTGATTATTTCAAAAAAGAAAGAAGGAAACAGCATTGAAAGTGAAAATATTTTATTTTTTAAAAGCGCGACAGTTATGCGTAAAAGTTGTACACTTTGTCTCGCATATAACTTAATGACAAAAAAAAAAAAACGTGAAAATTTACTATGATACCTTTAAATAGCTTGACACCAAACTTAGTAGCTTCTTTTGTCGATTTTGGGACATCATTTTCTTTAAAGTTTTCAATTTCAACTGGCAGCCATTTTGTCTGAAAAGGTGATTATCGGCTGATAATCCGAGATAGCAAACCAATCAGAGCGCGCGATTTTGTATAATCACCTTTGTATTTATACTAATGCTGTATATGTGTTATTTATTATGAATCAATGAGACCCATAATGCCCTTTTGGTCTTGGAATGCACTATTCAGTATTCAACGGTTTTTTTGAAATAGCTGTATCTGTAAAATGATGTTTTCCTCATTTTCTTTTTACTCCCAACCCCTCCTCATTATGGTTGGTTTCTTATGGTCACTTTGCATTGGCCCTTTGATGTCCTCATTAAAGTGGTTCCTCTAATGTAGGGATATATTTAAAAGACTTCTAAATTGTTTTGTTTTTCCTAGGCTGCTGGTCAACAAGTTAACCAGATATTCCCTCAGCAGACACAAGGATTCTACATGCCTCAAATGCAACAGGTACGATAGGCAGGGTTTGATTTCTGGCTAAACACTGCCTTGCGTTCGTCTTGGCTGCCATGTTGTTTTTATCAAATCACGCGTGACACTAGGTTTTAGTTTTTCAAACCCAAGAGGTTCCTTGCTTTTTGCAGAAATGTTTTTTACTTTGTGTCTGTGTCTTTGTGTCATTTAGTTTGTAAAGCTCATCTTTACAAAATATTTTTATCATGTGGCTAAAAAAATATGCAATTCTAACCTTGATATTTCAAAAACAAGAGCAAGTGTTTTATCAGGGTTTCTTAACATGCTAAAACATTTGAAAGCACAAGGCTGCCTTGTTTTCAAGTGTGTGAAAGCACTACTGCAGTTTTCAACGTCTAGTTATAAAATACTTATTTTGCTGCTGTCAATCAAGCATGTAAAAAAACTTATTTCTACAGAAATACAGAATGTATTTAACTCAGCTCACTCCTTTCTTCATGTAGTCATACTTGTTTTCTTATAACTGATTTCTTTGTTTTCAGGGTACCCGCCCATTCTTTAGTCCACAAATGCAACAGGTCCGTCCCCGCTGGAATATGCAACAGCAAATGCGAGGTGGCGTACCCAATGTTCCGGGTGGTGGAGTTCCTAAGGCTCAGGGTGTGCGTCAAGTTGCTCCTAGGGGAGGTGGCCCGCAGGTTGGTATGTGGCAAGGTGTGCCAGCTGGTGGACAGCGCATGGGTGTACCAATGAACCAGGCTGCAAGAATGCCAGGTGGTCCACCAATCAGACATGGACAGCAATTCAAGTTCAACCAGTCTACTCGCAACCAGCCCACAGGCCCTTGACCTATGTCTGGAGAACAAGCACAAGGAATGCACATGACTGTATGTATCATGATATGATTGTGATGATGATGAATATTGTAATGATGTTTAAGTTCATGATGATGATGATGATGATGATGATGATAATAAAGATGATAAAAAACATGTCTTACAACCATCACTCCCCATCAGGGGCCGGTTGTACCAAGGGTGGATAACGTTATTCCGTGGATAAAAGTTATCCACTGCATAGGATTTTTATAGATTTTATCAGGTCGATAAGGATTTATCCGGTGGATAGCGCTATTCACCCTTTGTACAACTGGCCCCAAGGCTCTGCCTTGTCTGCTCACTATACTCATTATTTACAACATAAAACATTCTACTGATTTGATGAGAAAAAATAGAGAATCCTAAAACCCTTGTGGCAAGGAAAAGAACAACACATCAAACAAACTCTACCCACATATAATCCATGACCCAGCATGGACTCGCACCTTGGACCACAGTGGTGAGAGGCATTAAGCCGTAAACCTCTACACCACACATGATGCTGATGGTTTGATGATTGCAATGTGACAAGTAAAATGGATAATTATAGTGGTTGGGGTTTTGGTAATGATTGCAATCATAATGATTGTGATAATACACTGATGAATCAAATGAGTATAATAATTGTTATCATAATGGTAACTATAGTTGTGGTATTGATTTCTCCAACTCTAACATGTTTAATTATCTTCATTCAGGGCCAAGAACCTCATCTACCAACAGCACTTGCCTCAGCATCCCCACAAGAAGCAAAGCAGATGCTTGGAGAGCGTCTCTTTCCCCTTATCCAACAAACCCATCCAGATCTTGCTGGTAAGATTACTGGAATGTTGCTAGAGATTGACAATGCTGAGTTGTTGCACATGTTGGAGTCCCGTGAAGCTTTGAATGCCAAGGTAGATGAAGCTGTGAACGTGTTGAAGGCCCATCAAGCAAAGGATACTTTGGCAGCAGAAGGACAGAAGTAAAGCAAGTGAAGTTCAACTACAACTAACATGGATTTGACATATTTTTTTTTCTGTTGCTGTTCTTTTAAACCGGATGTGACTTATTTTGTTTCTTTGAATAAAGTTCTCTTTATTGTGAATGTCATTTGTGTAATTGTGTCCATTTATTTTATTTTGCTTCATCCTTATTTTTTTGTTTCAAACAATATAAAATGCAAATAATAAATCTGAAATACAAATGATTAAAAAAAAAATAGAGTACAAACCTTAAAAGCGTGCAGCCTAAAAAGTACTAAATAGTGATATTTAAATTATGCCAATTCTATTGTTTTTGATTGTTTAATTAGTACTACTTGTTTCACCGGTATAATATTTGTACTCTAGTGCTAATAAAACAGTAGAAAACAATAGAATTAGCATAAAAGTGCAGATAAAAGTAGATCTGGCAAGGAGAGTGGCAGAGAATGAGTTTCTGGCTTTAGGGAAGTAAAATACATATGTTGGTGTAAAGTAGCCTGCTTCGCACTTGGACCTTTTTTGGTCAACTGGTTAAAAGTCTGGATGTGACTCTGACAAAAAGTTTGGATGTGAGGCAGGCTAGCCAGTGAAGGCACTGATTTTTCATGTAACTGTTACAAGACAAGTTACTATTTAGTCTACTGATCGATCAAAAACGATCTATTTAGAGTTACAAACTAGAGTGAAGTCCAATATTTGTTTGCACGCAGGCATTTAGTTAAAAATTGAGGATAGCGTATCTTCTGCGTTATGATTTATTATGAATTACCAAGCTTTTGGCCATCATCAGGGTGGTAGTACACGTAATATGTTTGAATTAACGTAGTTAACAATAAGCGCGAAGTCATTTAATAAGAGTGAAGTCATTTAACCTGTGAAATAGATATAAGACTAAATCCTAGTTTTCACAAGCGCAAGAGACCTTATTTCGTCGTGAAAACCGTTTGACGCAGTGATAGCGCAAGATATCAAAAAATTCCTTTTTTCTTGCGTTTGCGCTTGTGCTTGCGCGTGGCACTAGTGGATAGTTTGTTTGCGCTTGCGCTTATTCACGTCTCGTTTTCACTTGTGCTTGCGCTTGCGTTGCGTCGCTAGTGAAAACCAGGCTTAATACACCTTAGCAGTCTCTAATTCCATTGTTTTCTTTTGTCTATTTGACTTACACCTTGACTATTTAACTTTGTTTCAAGGGTTTAGGCCTCGTCTACACGAATCCGATCCGGCTGAAACCGCATAGAAATATTTGCGTCCACACGAATCCTGTTGATCGTTTCCAATTCAAAAGTATGCGGTTTCGGTGACCGGATTCACTGGATTCGTGTGGACGATAGGCCGATTCGCATCAAAAAGTATGCGGTCTGAAAAGTATCCGGTTCCGTGTAGACGGGGTCTTAATGTCTTCACTACTGATCAGTTTGCATGCTGTATTTACTCTAATAAGCTCCGCCCTGAATAAGTGCCGTACTTGAATAAGCGCCGCACTTTAAGTAATATATACAATATGAACGGCCGATCTGTATCCGATATACAACGGCGAGTCGAAGACGAGCCGTTGTGTATCGGATACAGATCGGACGCGAATATTGTATAGAACTTATGAAAGTCCAACGTTAGTTCTTTCATACTTTAATAAAATTGTCAAGATAAATGTAAATCTGGCCGAGAAAATTCAAGTTGAAACTTATGCTAATCAGGACGAAATCTGTATGAGATTTACAACCTCCGTCACGGACGTGAATTCTTTTGTCAATTGCTCATTAATTATTCATGAATTTTATAACCATTTTTAAAATGTTACTCTAGAACAGCATTTGAAATAAATTTTTAACAAAAGCTATATTCTTCAGTTCAAAGTTATTATATTTCACCTCTTGCCCATTGAGTTATCTCCCCAATATTTGTAGTTCTGATCAAGAAGGGGACAGTGAGATTGAGTAAAAGTTAATCAGAGCTGTGGCGCTTATTTGAGTTAATACAGTATTCTTTTATAGCCTTATTTTCCAGTTCCCTCCCCAAGAAACTGAACACAATGTGCCTGCTAAGGAAGCTAAATCTTTTGTGAACAAAGGAAAATATTCAAACCTGTGGAATCTCATAGGCAAAGTGTTTTGAAACAATAAAAACAAAAAACTTATTAAAATAATAATAGTAAATATAAAAATTATGGGTAAAAACCATTCTAAATCATCTGTGATTGGATTATTTTAACCTGATAGCAACGTAATTGTGCATTCTATGTTTTGACTACGAACAGTTTACGATTTAGGCTAGAAAGTTTTGCATATGATCGCTTATTTTTTTTCCTGTTAAAATAAGTCATTGGGATCCCTGTGTACTTTTTCGATGGGTTTCCTGTTGTACATATTTTGGCGGGCAGATTTCAAATGCTCTCTCCTGATTGGCCAGTTCATATTTGGCGGTGAACTCAAAATAACACAAGCACGACATCATACATTCCGTTTAGAGCAGCGTTACTTCGTCAAAATCTTCGTCGATTGACATGACGTCGAGAAAAGTTACTCAAAATCAAAGCTCTGATTATAAAATGAAATCGTTCTCAAGCCTTCCTAGCTGTTTTCTAACTCCAGAAAGCGCTGAAAAGCCACTGAATGTCGGCCGTTTGACTCCAACTCTGGATCAGTCTTCTTCTGTCTTCCTGAGTCCTCCTGCTTCGTTGGAAAGAAAACCAGTGCCAAACTTTGCAATCTGTACACAAAACGATCCTCTCAAGTCAGAATTACACTATGGAGATCATGAATTAGAGGATATTAAAGCCAATCGTATTTTAGTACGATCGCCTTTGCTCTCCGATGTTAGAATCAACGGCGCCATGATGGGCACCGAAAAAGTCGATTCAATTTCAATGTTGCTGGAAGTCAGTTGTGATCAGATCTGTAAAACCATTTGTGGATATCTTGGCGATCATGATCTTTGCAGGTAAGTTAATCTAAAGTTTATTATAGAGTTAAATTATTCTGTTTTGCGCGGAATACATGAGTAATTTGCATATGCAAGTTTGCAAAAACAGTAGCTTTGGTAGAAATATTTTTATATGTCGTATTATTAACAGTAGTTTTTTCGTGTGTTCTAGGTTTGCTTCAGTTTCTAGGCAATGGAGAACATTCGTCAAGCATAATTCACAATTATGTGATCGTCGGAAAACTTTTTTACTACAAAGAAAGCAGTATTATCTTCAGAAAGGAAAGGTGAGTTACTTCGTTTGTAAGGTTGTAAAAACAGAAACCATATCCCAAAAATATCATAAAAATGTTTTGATATGTTTTCTAATTCAATAGTTTTATCAAAGTACAGCTGTTTATGCTCATAATGCTACTGATTTATTCAAAGCATGCATGCATTTTATAAGGTTGATTGCTGTTGCACAATGCTGAATGGCAATCAACACAATGACTCTATACTCTTTGAATGCATGCTAGCATTGTCTTATGTTTTTGATGCAGAACCAGAATTTTGTAAGATATATGGGCTTACACAAGATTATAAGTCCTTTTATGTCTTTTTCATTTATTAATTCAATATTTTAAGTTGTGATTTATACCTCTACAATTAGTATTCCCAACACACACCACTCAACTGAAATGTTAATTTCTACTAGTCAAGATCATAGAACCTTAAGACCTATGGACAACAATATCTATTGTATTCGACTATATAAACATGCTAATTCAATTAACTAACACATACAATTGAGGTTAATTAGATTTGCAAAGAGGAAAAGCAGGACTCTTGACAAAAATTGATTCATGAACTATCTTGTTCTCCATTTTGTGCCTTCACAAAAATAATGATCACAATATTATCTTAATTTGATTGCCATTTTGCATCTATCTCTACAGAATAATAGTAAAACATCAATATAGTATACTAACACACTATTTATAGTTTTTAAGCTTTGTTTGTTAGTCATTTACTTATCAATAATTTATTGTTTCACAGGAAAATCTTGGTTCTCCTTTAAACCTCAAAGATCCTCCTTCCATCACTAGTTTACCAAGAACACCATTAGAAACTCTGAATGTTGAATTCCCTCGACAACTTCCACACAGAAAAACAATTCAATTATTTTCCTCGCCTTCGCAAACTCCAGAATTGTCACAAAGAACTCCATCAACAGGAACCTATAGGCCTTGTCCAAAATGCTCATCCCCATCAACAATCCATGTACATGACGGCTACTGCCAATGTCAAAGATGTGAACTCAAATACTGTGCTAAATGCCTGAGGGATATGAGTCGGCATTCAGAACGGGAGTGTAAAGGACTAGATGAGCCTCATGACAAGAGGGAGAAGAGGACACGGCAAAGAAGAAAAGCAATGGACCAAGTTGTTGGAAGTAAACAAACTAAAGACAGAATGAGAAGATTATGATGTTGTGTTGACATTGCTATGCCAAAGGGCTGGTCCCTGGGTTTAAAAATTTATTGTATATAGTAGTATATAGTATAGTTTGGTATATTAGTGTAAATATTTTAGATATCTTTTAAAGTAGATAGAGTTTTGTAGGATTGTAAATACTTATGTTTATTTTTTTATTTTTGTTAAGCTATTTAGTTAGTAGTTAGGAAATTTGTAATGTTTTTTTTTTTTTGTAAACATTTTTTTGTACCAATGTGAAAGCAATACTGGAATAAATTATTACTGTGGTCCTATTGGGCTATAGTTTCATTGCTATTATAAGAATGTTTTTTTTTTTTTTAATAACCTTTACCAAATGTGCACAAGTACTATAGTATTCTAGCTAAAAGCGCAATTGAATGCTTTAGGTTGTCATAATATATAAAAATGACCCTTATTAAAAAGGCACTGGTCCAGGTGGAAATTTTTGATCTGATTACAGGTCATCCTTAAGCCTAGTTTTCACAAGCGACGCAAGCGCAAGAGACCTTATTTAGTTGTGAAAACCGTTTGACGCAGTGATAGCGCAAGATATCAAAAAATTTCCTTTTTTCTTGCGTTTGCTCTTGTGCTTGCGCGTGGCACTAGTGAATAGTTTGTTTGCGCTTGCGCTTATTCACGTCTCGTTTTCACATGCTTGCGTTGTGTTGCTAGTGAAAACCAGGCTTTAAGGCTTGTTTACATTAGCAATTTTGTCGCGAGACAAGAGCTGTGATTTCAATGGCGACTTTATCACAGATTTGTCAACGCTTCTTTGAACATGCTTGAAATTTAGTGCAATTTGCTGCAACTTTCTAAATTCGAGCGTATTTGAAATTGCGGCGAAAAAGCCGTAATAAAATCGCCATTGAAATCACAGCTCTTGTCGTGCATCAAAATTGCTAGTGCAAATGGGCCAAAAGAGATCCAGGGGCAACAAAGTGAGGACTTGGGGACACTTTTCTCTTGTTCTCACAGCCCCTGGGTTTCCGAGGGTGATCTCATGAAGAAATGCTATGTGTAGTTTGCATGCTCTTTGCTCTCATAAAGTATATGGTGATGCAGTTTCATGTTATTTTTGGTGCGGTTTTGCGTTTTGTTTAATTATATCTGCGGTTTAACTAAAAATCTTGTAGTTGCATTGTTCTCACAGTTTTAGCAAATTTAATGTGATTGTATTTGTTTTTAGTGTGCCAGTGTGTGTGGTTTCCAACTCCCCCCTCAGTCAGTTTGGAGAAATGCATTTGTAAAGTTTGCTAGTCAATGAAATGTTGCACAGCCAGCGATCCAATGGAAATATTGGGACCCTGCTATTGTTTTTTGATTGGCTAACCTCATATTCACTTTGAAACATAATGGAGTTTTCACATTTATGTGTAGCTAGCCAGTCGAGAAGAATAGTTATACAAATTGGTTACCATCTTTCCATTTGGTGTATGGAACTATACAGATACAGAGTTAACTAGTATTAGACTATTATTAATTTTTTACGTTTTGTCAAGGATGTTAAAATCATTGACGAGAAAAAATAACCAACGATTATTTCTGGAAGCTTGGTACTCATTGAAAGACCCCAAGTAAAAAAATGACAGTATCAATATACCAGAAATAAATTGAACTCTCATTAATAATCCAAGTACCAGCGCATACGCACATTATTCAAATGCGTGTGCCACAACCACAACCGCCATCACTGATGAAGGTCCGTGATGATGGACCGAAACGTCTGATACTTTCAAGTTTTCAAGTCGGAGACAAAACGTAAAAAATTAATAATAATGAATCCTGACTGCAATTTCAGAATTTTTAGTATTAGATTAAATACTAAAAAGTATTACACTATTTATTAATAAATTTACATTATATATCATAATTATTTCGATGTCATTTAAAGTACAAACACTAAAAGTGTACAATACTTTTCGCTATTTACCTCTAAATAGTGTTGATTTTAATCAACACTATTTAGTGGTAAATTGTGAAAAGTATTGCACACTGCAACATAAATACCACTAAATACTGCTAAATTATGCTAATTCTATTGTTCTCTATTGTTTTTGTATTTATATTGCACACTTTCAATGTTTGTACTCTAGATTTAAATATACTACAATCATTGTTAATATATACATTGTCATTTTTCTTTCAGTTTACTGTTGTTGTTTCTTTAAATCCATATTTTTCTCTTAGTTTCTCCGCTTCATCTTCAAAATCCTTTGTAATATTTTCCTCCTCTTTCGTCATTTCTTCTTGAAATTTTTCCCAGTCTTTCTTAGCGTTTTCCTTTATTTGCTCCCGTCTATTCTGGTGAACTTCCTCTTCTTCTTTAACGAGAATATCATGACAACTTTGTCTTGCAGTTCGTAGTTGTTGTTTTAACTCTTCGAACTGGCTTGCCCTTTCGATGCATTGGGGTATTTCTTCCTTAATTTGCCTGAGCTTTTGTTCGCTTTCCTTTAGCCTTTCTACCTCTCGGTCATTCCTCTTGCCTTCAAATTCTCTTACGAAGTATTTGCATTCGTTTTGTACTACTGCTCTGTGATCAAATAGACGACAATAAACCCCAGAGACATTTTTCAAGACCTTCTCGCCCGCCATCTTGGATACGGAAATGCACCGAACATTATCCGAATGCTCTTCATCTTCGTTGAAATTTCGTAAAGACTCCGTAAATGTGTCGGTGAGCGAATCAAGAATTTGGCGCGAAAATTAGATCACGTGGGAAATCAGCAGTTCCTTCAGCCAAGTAGTGTGGATATTTTGCTGATAAGTTCTTCATAATTTTGCTAGAATTATGGCCTTAGACAACGAGCAATACATCAGAGGGATTCAGAGAGAGTATCTTGACTTTCTTGATGACGATGTAAGTATTTTTAGCAAGTTTTATCGAACTTATTCGGGTTTTGTTGAGATTTCGTCGCACATGGCAAAGCAAAACTTGACACGCACAAAATATTCTCACCTTCGCTTTTACACTCTAGTTTTTATACTTTCTTGTCCTTTTGGTACTGTTTTGTCTTAAATAACATTAATAACTATGTTTAGGTTTGCAGTAGGTAGGTTTTAAGAGTCGTAAGACATTAAAAATTAAGTTTTGTCGAGTATGCTCTGCATATTTAGCGAGAAGTCAGAAGTTTGATCTCAACGATCCATAAAATATTCTCATTTTGATCCTTTGTGATCCTTGGATCATATTAAATGATTCGAAATAGCTTAAATACAAAGCAAATGTGATCTCTTGACTCTCTGAGAGAGTTCAAAATCGAGTTAAAATCTGCAATGTTTTGTACATAATTTGTACAGTACATAACACGGTCGGTCAAACTTTAAACTGCTTTCCTTCATTCTCGTTTACAGGAAGACCAAGGCGTTTATCATGGAAAAGTCCAAGACATGATCACCAGAAATGAATTCCGTTTGTTGGTGAACGTCAATGACTTGAGAAGAAAGAACGAGAAAAGAGCGAACTTGTAAGTTGTATTGTTTACAGGTAGTCAATAATTATTACCTCCCTTGTCGTGATTTTGGAATTTTCGTTAAAAAGTTCAATAGATTGATATATTGAAATTAGCATTTCATATACTGAGACAGTATGAATTTAAATTTGGAGTTCTTTAATTTATTGACATAATTGGATTGATTGATTGTCAAATAATTTGGTTGATTGATTGATTGAACGACAGCTTGACTGACTGATTGATGGATTGATTGATTGATTGAATCATTATGTGTCAATAATTAATTGATTTATTGGTAGGATTGACTGATTGACAGACTGATCAAAATGATAGAATGAGTGATTGATAATGTTTTGAATCTCTTTAAAATTGTAGATTGCTGAGTAAAGGATTTGAAGAACTTCTAGCCTTTCAGGTAATGAAGAAAATATTTGAATTTGAATAAACAGTCATGTCGTTTCTGTAGTACTTCTGTTTGCGATTTATATATTTTCTCATTTCTAATATATTGTTTTATTTCAGAATGCTCTAAAAGAATTTGTTAGTTCTATTGATACTAACTATGGCAAGAAATATGAAGATTTCTTTGTTGGATTTGAAGGAAGGTAAGGAAAACACAACTTGTACAATCCTTGTTTAATATCAGCCATTTTTCCTAATTACAGAAATAAGTGTTGCTGAAATTGATAATGTCTTGGTACGTGGGAAGCATATTGAAAATAAATTTGTATCTTTTTATTTAAAAAAAATAATAATAAATTTATATCCACTGCATGTAGCTCAGTGAGCAGTTTTTGGAGTGAGAGATCCAAGATTGATTCCCAGTGGCCTCAAATTGTTTCAACTTCTTTCCATTCTATGTAGCTTTGAGTTAGCTTTAAATACCTGTAAAAATGAAAGACTTTTAGCTGAAGAAACTGCCATTGCTGAGCATGTCTCCTCCAATGGAACAAAGTGATGGGAAACAGGACCTCCTATTTAACACCCTTATAGTCTAGTAGTTTATAGATATAGTGGTACCTCTATTAAGTGGTCACCTTTGGGACTTTCCAAAGTGGTCGCTTAATAGAGGTTGGCTGCTGAGTAGAGGTATAGAATAGGTATAGGAATAGATTTGGGACTTTTTATTGTGGCCGCCTAATAGAGGGTGACTGCTAGATGGGTGACCGCTTAATAGAGGTACCACTGTAGTACTGGTAATTGCAAAGTTAGTACATTAACTATTGATCACTCTGTTTTGGCACTACCTTTATATTCACATGTAAAATATCTCAGGTTGGGTGCTATAAATCATATTCTTTTTTTGCTCAATTTAGACTAAGTTATATTTGATTTACTGTAAATGTGTGATCATAACATTGCCAAAAGTGTCTGATATCAGTTTCTTTTTCTTCTCAGTTTTGGAGCTAAACATGTGACACCAAGATCCCTGTCGTCAAGGTTTCTCGGCACTATGGTGTGTGTTGAGGGTATTGTGACTAAGTGTAAGTAACTGTTACTGATGTCATTATAATAATGTTATAACAATGTTGCAACTGGAAAGTATCTTACTGTTTAGGGATCTTTTACTATATGACATAAGCATAAAATAGTCAGAATATTTAATGTCAAAATAACCAAAATATTTACTTTGCGACTCACTATACCGTAGTCACTTACAAAAACTTTTGATGAATCAGGTACAAGTTTATATCGAAAGGCAGAGTTTATATCCAGATGCGGAGACTTTAGAAACTTTTGGGTCTGTAATTGGTCCGATTGAGATGAAAAAATGTCAAAATAATGTCAAAAATTCATCAAACGTCAAAAGTGACTATGGTACAGTGAGTCGCACCATAACATAGAGGTAATGAGTCTGAGTCTGAGTCTGAGTCTCCCCAATTATTAGGGCACTTGTGTCTGGCTAGAAGATTGACATCTTAAAAAAGTGATTTATTTTTTAAATATGACTTTAGGAGCCTCCTTCCCTGTGCATTGGAAACCTATTGTATTCTTTGCAAGCTTCATTCTATTGTTTAACCTTTATTGTTTCTATTAATGACATAGTGTGTGTCTAGCACATGGAGAAAATGCCCAAGTTTATGCTTATGCTTTATATGTTTATATGATGATAATAGAGTAAATATTTACACATTTTATTCTATTACGTAAAGTTTATATCAAAAGCTGATGCAGCCTATTCTAGTTTACTAGCTAGTTTTCCTTTATATGTTAAACCATGTTACTTTTTTTTATTTAGGTTCACTTGTGAGACCAAAAGTAGTGCGCAGCGTACATTACTGTCCAAAGACAAAAAAGACATTAGTGAGGAAGTACACTGATATGACATCACTGGAGGCAACGCCATCAAGCTCAGTCTACCCAACTAAGGTTTGTTACACAGACAAAACTGAATGACACTACTGTATATATGCCAGCTCTCCCAGACTGTGGGAGTCTCAAGATTTTGAATATTGTCTTACAACTTCATGGATTAATTTTGAAAACAAAGCAAAATAACAAAGCAAAATAATTATCCAGAGTGTGAAAATCTCATTGGACCTCTGTTAACATTTTTCTAGACTTGAAACTTTACTGCTTAAAAAGGAGAGAAGTCCTTATCATAATTTGAATGCTTTGTTGGCTTCAGTGTGTGGAACTTTTGCAAGCAAGTAAAGCACTAACTGTTGTTTGTTATTGTGTTTTTCAGGATGAAGATGGCAATCCTCTGGAAACTGAATATGGACTTTCCAATTACAAAGACCACCAGACATTTACTATTCAGGTTTGAGAACTTTCAAAAACTGATTAACATACATTTAAAAAACAGAAACAATTGCTTCAGCTATGCATTATTTTTGGTATGATAATTTTATAGACCCTATTTAACCTTTCATTGAAGTTCTTCACCAATAGAAAATATTTAATTCAAAATAATTATCTAATTATTATTATATCTATTCCATACTATTTCCAGGAAATGCCTGAAAGAGCACCAGCAGGACAGTTACCAAGATCAGTAGACATCATTGCTGACAGTGACCTGGTTGACAAGTGTAAGGTAAGAATGACAGTTACCAAGATCAGTAGACATTGCTGACAGTGACCTGGTCGACAAGTATAAGGTAAGAATGACAGTTACCAAGATCAGTAGACATCATTGCTGACAGTGACCTGGTTGACAAGTGTAAGGTAAGAATGACAGTTACCAAGATCAGTAGACATCATTGCTGACAGTGACCTGGTTGACAAGTGTAAGGTAAGAATGACAGTTACCAAGATCAGTAGACATCATTGCTGACAGTGACCTGGTCGACAAGTATAAGGTAAGAATGACAGTTACCAAGATCAGTAGACATCATTGCTGACAGTGACCTGGTTGACAAGTGTAAGGTAAGAATGACAGTTACCAAGATCAGTAGACATCATTGCTGACAGTGACCTGGTTGACAAGTGTAAGGTAAGAATGACAGTTACCAAGATCAGTAGACATCATTGCTGACAGTGACCTGGTTGACAAGTGTAAGGTAAGAATGGCAGATATAATTATTTCTTCAAGAGTGACCTTTTATGTTATCTGGCATAATTTGCTAGACTTCCTTTAAAAAATCACAATAACAATCTAATGTAGAAAACTTACCAGCTAATTTAGCCCTCAGGCTCAACTTATATATATATATACAATTATAAAAAAAATATTTATATATACATGGTAATTAATTTATTGTATTTTTTTACTGTAAAATTGTCAAATTTAATGAGCAATAAAATTTGATTTGATAATGACCACTGTTGGATATACCAGCATTCTCGTGAAATAGGAGATATTTTTCAAATATTTCTATTAACGGTGTAACTTTCTACTTTATCAGCCAGGAGATAGAGTACAGATTATTGGAACTTTCCGGTGTCTGCCATCAAAAAAAGGAGGTTTTACCGCAGGAACATTTAGGTGAGCAAGATATGTCTGAGGACAAACAGTACGATACTCAAATTTAATGTAGTGTCTCCTCTTTATCTCATTATCCATCTTTCTCAACAGGACTGTGTTGATAGCTCCTTTTTTTCTCTTCTAATTTCATTATCAACCTTTCTCAACAGGACTGTGTTGATAGCTCCTCTTTTCTCTTCTAATTTCATTATGAACCTTTCTCAACAGGACTGTGTTGATAGCTCCTCTTTTCTCTTCTAATTTCATTATCAACCTTTCTCAACAGGACCGTGTTGATAGCTCCTTTTTTTCTCTTCTAATTTCATTATCAACCTTTCTCAACAGGACTGTATTGATAGCTCCTTTATTCACTTCTAATTTCATTATCAACCTTTCTCAACAGGACTGTATTGATAGCTCCTCTTTTCTCTTCTAATTTCATTATCAACCTTCTCAACAGGACTGTATTGATAGCTCCTCTTTTCTCTTCTAATTTCATTATGAACCTTTCTCAACAGGACTGTATTGATAGCTCCTTTATTCACTTCTAATTTCATTATCAACCTTTCTCAACAGGACTGTATTGATAGCTCCTCTTTTCTCTTCTAATTTCATTATCAACCTTTCTCAACAGGACTGTATTGATAGCTCCTCTTTTCTCTTCTAATTTCATTATCAACCTTTCTCAACAGGACTGTATTGATAGCTCCTTTATTTACTTCTAATTTCATTATCAACCTTTCTCAACAGGACTGTATTGATAGCTCCTTTATTTACTTCTAATTTCATTATCAACCTTTCTCAACAGGACTGTATTGATAGCTCCTTTATTTACTTCTAATTTCATTATGAACCTTTCTCAACAGGACCGTGTTGATATCTCCTCTTTTCTCTTCTAATTTCATTATCAATCTTTCTCAACAGGACCATGTTGATAGCTCCTCTTTTCTCTTCTAATTTCATTATCAATCTTTCTCAACAGGACCGTGTTGATAGCTCCTCTTTTCTCTTCTAATTTCATTATCAATCTTTCTCAACAGGACCGTGTTGATAGCTCCTCTTTTCTCTTCTAATTTCATTATGAACCTTTCTCAACAGGACTGTATTGATAGCTCCTCTTTTCTCTTCTAATTTCATTATGAACCTTTCTCAACAGGACCGTGTTGATAGCTCCTCTTTTCTCTTCTAATTTCATTATGAACCTTTCTCAACAGGACTGTATTGATAGCTCCTCTTTTCTCTTCTAATTTCATTATGAACCTTTCTCAACAGGACCGTGTTGATAGCTCCTCTTTTCTCTTCTAATTTCATTATCAACCTTTCTCAACAGGACCGTGTTGATATCTCCTCTTTTCTCTTCTAATTTCATTATCAATCTTTCTCAACAGGACCGTGTTGATAGCTCCTCTTTTCTCTTCTAATTTCATTATCAATCTTTCTCAACAGGACCGTGTTGATAGCTCCTCTTTTCTCTTCTAATTTCATTATCAATCTTTCTCAACAGGACCGTGTTGATAGCTCCTCTTTTCTCTTCTAATTTCATTATCAATCTTTCTCAACAGGACCGTGTTGATATCTCCTCTTTTCTCTTCTAATTTCATTATCAATCTTTCTCAACAGGACCGTGTTGATAGCTCCTCTTTTCTCTTCTAATTTCATTATCAATCTTTCTCAACAGGACCGTGTTGATAGCTCCTCTTTTCTCTTCTAATTTCATTATCAATCTTTCTCAACAGGACCGTGTTGATAGCTCCTCTTTTCTCTTCTAATTTCATTATCAACCTTTCTCAACAGGACTGTATTGATAGCTCCTCTTTTCTCTTCTAATTTCATTATGAACCTTTCTCAACAGGACCGTGTTGATAGCTCCTCTTTTCTCTTCTAATTTCATTATCAATCTTTCTCAACAGGACCGTGTTGATAGCTCCTCTTTTCTCTTCTAATTTCATTATCAACCTTTCTCAACAGGACTGTATTGATAGCTCCTCTTTTCTCTTCTAATTTCATTATGAACCTTTCTCAACAGGACCGTGTTGATAGCTCCTTTATTTACTTCTAATTTCATTATCAACCTTTCTCAACAGGACTGTATTGATAGCTCCTTTATTTACTTCTAATTTCATTATGAACCTTTCTCAACAGGACCGTGTTGATAGCTCCTCTTTTCTCTTCTAATTTCATTATGAACCTTTCTCAACAGGACTGTATTGATAGCTCCTCTTTTCTCTTCTAATTTCATTATGAACCTTTCTCAACAGGACCGTGTTGATAGCTCCTCTTTTCTCTTCTAATTTCATTATCAACCTTTCTCAACAGGACCGTGTTGATATCTCCTCTTTTCTCTTCTAATTTCATTATCAATCTTTCTCAACAGGACCATGTTGATAGCTCCTCTTTTCTCTTCTAATTTCATTATCAATCTTTCTCAACAGGACCGTGTTGATAGCTCCTCTTTTCTCTTCTAATTTCATTATCAATCTTTCTCAACAGGACCGTGTTGATAGCTCCTCTTTTCTCTTCTAATTTCATTATGAACCTTTCTCAACAGGACTGTATTGATAGCTCCTCTTTTCTCTTCTAATTTCATTATGAACCTTTCTCAACAGGACCGTGTTGATAGCTCCTCTTTTCTCTTCTAATTTCATTATCAATCTTTCTCAACAGGACCGTGTTGATAGCTCCTCTTTTCTCTTCTAATTTCATTATCAACCTTTCTCAACAGGACTGTATTGATAGCTCCTCTTTTCTCTTCTAATTTCATTATGAACCTTTCTCAACAGGACCGTGTTGATAGCTCCTTTATTTACTTCTAATTTCATTATCAATCTTTCTCAACAGGACCGTGTTGATATCTAATAATATCCAAGTAATGAGTAAAGAAGTGGCTCCCAATTTCTCTGCCTCTGACGTTGCAAAGATCAAGAAATTTAGTCGTAGTAAACAGGTACACAACCTGATGTTGGTTGACAAATGTTTGATTGATGTAAACATGTGAGAGATTGAATGAGTGAATGAATGAATGAGCAATTGAATGAGTATTTGAATAGGTAAATAAATGGATTGATGAGTAAGTGATCGATAAGTGGATGTGTCAATAAATCAATGACAGAATTAATGGTTAAAGAAATAAATCAATGCGTGAGTGAATGGATGGATGGATGACAGATGGATGGATAGATTATTAAATGAGCAACTAAACCAATTAACAAATAGATGAAGGATTGATATATGAATGTATAAAAGGATTATGAAGATCAAATAAATGGATAAATAGATAAATCAATGACACATGTCTGATATTGTATTAACAGGATGTGTTTGAAGTACTAGCCAAGTCTCTAGCTCCATCCATTCATGGCCATGAGTATATCAAGAAAGCTGTTCTCTGTTTACTTCTTGGTGGTTCTGAGAAGATTCTTCAGAATGGAACAAGACTAAGAGGGTAAGTTTGATCACAAGAAAGAAAATGGAAAAGAAAGAGAAGAAAAAGAGACAGTGAAATGGAAGAAATGCAAGGAGAGGCATATCAAAAATTGGATCTGGTTTAAGACCAATACTAGGCAACAACAATTAGGAAAAAAGAAAATAACAATTTCATCACATATAATAGACCTCTTTACCTCTGTATGCAAATTGCCCATTTCAGACCATGTGTCATTCCCTTGAGAATTGTTCTTTTATGATGAACGTGTTATATCATTTACATGTGAAAGAAACAATTCCCAAGGGTAGCATCACATGATCTGAAATTGGACAACAAACAAGGAAGGTAAAGAGGTCTATTAGTTCTACAATTATAGAAACTAGTGAATCTGAGGAAATTACTTTACAATATACACACTTGACTCACATGTTGAGTTTTAATGAGAGGACAACAGGAAAACCCTTGACACAAGGGAGAAAACAACACATCCAACAAACTCAACTCGCATATGCAGAGCTTTCAATAAAAGGCGGCAACCGGCGGTTTATCGCCGGATATTTCACCTTAAAATGCCGGCTATTTTGACTAAAAATTAATTCATTACCAAATAAAGTTATAAACAAACATCACTGGATTCAGTAGCCTTCGTAAACATCTTTACTTTTGTTTGTTTCGATGCCACGATCGCGTACGGCGTCAAAACGAACGCCATATTGATTTTGGAGCGAAAAGAGCTCTGGGTAATAAAACGGGCTTCCTGTGGTAGCTATGACCAGCGGCTTCCCACGTGAAAAAAATGGCGGCCAAGCGTGACATCCGCAATTTTTTTTCGCCATCAAAACCCCAGCCTTCCGTTCCTAATAAGTAACCTGGGTAACTTTTCACCCCCCCCCCCCCCCTTTTTTAGAGTAAAGTCCTGTATTGGCAAAGAAAAGTGGGCAAATTATGATCTTTGCGCTCATGTCTGCCGTTATCTGCCATGATAAGACCAAAGTTCACCCTCCTTGTCAAATTTCTGGATTCACCCCTGAATTGCCTAATGTTTTCATGTGGTTTGTTTGTTACAGTGACATCAATATTCTTTTGATTGGAGATCCTTCAACTGCAAAATCTCAAATGCTAAGGTATTTTGACACTGACTTGAGCATGTATTGGTGCTATACAATGAAGATAATAATCATTTTCATTGCCATCATAAACAGAAATCTTGACACATGCCGAATGAAAAACTGCAAACCAATTTGAAAAACTGTTTTCTTGACTGGCTAGGCTTGCATGCATGTGAAAAGGTTATTGTGTTTGAAAATGAACACAACGCTAACCAGTCCAGAAAAATAGGTGGACTTACAGTGACATATTTTGTTATGGTTTTGCAAACAAACCATTGTTATTAGAACAGAGAAAATTAAAACATCTATTGTTAAAATGGTTGGCAAATTAGCATCACAATTCCAACATTTGTAAACACTACACCCAACTAAAGCAGGTCACCATATTTATAATAATATTGTTAATAGTTATTGTAATAATAGTATTGAAGAGATAATGATCATTATAGTAATATATGGTGATGATGATGATAGTGATAATGGTGATGATGATAGTGATAATGGTGACGATGATAGTGATAATGGTGACGATGATAGTGATAATGGTGACGGTGATAGTGATAATGATGATAGTGATAATGGTGATGATAATAGTGATAATGATGATAGTGATAATGATGATAGTGATAATGGTGATGATGATAGTGATAATGATGATAGTGATAATGGTGATGATAATTATAATGATGATGAATATCATGGTAATTATTGTGATGATATGAATAGTGATAATGATATATATATATGATTCATAGGTATGTCCTTCACACTGCACCAAGGGCTATCCCTACTACAGGTCGTGGGTCATCTGGTGTTGGTCTTACTGCTGCCGTTACTACAGACAGTGAAACAGGTATTTAGTGCAATATCAACTGTCTTGCCATCATCACAGCCCTTAGAAACTGTCTTGCCACCACAATCCCTATTTATTCATCTTGTCAATTTACCCAATTTCTAACTAAATTTTTAAAGAGAATATTAAAAAACGTTTTGCTATTTGGTCTTAAAAATATCCAAATAAGTTTGCAAACAATAGTTAAGGTTCATTGTGATAATGATTATTGGAAGATGGTGTTGGTCAGTGGATGGGAACTTTGGTTGACAGTCCTTGGTTTGATTCCTGACCCAGCCAACTATGTTGGGTCGTTGGGCAAAATGCTTCACTTTCCCATTGCCTCGCTTCACCCAGGAAATACATTGGTACCAGCAAAATTGCTGGGGTAAAGTGGAAAGAGGCCACTTCTACCTCAATGTTAGAAACTAACGTTAGAGACATAAGAGGAGCATTTAGGTTGTCTCTGACTAGGGCTGACAACTTTACTTTTATGCTTGTGATAGTAGTAGTAATAATTAGTTAGAAGTGGATGATAAAGATGTCAATGGTTTTGATTGACAGGTGACAGACACCTTGAAGCAGGAGCCATGGTATTGGCCGACAGGGGTGTGGTCTGCATTGATGAGTTTGACAAAGTAAGTTTAGTTGTTTATAAACTGTTATAATGTGTCATTGACCGTTGATAATTTGATTAGAGCCTGTAATGTGTAGTTCCAGAAATAATCCATACCCCCAACAGAGGGAATTTTTTTATTGACCCTCCCCCCACTCATTAGACCCTCCGACCCCCCGGAATTTCTTAGGCCTCCTAACCCCCCACCAATAAAAGTAAGTTCAACAAGATTAATTAAAATCGCAAAGGAATTAGCAGTCAGGAACCCTGCATCTATTGAGGGGTACTGGGAATGACCGTCCCAGAATGCATCAATGACAGGAATATCATTTATATATCCAAGTTGTCGCAAAAAGTGCTTAAAAATTTTTGGTCCTTGAAAACTCCTTAAATTTTGTTTACTGACATCAGCAATAGACCTGTAAGAGCCTTTGTATAAATTGATTGTATTGTTTTTCAGATGAGTGACTTGGACAGGACTGCTATCCATGAAGTAATGGAACAAGGGCGTGTAACTATCTCCAAAGCAGGCATCCATGCTAAGCTTAATGCTAGGTGTAGTGTCCTGGCAGCTGCAAATCCTGTATATGGCAGAGTAAGTTACATCATAATTGAGTATATTATATAGGTACTTGACCAGATAGTGTTGATGAAGATGGTGATATTGATAATTATAATGCTGATCATGATGATGGTCATGATGACAATGATGGTGGTGATGATGATATTGATAATTATAATGATGGTCATGGTGACGATGACAATGATGGTGGTGATGATGATGATGGTGATATTGATAATTATAATGATGGTCATGGTGACGATGACAATGATGGTGGTGATGATGATGATGGTGATATTGATAATTATAATGATGGTCATGGTGATGATGACAATGATGGTGGTGATGATGATGATGGTGATATTGATAATTATAATGATGGTCATGGTGACGATGACAATGATGGTGGTGATGATGATGATGATGGTGATATTGATAATTATAATGATGGTCATGGTTACGATGACAATGATGGTGGTGATGATGATGATGGTGATATTGATAATTATAATGATGGTCATGGTGATGATGACAATGATGGTGGTGATGATGATGATGGTGATATTGATAATTATAATGATGGTCATGGTGACGATGACAATGATGGTGGTGATGATGATGATGGTGATATTGATAATTATAATGATGGTCATGGTGATGATGACAATGATGGTGGTGATGATGATGATGGTGATATTGATAATTATAATGATGGTCATGGTGATGATGACAATGATGGTGGTGATGATGATGATGGTGATATTGATAATTATAATGATGGTCATGGTGACGATGACAATGATGGTGGTGATGATGATGATGGTGATATTGATAATTATAATGATGGTCATGGTGACGATGACAATGATGGTGGTGATGATGATGATGGTGATATTGATAATTATAATGATGGTCATGGTGACGATGACAATGATGGTGGTGATGATGATGATGGTGATATTGATAATTATAATGATGGTCATGATGATGGTCATGATGACAATGATGGTGGTGATGATGATATTGATAATTATAATGATGGTCATGGTGACGATGACAATGGTGGTGATGATGATGATGATGGTGATATGGGTAATTATAATGCTGGTCATGATGATGGTCATGATGACAATGATGATGGTGGTGGTGATGATGATGGTGATATTGGTAATGATAATGATGACAATGATGACGGTCATGATGGTGGTGATGATGATGGTTATAAAGATGATGATAGTGCAGTACAGTGTATATAACATATATGATGCCAATGACAAGATGGTGATGTTACATGTTGCATTGATGGTGATAATGATGAAGATAATATCTGACAATATGACAATCCAGTTCTTTCTAAACCCTTTTAGAAAATAAAATAAATTAATCTTTTACTCATCATCATCATCATTATCGATGCCACAATAGTCTGCCACAGTGCCTTGTCTTTCATTGCTCATCCAAGCTCCTATTGATGGCTAAAAATGAAATAAGATCCAATTATTTGTAAGCTAATTTCTCTTGTTGTTTTTCTAGTATGATGAATACAAGAATCCCATGGATAACATTGGAATGCAAGACTCTTTGTTGTCCCGTTTTGACTTGCTTTTTATTGTCTTAGATCAGGTAGGTTCAATCACTCAACTTTTTTCAATACAATAGACCTAATCGACTAACACGCTGCTATGTATGTTTCCACCCAAACCTCTGTGAATAAGAACTTTTGTTCCAAAACATTTCCACGTGACATTGAAATACATAAGATAAAGAATCATATTCACAAAAGATTTGAATTGGGTGGAAACGTACATAGCAACGTGTTAGTCGATTTGGTCTATGGCTGTCTGTCCACATACTCTTCTCTTTGTCTGTCTGTCTCCTAAATTTCACAGAAAATGTACTATTGAATTATGGGTAATTTTCTGTCTACTGGAAACTATTTTGTGAAACTATTGTATTCTTTGTTCACTTAGTTCATTGTTTAAATTGTTTTCTTTTGTTGTTGCTATTGAATTAGGTAGACTGTGTTTGGTATATGGAGAAGGAGAATGAATTATTGGCTTTTATCATTCCAATCAATCATCCATCCAATCTATCTTTCCATCTTATTTTGCAATCAATAAATGAATCAGTCAGTCAATGAATCCATCAATATATCATTCATTCAATCAAATAATCAATCTGTCAATTAATGCTGTAACATGTGTTGTGGTTGGTGTTATAGATGGATCCAGACAATGACAGAAGAATATCTGAACATGTTTTGAGAATACATCGCTACAGAAAACCAGGAGAACAGGAGGGTGAACGTAAGAGATGCTAATAGAACCAGCATTCATTATTACCACCACCACCACCAACATCACCACCATCATTGCCATCACCATAATCACTATCGCCACCATTATCATATTCATCATAACCATCATCATATTCATCAACATCACCATCACTGCCATAATCACCATAATCATTATCATCACCATCATATTTATCATCATCATCATGATCACTACTACTTAACCACCCTTGTAATCTATTCATTTTGCATGTACATGTTAATTTCTGACATATTGTAATCTCTTAGCTTTGCCGTTTGGAGAGGCATCTGATATACTGGCCACAAAGGACCCTGATGCAGAGGAAGAAGACGGAGACACACCTATCTATGAGAAACATGACCCCAAACTATATGGAGTACAGAAATCAAAGAAAGACAAATTCATCTCTATTGCATTTATGAAGAAGTACATCCATGTTGCCAAAGGGATCAAGGTATTGTTGTGATCATTGTTATGGCAATATTGGTGATATTTAGTATAGTTTGTATCAATATTATTGATTAGAGGTATCATCATCATTATCATTATTATTATCATCATAATTGTTAATATTTTTGTAATCTAATCATGGCCAAAGGGATCAAGGTATTGTTGTGATCATTGTTATGGCAATATTGGTGATATTTAGTATAGTTTGTATCAATATTATTGATTAGAGGTATCATCATCATTATTATTATCATCATCATTATTAATATTTTTGTAATCTAATCATCGCCAAAGGGATCAAGGTATTGTTGTGATCATTGTTATGGTGATATTTAGTATAGTTTGTATCAATATTATTGATTAGATGTATCATCATCTGTTATTATTAACACCATCATTATTATTATCATCATCATTATAAATATTTTTTGTTATCATCATCATGATCATCGTCATTGTTATCATCGCAATCATCATCATCATATTTATCATTATCAGCATCATGATTATCATCATCACCACCACCACCACTGTAATCATCATCATTACCATCACCTTCAACACCGTCATAACTGTGACAATATCAGTGTCATCACCATCATAATTATCATTGCCTTCACGATCTTCATAACTGTGTCAATATTAGTGTCATCAACATCATCACCATCATAATTATCATTGCCTTCAGGATCTTCATAACTGTGTCAATATTAGTGTCATCAACATCATCACCATCATAGTTATCATTGCCTTCGTAACCTTCAGCATCATCATAATCGTAACAATATCAGTGTCATCAACATCAACATCATAATAATCATTGTCTTCTTCACCTGCACGATCTTCATAACTGTGACAATATTAGTGTCATCAACATCATCACCATGATAATATTAGTGCGATCAACATTATCTTTATATTTATTGTCATTTCCATCAATATCATCCTTATTGCTGTCATTATTCAATTATTACTAAAACTATGTTTGTTTGCTAGCCTGCACTCTCCAAGGAAGCTGCACAAAAGATTTCAAAGTCTTACACAGATCTAAGAGACCAGGAAAATATTTCCAATGACAAAGCAAAGGTAGAAGGACTCCTCTTTAACTTTCCTATCTTTTCTCTCTTGTTCCCATTTTTGCATTTTAGTGTATATAAATATATATACTTACATATCATAATATTAATACGCTAAGCGAGAAATGTCTGCATCTATCTCCAATAAACCTGCCCACTGTGCCACCAAACGAATTCCATAAATGCTAAGAACAGGTAATTGTGGGTGCAATAGGGGATAAATTGGAACAAGAAATTAAATGCTTGCAAAACTAGAAATCAAAGGTGTCTCACAGCGATCTCACCTCCGCCGCCATCTTGAATTATAATTAATTGTTCTACCAGGACCCATGTTGACACATGGAGCCCAATCATTACAAAGAGCAGCCCCGATTTTTGTGTGCTCAAAATATTCGCCATAAAAAGTAGATCACTACCCAAGCGTACCTCCTGTCAAAAGAATTAAGAGTAAAATAACAATAAATGTAAAAGTAGTGAATTTTTCACGAGTACCCACTATTATATGTACTATTATGCGAGTGTATTCTCCGTTTTCACTGTCATTTATCTGTTAATGATGTTTCTGTAGACTACACCAGTAACAGCCAGGACACTTGAAACCTTGATTCCATTATTTCCTTTGTGTGTCATATTCACTGTCATTTATCTGTTGTTTCTGTAGACTACACCAGTAACAGCCAGGACACTTGAAACCTTGATTCCATTATTTCCTTTGTGTGTCATATTCACTGTCATTTATCTGTTGTTTCTGTAGACTACACCAGTAACAGCCAGGACACTTGAAACCTTGATTCGTCTGTCAACTGCCCATGCCAAGGCTAGAATGAGTAAAACGGTTACAGAGGTAAACGATATAGATCTAAATGTCACTCGAAAATAAATATATAAGACCTGTAGTCATTCGCCAGCATGCACCGCGCGAAAGACTGGATTTCATGGACTATGAAAATCACACATTCAGACATCGCACACTCACATTCAGATGTGAGTGGGTGTTTATGCTCTTACTAAATCGTTTAGCGTTTTGTTGTATTTGTTTTCTCGTAATAAGATTGACTGCTAATAACACTCAAATCAAAATATACAAAGCATGCCGGTAAAGCAGAGCATGCCGGTAAATGAACATGGTTCTTTAAATGGGATGTATCTCCATTGAGTGTAAATGCCGGAAACGTCCTTGTTCCATTCCTTGTGTTAATGTTTTCTGTTTGTCATTGTAGGATGATGCTCAAGCAGCCATCGATATGATATCCTTTGCATACTTCCACAAGGTTTGTAACAATGATTGATTAAGATGACATTGATGAGGATTTTGATGATGATAATGGTGTTAATAATGATGCCATTGATTATTATTATTGTTGATTATTATGATGATTTTGATTAAGATGATAATGATGAGGATCGTGATAATGATGGTGACGTTGATTAAGATGACATTGATGATGATGTGGTTTATGATGATGATGATGATCAAGATGATGATGAGGATGATCAAGATGATGATGATGATAATGGTGTTAATGATGTGATAATGGCGTTAATGATGATGACATTGATGATAATGTGGTTTATGATGATGATGATGATTAAGATGATGATGATAATGGTGTTAATGATGTGATAATGGCGTTAATGATGATGCCATTGATCATTATGTGGTTTATGATGATGATGACGTTAGTAATGATGCGGAGGCGAAACAATAATAATGATAACAATGATACTTAATATGATGATGATAGCAGTGGTGATGTCGTTTATTTAGTGTGGACTGCTATGATTATAATAACAAAGTTTATAGAAAAGTACTATCGTTTACTACATAAACGGTGAATTACAGTATTATAGTAACATACATACACAAAAACTACCATCGGTAAAGTAGATAAAAAGATAGCTTATTATGAGATATGGTCAAAATTGTAATTATACAAAGTTATCAAACAATATGCTGATATTTCCTTCAATCGGATGTCAAAAATTTTACTTTTTGTTTCATTTCAATTGGTTCTAAACCTTCATTAAAAAATCCCTTTCCACTCTTACTAGACCTTATCAAACCTAAAGTTCGTAATATACAGTAGTTGCGTACGAGGATTTAATTTTAACGCTTGTTCTAAACCTATCAAACAATAGCATTAGGGGAAAAGCTTGATGATAGTTAAGTGACATCACTTAGTTGAACTAAAACCAAATATTACCGACCAGGTTGAGAGAAGAGTCAAGAGCAAACGAAAGCAAGAATCAGAGTCTGAAGAAAGTGGAACAGAGGAAGAAGAAGAAGACGAACCGAGCCAAACTAAAACCAAGAAATCTAAAGCGAAAACAAAGAAAACTCCAAAGAAGCAAAGGGTCCCAAGAAAGAAGGAAGGAGAAGAAGGCTATGATCCTTTTGACTTTGAAAGTGACGAGGAACAATCGCAAGAAGGTAGGAAAAGTTTTCGTGTATTGATATTATAAACTAGATTCATTCTGGGCGATCACTCGGGCTTCAAATGAGACATGATGTCATTGTATTTAAATTGTGACATGTCATCGCGTGATCACATGTTCCTAGGAACGCTTGAGACCTGACCCTCCAATTTGAGGACCAAGATGCTGACGACGAAAAAAAAGAACCGTTTGCATTTTTAGACTCGGGCTTTTCGGAAACACGGAAGCCCGAGTAATAATTGCTTGTGGTTGTAAGCTGCGTGGCTACTAAGTGCGCCTTAAATAGCGGTCCGTACTTATGATAAATTGTAAAGTGCGTTGAGACGTATGTGAAATGCGCTATAGTAGCACCACTTTACATTGTATTGCATCACATGACAATCCAGTACATTACATTACTCTAAATTACTTACATCATAATCACATCCAACGAAGAGCTAAAGCTCGTAACGTCAAAAGTTAACATTTTTTTTGCGGTGTTACAAATTTTATTTTGTTACCTATGGATGTCTAGGCTATAGGTGTAATTCAACCTGTTAGACAATCCTCAACTCTATTGGAAGTTTAATAAATAAATTGTCTATATGAAACACCGACGCAGCCTGTTTACTCGCTAGTTTCCATTTATATCAAAATACATCATCATACATTAGTTACAATACAATGTTCTTTTCATTTAATAGAGTGTGGTCGGGTCAGTTGATTCGAATGTTTCAAAAGTGATGGTTTTTCATACAGAAATTGTGGAGAAAATCAACAGTTCAAACACTGTCACATCTGTCTTTTCATTGTTTCAAATGTTGAAATTCTGCCTTTTTTCTTGATACAGAAATTGTGGAGAAAATCAAGAAACGTCGTTCATCTAAAAGCGCTGATGCAAGCCAAGCTGAAGAGACAATGGACACTAGTGAATCCACACAACCTGGAATGGGAACTATTACAGATGAAAGGTAAAATATCTAAGACTATGTAGTATCACTTTATCTTAAACCACCGTACTGATAAACTGATGCGCATTCTACGGGTTAACCCTCGATTTAGAATAAATGTTTTTAAATTGTTTTCTATTTTCGATTATAATGATGATGATGATGACGACGATGAAAATGATGATGACGGTGATGATGAAGGTTGTCGTGATGATGACGATGAAAATGATGACGGTGATGATGACGGTGATGATGACGATGTTGATGATGATGACGATGATGATGATGGCGATGTTGATGATCATGACGGTGATGATGATGATGGCGATGTGGATGATGATGACGGTGATGATGATGATGATGATGGTTGTCATGATGATGATGATGATGATGGTTTTCATTATGACGACGATGGTGATGGTGAATTTGTTTACGTACGCAATATAAATACCTTATAGAAATAAATGTACGATCTTACCATAAACTTCAACTTCATTTTTAATCTGAGTCCGTTCGTTTATGGTAAGATCGTACATTTATCTTTGTGTCTACACATCGATTATTGTTGATACACCCTTTCCGAGAAAGTTTGTCACCCGTGAACAAAAAAAAAGCTAGTGGCGCAAAGGATCATGGATCAGTTCAGAAACTAAATGTGCATTCGGAACGCCTTTCTTGTTGTTTGATAAGTCAGAACGGAAATTTTTCATAACATACTATTTGACAAGTGTAGCAATGTGGCCATGAAATCCCTGCGTTCTAATAAAGTATACATAGGTTACCCATAATCTCCCTGCGCTACTAGCTTGTAGGCTTTTCACTTCATGGGTGACAAAGTTTCTCGGAAAGGGTATATAATATTAATCTATTATCCTACAGACTTGAGAAGTTCAAGCCGTCTTTACTAAAAGCCTTTGGTGACGCGCATGTCCAGTCGTTACCGCTGGACCAGCTCAAAGACTCTGTCAACAAGCAAAACAAGGACGCCAAGTTTGACGACAGTGAATTTGATGCTGCACTGCACATTATGCAAGAAGCTAACCAGATCTATGTCGCTGATGATAATGTCTTCCTTATCTAAGCCAACGGTTCTGTACATATAATCTATTTAAAACAAGGTCCAAATTTTCCTTTCGACTGTAGAGCTTTCCCGCACGTTTTCCCAATACAATCCATTTGGGAGATAGACCTTATTCGCTTTTTTCAAGTTTTCCCAATAAAATTAGTATGTTGGGAGATCTTGTTCAATTTTTCCAATGTTTTCCCATTGCAATCCTTTTAGGAGATAGACCTTATTCGCTTGTTTCAAGTTTTCCCAATACAATTCTGTTTTGGGAGATAGACCTTCTTTACTTGCCTCAACAATCTTCAGTCATTGTCTTTCAATACAATCCGTTTGAGGTCATGAGACGCAGAATAGGATATATTATTATAAGCGAACTCCCCTTATAAGCAACCACACTAACACTTCCATAAAATTTCATTTATCTTTCATGTGCGACATAATTCTCATTCTTGTAAGCGACCGGCTACAGTTACGAAAGCCCAAATATTTTCGTAAGCGCCAAGCTATAGTTACAACCAAGTTTTCTAAAAGCTGGTTTTCAATTTCTGTGACCATTATTTCATTTCTGTAAGCGACCTGCCCGATAGTTGGAGGTCTGGTTGTTATTTCGAGGTATTGTGATTGTTTACAATGGTTCAAATGTATTGTAAAATTCTGTAACGTCGTCCGAAAATGTATTCTTTCTGTATATTCTGAATTCGAAACTGTAGTATATGTGATATGGCTCAGTGTATTTAATAAATTAAATAAGTACATTGACATTCATGTTAGATTAGTCATTGTCATCATCGTTACTTGCTATCAACAAAAACAGTATTTTATTACTTTCAAGTTATAAATGTTTACAGCTTGATTGGGATAAAAATTATACAAACATAACAGTAAATGATACTCATAAAAATAAAAAGCTAATCTAGTTGAGTAAGAAAATCCATGAATATACATGACAACTAATGTATCATCATTATCATCATCTTTATCAACATTATCATCTTTATCAACATAATTATCATATTTATCAACAGATAAATAAGGCCGGTTTCCATATGATCGCTCACGTTCGCTGGCATTTTCTGCGATCCGGCGATCGTGAGCGATCATATGGAAACTAGGCTTTATCAACATTATCATTATCATCATCATCATTATCATCATCTTTATCAACATAATCATCTTTATCAGCATCATTATCATCTTCAACGACATAACAATATTGATGTGAAATAAGTATGTGAAATGCGCTAAATAAGCACCACATTTGACATGGTGGCTATTGATACATGCGTTTTCAATTGAAAAGCCTACAGGTGCGTTGTACATGTAGGCTATAATGTGATCTGATAAACATTTGAATTGTGAATCAATCACTGAAAATCCTATCGATTTTAATTTGAAATTTCATTTGTTTTCTTAAAAATATAATTGGAAAAATATAACTAATTACATTAATATTTGAAAAAGCTGTCGGAATATCAATAAATAACCTATTTAAACAGTATATGTTAAGTGTCGCTATCTGATAATTCAGCTGGATTCTATGTGAAGTATTGCGAAAAATTAATTTTCTATATATTTACATTTAAAAATAAAGAGACGACTCTCGAAAGTTCTCTATATTTTTTTTTATTTAAACCTATATTTGACTGTTTTCTCCAAGAGCTGTGCTCATGATGATCGATCACACAGTTCTGAAAAGATACTTACAAGAGATAAATATATGAAAAGAAAAAAATAAACTGAAAAAATAATATAATTTGAGAGTAACTTCTCTATATTTGATAGACCACGCTGGGTTTTTAATATGTTGGTTTTTGCACCTGTACATTTATTTAGTGTTTGGTTAGCAAAGAAAGAAGTGATGAACAAACCATTCGTGAAAAATCATCGCCAAAATCTATCATTATAAGAGGAATCGTTAAATATTGTTATGAAAACCATCATGAAAATTGTCATCATCAATTTTATATATGTATTTTATAACCATAAATCCCCGTCGGGGGTCCTCTGTGAGGTTCGCTTAGTATATACCGCTCAATATTTACAACAACTCTGCTAATGTTAATTTTTCATCATATGATCATAATAATAATCATTTTCCGATAAATAATTATCACTGAAATCATTAATTGTCATTAAAATTATCAGTCTTCGATAACAAATTAATCGTCAAATTCATCAATTTTCTTTATCGTCATATTAATCTGTTAATAAATGGAAACTAGCGAGTAAACTAGTATAGGCTGCGTCGGTGTTTGATATAAACGATAGGTAATATAATGAAATTTGTAACACCGTAAAAAAAAACTCTTACTCCGACGAAGGGCTAAAGCTCGAAACGTCAGTAAAGTTAAGTTAACATTTTTTAAGGTGTTACACATTTAATTATATTACCTATCGTTAAATCTAAACTTAAATAGAAACTAACAGAAAAAGTAACATTTGATTATCTTGTATATCTTTAAAATGCGAATTATACATAAATATATAAAGCCTAACACATGCTAGGATATTAATATGTAGGCCTTAATAACTCATGACCAATTCAAACTTCACCGAAATGTCAATATTTCTCAATTAAAAAGCTGCATTTTTTTAATTAAAAGTTAAAAGCAAATGCTAAAAGTGCCAAATGTCTTCTGCAGAATGTTTGCCCAGGCGAGTTTTAGCTTCAAAATCTGTTATTTTCATTTTGAGTCGGTATTATTTGGCTGGGAAAGAAGTGCTTTCATGAGTAGATTTGAGTCGCTCGTTTTTCGCTCATAGATGCTGTGTAGAGGGAACATTACTCTTACGTAAGCATAGTTAAATCTACATCGACTCAAAGACCATACAAGTACGAAACAAAGTACGAAGTAATTTCAAACTTCGGGAAGATATCATTATAAGGAAACTAAAATCTATCTGCCAAGTTCTGTAAACGAAGTTAGACACTGCCAACGGTCTGGACGCAGTTCTATCCTCGCACCTTCAGGTTTCAGTTTGGTTCTGAACTTTCTCCATCACTCAGGGAAGATTTACAATATTTACATTCACAACTATAAATCTTTTGAAGAGATTCAGAATTGGGCTGATATTTTGAAAAACGTAATATTCTGTTGTTCAATTTGTACTACAGTATCGTACGTCGTCAATAAATTTGAGCCCAGAAAGTGCACCATTTTCAACAAATTGGAGCCCAGAAAGTGCTCCATTTACAAGAAACAGCAGTGCCGAAAGTGCACCACTTTCAAAAAAGCGCAGTGCAGAAATTGCACCGTCCTCAAGAAATCGCAGCCCAGATAGTGTACCGTCCTTAAGAAATTGCAGCCCCAAAAAGGCACCAACACCAAGAAATCGCAGCCCAGAAAGTACACCATTGTCAAGAAATTCGTCTTTAAGAAATCGCAGCCCAGAGAGTGCACCATTTTCAAGAAATCGCAGTGCAGAAAGTGCACCATTTTCAAGAAGTTGCAGTGCAGAAAGTGCATCAATTTCAAGAAATCGCAGTTCAGAAAGTGCACCATTTTCAAGAAATCGCAGTGCAGAAAGTGCACCATTTTCAAGAAATCGCAGTGCAGAAAGTGCACCATTTTCAAGAAATTGCAGTGCAGAAAGTGCACCATTTTCAAGAAATCGCAGAAAGTGCACCATTTTCAAGAATTCGCAGTGCAGAAAGTGCACCATTTTCAAGAAATTGCAGTGCAGAAAGTGCACCGTTCTCAAGAAATCACAGACCAGAATGGCTCCATCTGGCTCATTTGGTTTTAGCCTGTCAAATCAAACGAGGAACACCACAAATCTTGGGTTTCCAGTTGATAAAGTTATTTCAACGTTTGAAGTTGTACTTGGAGTTACACTTGCGCTTGTCTGTGCTGTAGGGATTGTAGGAAACACGTTGGTTTTAATCGTTGTCAAAGTAAAACCTTCAATGCGATCTACAACAAACTTCCTCCTTGCAAACCTAGCAACGGCTGACTTGATCTCGTTGCTAGGGGTCATCCCAGTGATTTTGAAAATGTACTTTGCCCATCCTGATGGACAGATCGGCCATTATTTATGTGTATTTTTGACAGCAGGAAACTTGAGCATTCCATCTTTAATAACATCAGTTCTTACGCTGTCCATTCTGGCATTTGAACGATACATGGCTTTGTTAAAACCCATGCAGAATATACGTCTAAGACTAGATACCGTGCGATATGCAATAGTATTGACCTGGGCTGTAGCGATTGGGTTTGCAATACCTTACTTTGTTAGAACAACGACAGAGAAACATACAGACGGAATATACTGTATTCAACGATGGTTAAGCCACGGTGAAAAATTAAGTTTCTTAGTGGTATTTTTTATCTTTCTGTTCGTCATTCCTTACTTGGTGATAACATACTGCTATGGGGCAATAATTAAAGGTATTTACTTCTCAAATACTATATGTCCTATGGATGTTGGCAATAGTGATGCCGATGCCCGCTCCAGACGTCGTATCGTCGAGGTCCTGTTAATAGTAACGACAACGTTTACTGTCTGTGTCGGTTCGTTTGGTGTTGTGAACGCACTAAGAGAGAATGCAGTCATTGGCAATGGCAGTAGACTATTTGCGGTGACTGCCGGTCTTCTATTCGTAAACTCGAGCGTAAACCCGATCGTTTACGCATTCCGTAGCTCAAACTACAAAAGAGCTTTTAAAGAAATATTGGGACTTTTTTCGGATGAAAATAGTTCTTCATAACAGCAAATGCTAACATGGTGAGCATGCGCGAATCGCTGGTCGGAAATGTTTTGCTGGAGTTTTCAAAGTTGACGCATGCGCGCACGTTATTACTTGTTCTTCCAATGGGTACTTTTCTTAGAATACTTGTTATATAACGCACGTTCTGATTGGCCCATGTATATAATGAATTTGTGATGCCAAGTGTGTTCTGGTCGGTCAGCATGCATGGAGTCGCAGAATGAGGTGACATCCATCCGAGATATTAAGGAGGCTGCGAGTAGTTTTATTTTGGTTACACTCCCTTTATTACTAAAACTGTTTATAATATACACGGCGTCTTGAGGAAATGAAGTTCATTACACTTACACGTGAAATATGTTTTACCAGTCGGAGACGAACTTCATATGTTTGTGTTACCATGTAATAACATCCTATTTAAATGTAATACATGGGATATCATACAGATTGGACGCGAATATTGTATAGTACCTATTTACTCTTAAGTTTGTTCTTTCATATTTCACTAAAATTTTAAATTTTTCGCGCGGAGATACGGATTTTATCTTCGAGTGTTATAAAATCCGTATCTCCAAGCGTCCAGGTAATGTTCTGTTTATTATATAAACTCATGACAAATGAAATAGCAAAAGTTTTATCAAGATATGCATCAAAATTTCTTAAAAATCTTAACAAATAGATGGTAAATAAAAAAACATGTTATTTTCACAATGTAAAGATATCACTTTTTCGCGCGGGAGATCACCTGATATTTCACTTTATTTAATAAAAGTAAACCTGTCCGAGAACATTCAAAATGCAAATCCGGACGAATCTGTATGATATACAACCTCCCTGACGGTTATGATTTCTTTTGTCATGAAGTATTAGGTCCAATTATCAATGAGTTAGGTTAGAATTATCAAGTTTTTTGTTCATTTATTTTAGTTAAAGTTATCACTGATGAACAATCAATCCCTAAAAACAATCCCTCGATCAAATCACGTTTGAGTAAACGAGGAATGTTAACGTTTTGTTTCGATTACCAGAATCCTTGAGTGATCCATTTAAGTGGAACGTCCTTTTTTCAGAAACTACAACTCGCGTACCATGTTAATTATTGTCATCGTAAATTTTCGTGCAAAATTCATTTATTGAGAATAACTTTTAGATTTGAATGAGCATTCTGAATTAGTCTCGTTTCGATTCGTTTGCATGTGATAAATCAAACAAAAGCCGGTTGGCTGTTGACAAGATGACGTTATAAAATTCAGATAAATTTATAAACAGGTGTATCGATTTATTGTTTTCTAGGGCCTATTTACATGGAGATAGGCTAGGGTTGCCCTTAAAAGAGTTGTTTTTATTGTTTGGTTTGCATGGCACAGCATGAAATAGAGTCGTAAAGATTGGTCGAATATTTACGTTACCTTTACGGAATGCGTTAAATTCCGTTTTGCGTTAATGTACGTAAAGATCCGTAAATGTCTGTTAATGTTACCTGTACGAAAATATACGTAGTCCGTAAATGTGATCTTTACGTCAATACACGTAAAGATCCGCAAATGGCCGTAAATGCTACCTTTACGAAAATAATTACGCATCATTTACGCAATTTTTATGTAACATAAGCCTATGAGTATTCATGGCGCGGAAATGATACGTAAAGACTCCGCTTTCCGTAAAAACGGCATTTACGTAAGTGTTCCACTACGTTCTTTAACGCGTGCGTAAATGACGCGTAAATAGGATTTTTACGAAATCGTAAAAGTTCCGTAAATGTACGTAAAACATATCATTACGCATCATTTACTTGACCTTTACGGATACGTAAAAACTCGAATTCATGCTGTGTGGTTTACATGTCAGCTGGTGTTACCCTTTCAGCTTGCTAGGGTAACCCTACCATGCCTACTACAAGGGACAACTTTTTGTTTACTTTTAAAAAATGTGAACGCTTAAAGTAGGGTTACCTTCCTACCTTCCACACTTTTTAAATCGGCTGTAGCAATATCTTTTTGTGTCTTTAGAAGAGTAATTATAGCGCTTTTTATCGACAACACTTTTTAAAACGACTTTAGCAATGTCTTTTGTATCTCTTGTAGGGTAATTGTAGCGCTTTTACCGACAACACTTTTTAAATCGACTGTAGCAATGTCTTTTGTGTCTCTAGTAGGGTAATTGTAGCGCTTTTTATTGACAACACTTTTTAAATCGACTGTAACTATGAAGGCATTTTATCAATCCAATCCTTAATATCTTCTGATTTCTCTTGGGTGAGCAAATCGCCTCTACCAGCTCTCTCAACGCCATTATGAATCACTAAACACTCTTTTAGTTTCTGGTCCCGTTTGTAGACTTCTAGATCTTTATTACTTTGTCCTCGTGATCTTGGAGTTCTCTTTTTCTGCTTTCTCGACTTAATTTCACTCCGTGGGAGCTTGTACGGAGTTTTTGGCCCTAAAGGGCTTTCCAAAACGCTTGCTCCTCTGATGGACAATGTTGCTGCTGTGTTCACCGGCGCCAGGGAGTACCGCTCAAGAAACCCTTCCATGCTATCTTCATCGTGAAAACATTTGTTGGTAGAAACTGCCTGTCCCCCGATGGTTGATCCGATCCTTGGAAAGTAAACAATCGAATCTGTTACGTCGTTGTCTTCGAGTGGCTCTTTCCGAGGGGTTAACGCGTTTTCTTGTTGAAGAAAACGTTGTTTGTTAATGCTTGAAATCCAGTGCATTGATGAAGACTGACGCACTGATACGTACGTTGTCAAAGCTGGGAGTTTTTGATCGATTTTGTTGTCTTTTCTAAACCTGAATCCACGATAACCCTTGTTGTAGTCGTAGTTTGTCATCTTTCCTTCCTCGTTGAAAAACACAGAGAAGAAAACACACCCACACTCCACTTCTTTGCTTAGACTTTTCTACATCTTTCTTTGACGAAAGGTTTTTTTCATCTTTGAACTGCGAGACAAATTTGATTACATTTTGATGGCTGACAAACACTTAGTGTTTGTTAATGATGTACGAATAACCATTCGTATAGAAAGGCTGTCACAGTGCAGACAAAGAAACGAAGTGCTTAACAAACAAAAGCGTTAATACCTGACCGTTGAGACAATGGACCTTTAAGCCTTAATCACAGAACAGTTCAACACCAGTGCTCACAAAACAAACTAGAAAATTACTAATAATTTGTCAGTTACTTTTGGCAATGAATAAGTGGTATTCTTCGTAACAGCGTCCACAGTTATGTATTGTACTAATTCTTCATGATTATAAGTTGCGTGATAATGGGTGTGACTTTAATAGCAGAATGTACGTAGAACTAATTATAATACGCATCGAGATGGTGTGAAATGCTTTATAAAGAACCAAAGTACGTCACATACTAACTCCTGTTGATTGTAAGCCGCTTGGCTGCAGTGTACGACTTAAATAGCAGTCTGTATAGTTATATATTGTATTAAATCCACAAGATTGTAAATTGCGTGGCTGCAGGGTGTGTCTTTTAAGATACTCTGACGAAGGGCTAAAGCTCGAAACGTCAATAAAGTTAAGTTAACATTTTTTTACGGTGTTACGAATTCCATTCTATTACCTATCGTTCATATCAAACACCGACGCAGCCTATACTAGTTTACTCGCTAGTTTCCCTTTTTTAATCACTTCTACTCAGAAAAAAGGCTAAAGTTTGAAACGTCAGTAAAGTTAAGTTAACATTTTTGCGGTGTTACAAATTTCTTTCTATTGGCTATCGTTCATAACAAACACCGACGCAGCCTATACTAGTTTACTCGCTAGTTTCCATTTGAATTCAGTACTGTGTGTAGCGAGAGAATCTGAGAAACTTCGATAATACTTATTGGAGGAGGCCTGGGGATAGTAAAAATCCCATCACCATGGCAACTTATTTGAAACATCTATAATGTGTTTTTCAACGTGTGTAAGTGGTTTGTGTCAAGTAGTTAAAAGCTTGCTCGTGGGTTTGTTTATACACCTAATTCAAAAAAGGTTGACGGGGCGATTGGCGATGGTTAATATGAATTTCTTGTTATTCCTTTCTCAATTACCCAAACAATGCCTCCACCATTCAGGGAAACCTTCGAGACATCCATCTAAGGTCGTCGCTTAACGATGTTTGGGTAATTTAGAATAGAATAAGAAGAAATTCGTATTATCCACAGTCTCGCAATCGCCAATCGCCGTTCGCCCCGTCAACCTTTTTTGAATTAGGTGTAGATAGCGGCGTATGCCGAGCGGTCAAATATGACATAGTACGATCTTTGAATTTTGTTTGTTTTATTTTTGTTTTTAGTTCGTATTTTGTTTTGTCTGTCCTTAGTTCGTATTTTGTATCGTATGTTCGTTCATTTGTTTATGTTTTTTCGTTTTAATATGTTTTTATTTTGATTGAATGTTTCTTTTTGTTTGTTAGTTGGTTAGCTTGTTTTGGTCTGTGTGTGTGTGTGTTTGTTTATCTATATGGTCCTAGTTTTCAGTTTTTAAAGTTATTTTTATTAAATATTCAGTTTCTGGGTACCAAAAATTGTTGTTTGTTTGCAGTTGTGTTTTTGTTTGTTTGCTTGTTTCGGTTTGTTTGTTAGTTGGTTAGCTTGTTTTGGTCTGTGTGTGTGGCCAGTGCATTTATCCTTCTAAATTTAGTATTTATTTCTGTGTACAAAAAATTGTTGTTTGTTTGTTTATTTGTTACTATAAATTTATTAATATAGAAATTAATAATTCATTTGTAAGACACAGAACTATATTATGGATTTATCTTATTGGTGTATTTTTAAACAAGTTTTCTCTCCAAACTCAGTGACTGCAAATTCAAATTCCTACACATTTTATTGTTCACGCTCACTCTTACTGAGTGCGAATCGAAAAACCGTGGGCGCCCTGAAATATTTTAGAAATCGTTTATTGTTCGTTGAACAACTCTAACTACAAAAAGTTTATCATACTGCACATCGGTCAAACTTGTTGCGGTGATATAGTTGTTTCTGAGTTGTTCAACGAGAAAAAAACGATTTCTAAAATATTTCTGGGTGCCCACGTTTTTTTTGATTCGCACTGTACATAAACGATCGACAACTTTGCTGCAACTCGCTGTAACCGGTACCCTCATGATATAATGTTTAATTAATGCCTTCAGTTTTTAATATTACGTTTTAATAAACGGTTCACGATCAACATCCATTGATCCTGACATTCACTAAATCAATATTTACAATCTCTCCTTTCCTCCACCAGTAAAAATACATTAATTCCAATTATCGATCAAACAAAATGATGTGTAGTCACAGAGGAGCGTCATCTTCTACTGACTTGATCACACACAGTGCCTTCCTTTCGTGTTTGAACTCGTAATGGGATGTTGGTGATCTTTATCAAGAATACTTGAGTGTTTTCGATGGTGAAATTTAACGGTACTCAACTCTTGTAGTCTTTACATTCAAGATAAACTTTCAACTCACTACACACTGTTGGCCACATAGTCGAAAAGGTATGATTTTGACGGTTTGTTGGGAGTCGGATGGAACGGTTTTATTCACGTTTTGAAGTTGTGTGATTGTGCATGTAGTTTTATCGACATTTTTGGTTTCGATTTTCAATGAATGGATGGATAATTGAAAGAATGAATTAGTGGGAATATAAGTGAATGGATTTATTCATTAATAAATGAGCTAATGAATAAGCATATGAATCAGTATGGCTTAAACAATTATGAAGGAAATGATGAATGAATAAATAATCGATTGAGTAATGAATGGATAAACGATGAAATA
Source organism: Metridium senile (assembly GCA_949775045.1). Classification (NCBI taxonomy): domain Eukaryota; kingdom Metazoa; phylum Cnidaria; class Anthozoa; order Actiniaria; family Metridiidae; genus Metridium; species Metridium senile. Next base: position 7,837,627 of record OX459101.1, on the reverse strand, counting down.
ACTTAAATGAATTAATGAATTGATTAAAGAACTGAGATGAATGTTACCTTGAGTACCAAGGTTAATTTCTACTTGCTTTAACGTTTGTAAATCTGACGGTTTGGTGCAAATGATAAATACAAATACTAGATCTGGTTTCCAGGGTATATGAATGCATGAATAAAGATAGAATTAATTCACACACACAACGAATAAATTAATCGTTATAGGTTATATTAAAGAATTAGGTTAGGGGCTTTCATTTACCAATGTATGCCTCCCCCTCAATATTGCCGACCCCCACTCATACACAAATATATGAAAAAACCCTAATTGATAGTACAGCTAATCGTATAATTACAATCATGATGACGATTATAATTATGAAAAACTATAGCGACTTAGTATAGATTATATTAATTAATTCAGTAATAAGGAGTATAGCTAATCCTATAATTACAATCATGATGACGATTATAATTATGAAAAACTATAGCAACTTAGTATAGATTATATTAATTAATTCAGTAATTGATAGTACAGCTAATCGTATAATTACAATCATGATGACGATTATAATTGAGAAAAACTGTAGCAACTTAGTATAGATTATATTAATTAATTCAGTAATTGATAGTACAGCTAATCGTATAATTACAATCATGATGACGATTATAATTGAGAAAAACTGTAGCGACTTAGTATAGATTATATTAATTAATTCAGTAATAAGGAGTATAGCGAATCGTATAATTACAATCATGATGACGATTATAATTATGAAAAACTATAGCGACTTGGTATAGATTATATTAATTAATTCAGTAATTAAGAATTTTAGCTAATCCTATAATTACAATCATGATGACGATTATAATTATGAAAAACTATAGCGACTTAGTATAGATTATATTCAGTAATTAATAATTTTAGCTAATCCTATAATTACAATCATGATGACGATTATAATTATGAAAAACTATAGCGACTTAGTATAGATTATATTCAGTAATTAATAATTTTAGCTAATCCTATAATTACAATCATGATGACGATTATAATTATGAAAAACTATAGCGACTTAGTATAGATTATATTCAGTAATTAATAATTTTAGCTAATCCTATAATTACAATCATGATGACGATTATAATTATGAAAAACTATAGCGACTTAGTATAGATTATATTCAGTAATTAATAATTTTAGCTAATCCTATAATTACAATCATGATGACGATTATAATTATGAAAAACTATAGCGACTTGATTATAGATTTTATTAATTAATTCAGTAATAAGGAGTATAGCTAATCGTATAATTACAATCATGATGACGATTATAATTATGAAAAACTATAGCGACTTAGTATAGATTATATTAATTAATTCAGTAATTAAGAATTTTAGCTAATCGTATAATTACAATCATGATGACGATTATAATTATGAAAAACTATAGCGACTTAGTATAGATTATATTAATTAATTCAGTAATTAAGAATTTTAGCTAATCGTATAATTACAATCATGATGACGATTATAATTATGAAAAACTATAGCGACTTAGTATAGATTATATTAATTAATTCAGTAATTAAGAATTTTAGCTAATCGTATAATTACAATCATGATGACGATTATAATTATGAAAAACTATAGCGACTTAGTATAGATTATATTAATTAATTCAGTAATTAAGAATTTTAGCTAATCGTATAATTACAATCATGATGACGATTATAATTAAGAAAAACTATAGCGACTTGATTATAGATTATATTAATTAATTCAGTAATAAGGAGTATAGCTAATCGTATAATTACAATCATGATGACGATTATAATTATGAAAAACTATAGCGACTTGGTATAGATTATATTAATTAATTCAGTAATTAAGAATTTTAGCTAATCCTATAATTACAATCATGATGACGATTATAATTACAAAAAACTATAACGGCTTAATTCCTCGCTATCTATTTCCAGCTCAACGACCTCTATAATATATCAACTACACACTACATCCCATCATGGTGATACTCCTAACACTTCTAACATTACTAAGACTTCTACCCAGTCCCGCTCACTCTGCCTGTGAACAATTACACTTCAACGCCGATCAGAACGTGAGAACCAACACTATCATCACAAACTGTTCGTTTAGCAGCGTTAACGTGGTCAGCGTGTTTGACTGTTTTATTGTTTGTCACAAACACTGTCGGTGCAGGTCGTTCAATTACAACGGTACCTACTGGTCAGCGGGTTTATGTCAGCTGAATGATGGTGATAGTTATGATGGGGGCGAGCTATTGACTAGGATGGATGGATGGTTATTTTATGACTTGGACAGGCAGGTGGGTTGATGATGATTATCATTGTTTTTATCGATATTCGTGATGATGATTATCATTGTTTTTATCGATATTCTTGATGATGATTATCATTGTTTTTATCGATATTCTTGATGATGATTATCATTGTCTTTATCGATATTCGTGATGATGATTATCATTGTTTTTATCGATATTCTTGATGATGATTTATCATTGTCTTTATCGATATTCGTGATGATGATTATCATTGTTTTTATCGATATTCGTGATGATGATTATCATTGTTTTTATCGATATTCTTGATGATGATTATCATTGTTTTTATCGATATTCGTGATGATGATTATCATTGTTTTTATCGATATTCGTGATGATGATTATCATTATTTTTATCGATATTCGTGATGATGATTATCATTGTTTTTATCGATATTCTTCTACATATGGGGGCAAAAGGGCTTACCTATCACTGCAAGACTTGAATCATTCTTGATGATGATTATCATTGTTTTTATCGATATTCTTGATGTAATAGAAACTGAAATATGTGGTTTCATTTCAACATCACAAAAGAGTTCGCATAGCCTGCGTTGCCGGCGGTCTGGCTAGAGTTCGCACACTTTTACGCATATCTTTACACAGATACATCAGTCATATGTTACTTAGCTGATTTTTGAGCCAGAACCCTAAAAGGACCCTAAAAGATACGTACAGGAAATATTTTTAACCCTAATAATAATCAAAAGCAAGTACACAAAAGATCTATTATACCCTGGGGAATAAGAAGACCAAAGCGTTTCCTTTTCTAATTCTTTTGTTTTGTTTATGATTATGACGCAGTGTGAACCAGGCTTAAAAGGTGCGCCGATCACTCCTACCACTTGGACTAAGGGAGTCCACCCCCGGGATAGTTAATAAACTATATGGACTAACTAAACGCCATTTGTGTTTTAGATTACGATTGATTGTTCCAAGTCGACATTTTCGTGCTGTTCCACGAGTCAGCCATGTGAAAACGGTGGTACCTGTAAGACGAAGTGTGATATCATCGGTAGACGATATCAGTGTATGTGTCCCTATGCATATATTGGAGAAAGATGTGAGAAAAAAAACAACGATCCATGAGTACATCAATGTTTAAGGGCCTGTTTACATGGAGATAGGGTCACCCTTTATAGAAGGATCACCCTACTGGTAGGGTGACCCTCCTCTATTGTTTTTCGTGGTTGTGTTTACATGTCAGGTAGGGTCACCCTAGGGGTAGGGTCACCCTATCAGCTAGGTAGGGTGACCCACCTAGGAGGGCCTACTTTTTGTATACTTAAGCCATGTAAACGCTCAAGGTAGGGTGACTCTAGGGGGAGGGCTATCTCTAATTGCATCAAATAACGTTAATCCAATGACGTATTTCGCGCGCCAAATATCAGTGAAAAACCGCAGCCAAGGATCTAAAGAGAGGAAAACTGAATTTAGCGCCAAAAGAGAACGCTTGCCCAACAATTTGTTGGTTACGAAGCTTATCGACCTAGCCCTACCCCGGGGTGACCCTTGTCAAGTTTTCATATAAGGAGGGCTATGTTTTGTCGCTTCCGGTAGGTTGGCCCTCCTAGGACCCTTCTGATGTAAACAGGCCCTAATTCTCCTAAACCAAGTTGTCGTTGGTACACATTAGTAAAATACAAAGGTATTCACAAATATGTGAAAATCTCAATAAAAATACAATATCTTGTAATTAGGCTAGCCTCCTCCGCAGTAAACTCCTGAGTGCGAGAGTGAGTTTCGTGAGTTTGGAGTTCCTGTGTTGAAAATTCTAAGACGCCGAAGCCTGTGGTTTTGCCATATGCCGCAGGAAGCCCGCATCGTTTTTTTTTTCTTTTTCTTCGTTTTTTCTTTAGAGATACATGCGGAGGAGGCTCTATTGTGACATAGTTGACTTAAACAAAGAACGAACGTCAAAAACAAATTGGTATGACAAAATAGAACAGTAATAACTTTAACGGTACAAGTTTTGTAAAACACTGTAAAATACTGGTTTACTAGAGTACCCAATTAAACAAATACATCAGATTATTTTATCATTACAGTAATAACTTAACGGTACAAGTTTTGTAAAACACTGTAAAATACTGGTTTACTAGTTACCCAATTAAACAAATACATCAGATTATTTTATCATTGTACATGGTACATCAAAATCTTCATTTGTAGCACTTTGAAAAAGTACTTTTTGGTCTTTTCTCGGCATTAGTTGCATTGGTTAAAGTCCATGAAAAATCGTCATTTTGAGTCCATTTTGAAATGAATCATTAATCTGGCCATATTCGAGTATTGTCCATCACAAGTCGCTGTTGGGTGCCATCCCTCTTAATTGAAAAGAGCTTATAATTTATAAAACTGTACTTAGCAATCCTGAGAAACAATCCATAAAAATAAATAAATCACTTTTTTTTAACAAACTTTCTAGCTGGACACGTATGCCCTACTAATGGGGGAGACTCAGACACACACTCAATACCTCTACGTTAATTATTTTGCACACAACTCAGCTCACATCCACTCGCATATGTTGTATGTAACCACAATTCCATGCGGTCATCCTATTCGCTGTTTTCTCTAATAACAATACTTTTTAAAATGCGATTATAATCCATATATACCTCGACTGTGAGGGGCGAGAGAATCAACCACTTATGATCGCCCTTAACGCTAAAAAAAAAAACATCTAAAATGGGCGTATATATAGCATTTACTGTCGTATATGCATATCCCGCTATGGTTTTATTGCTACCATCCATGACATCTGCTTTAATATATTTTATATCGTTCATTAAGAATCATTATCACTTTACAGATATGCCTAAAGGGAAAAGGCGTTCCGTATCCGAGACAACCCGCGATGTATTTTATTAGTAACATGGGGGTTCGTTAATTTTTTTATCAAAACTGAACCACTTAACTCAAATACAGTCGACTCTCTTTGAACCATCACTCTCGTAAGCGACCATCTCCTGTACGCGACCACTCTTTCAATGTCATGTTTTGGTTTCCCATATAAACTCTGTAATAAATCTCTCTCGTAAGCGACCATCTCCTGTAAGCGAACACTCTTTCAATGTCCCATTTTGTTTTCCCATATAAACTCTGTAATAAATCTCTCTCGTAAGGGACCATCTCCTGTAAGCCGAGCGAACACTATTTCAATGTCCCGTTTTGTTTTCCCATATAAACTCTGTAATAAATCTCTCTCGTAAGCGACCATCTCCTGTAAGCGACCACTCTTTCAATGCCCCGTTTTGTTTTCCCAATAAACTCTGTATTAAATCTCTCTCGTAAGCGACCATCTCGTGGTAAGCGAACACTATTTAAATGTCCCGTTAAGTTTTCCCATATAAACTCTGTAATAAATCTCACTCGTAAGCGACCATGCACTCCCTAAGCGACCGCGACCGCGACCACCGTCAGGGCTCAAGATTTGGACTTTTCATTGTTTTCCTCTCTCGTAAACGACCATCCAGAGTCATTAGACTGGTGCTTTTTGGAAAACATTACCTTAAACGTCTTTAGATACCGTGGTGAAAAAAAATGCCAAACAAAGAGTTAAGATACAGTTAGTTCATATCGTAGATAATTTTTGACATGTGTCTGAGACAAACAAATTAAAAATTCCTTCTTTGAGTCTGATTAGAAATATATTGATCCATAATAAAAACATTGAATACAAATAACCAAAACAAAGAACCAGCTGCCAGAACATAACAACAAAGTGAGCAAACTGATCCAGACTATTTTATGAGGTTATCTTTTTGCTTCCCCAGCCGGCAGGTTTTTCCTTCCCTTTCTTCTTCTTTTGTGCCTTTTTTGTTAAGTGTGTGCATATACGTGAATTTGTGTGCTTGGCTTGTTTTCCTTAAGATTATAAATTATTGTAACATAAATAAATAAATATAAATGATGATAACTAAAATAAATAATTTGGAATATGTATCTTGTAAGCCAAGTAAAGTATGTTAAGAAAAAAAAATGAATTAATTAATATAGTAAGTAATAATCAAAAAAGGGAAACTAGCGAGTAAACTAGTATAGGCTGCGTCGGTGTTTGATATAAACGATAGGTAATATAATGAAATTTGTAACACCGTAAAAAATAGAAATGGAAACTAGCGAGTAAACTAGTATAGGCTGCGTCGGTGTTTGATATAAACGATAGGTTATATAATGATATTTTTAACACCGTCAAAAATTTTTTAACTTTACTGACGTTTCGAACTTTAGCCCTTCATCGGAGTAGAAGTAAGTAATAATGTTACATAATGTACTATCGCGTGCCACACTAGACAGCAAAGAACACCGATCGAGTATAAACAACAGGCTCACGTTTCTTGCATGTCACGTTTGCTTGTTGTTGTTCCTTCTTGTGTTTTTTTTATTTTTCTCTTCTAGCCATTGCACGTACAAGCAGTTCCATTGCACGTACATACAGCAGTTAACTAGTAACCTCCAGTGACCCTTGTTTGATAGTATTGTATAACATTTTTATACCGCTTCCCCGCATTGCATCCTCGTCGAACTATAAATACTATATGGTCTATTTCAAAACGGTTTAACAAGACCAATCAATATTTTTCTTTCTTTTTTCTTCTTCTTTTCTTTCTTTCTTTCTCTCTTTCTTCTATTTTTTTACAAACAAACAAGTAAACAAACAAACATAAAACAAACCATAAACAACAACAAACAAACAAACAAACAAAAACAAATAAACAAACTTACCAACTTACAAAAAACAAAACAATAAGAGATGAATAAACAAACAAAGCAGACAAATAAAAACAAAAACAAATAGACAAATATACTAAAAAACAAACAAACACAATTAAACCATAAAAAGCAACAACAAACATGCAAACAAACAAACAAACCAAAATAAACAAACTAACGAAACACAAATAAATCAAAAATAACAACAAACAAACCAAAATAAACAAACTAAAAAATAAACCAAAAATAACAACAAACAAAACAAATAAACAAACATCTAGAAACAACAACATCTTCAAAGCAAAAAATAGACAAACCGCAAAAAATGCAGACAGAAAAAAACAACACATACGCACTAAAAAAGAAATCTTATCTCGCAAACGTAGGCTGGTACGACAACGTGTGTGTGCGTGTTCTCGTGCGTTGTTAGTGTAGGATGATTATACGTAAATAATCTCTGCCGCAAGCGACGGAGTATCCACGTGGCAATAGGAAAATCCACTTCAGTCAATTAACGAGCCAGCCAATTATCGGGGTTGAATATCACGAAAAAGCTGTGTTGTTTTGAAAGCGCCTTAGTTGTGTTTACTCGATGTCGCGATAACTTAGCTATGACGAACAGGATGGAGTAGAGCGCACGCCAGTGGGAATAACGATATAAATATTTTCGTGCGACTCGTATAGTTCGAGTTTTGCACCCACACCTGAATGAGTCAGTATCTTAATAAGTACACTTGCGTGGCGAAGGAAGTGAGTGAAAAAACGTCGGTTTAATTGTCACAGAAAATTACATTGTTATACGTCACATCATAAGAAGCAAAAACGACCTAAAAAGTCTTATAATTGTCGCAGAAAATTGGCATAAGCGTTCACGTTCCTTGGAGGAGCTAAACAAGCCTGTAATTTTCAACTGACAGGCTTCTAAAAAACACTTTCAACAGTCACGCTATTACTCGGAGGAAATTATAGTACAGACTTTATACCGAGAAAATGTATACCGAGGAATCGTAGAAAGAGCGAAAAAATCTAAAGTTTTCGCACAAAATAGCTGCAAGATTTACAGAATCTAAAATATATGCAAGTTACTGTAACCAAGGCAAGAATAATTAACAAAAGGCGCCGACTAATTCTTCGCTCTTCCGACTCAATTAATCTCTTATCGATCGAAGAAGTATAAAAGCGCGGGATTTACACTTCAAGAGTTTCACCAAAGAGGAAGAAATCTCGGGTAAGAATGAACTACACTAACAACACAGCCGTGTTTCCGTCCGTCTGTTCTCCACTCATAGTGGAGAACTCTGTTGATGCTAAAATAGTGAAGATGGTAGTCTTTTCGTTAGTCATGTTAGTGTCATTATTTGGAAACATTCTACTCGTACTTGTAGTCTTCAAGCATCGAAAAATCGGCATGTTTACAACAACGAATTGTTTAATTGTGAACATGGCTCTTTCAGATTTGATCATTCCTTGCTTCGCAGTGCCGTATAAGCTATACAATCTACACGAAAGTTCTGATTTTCGCTGGCTGTTTGGCGGCTGGGAAGGCCTTCTTTTGTGCAAGACTTTAAATTTTTTGCTTGATGTTTCTACAGCAGTGTCCATACAAAGTCTTGTCGCTATTGCAGCGGACAGGTTCTATGGAGTTATGTTTCCTCTTCGCGCAGTTCGTCACAGAGATTCCAAAGCTTGCACTTTGGTTATTCCTCTGATATGGCTCACTTCCATAGCGTTTCATTCCATCTACTTCTATACTTTTAGACTGTATGATGTTGGCAAGATCCACTACTGCTTAATAGACTGGTATCCTTTAACAAACACGAGGGACGCGCAAATGCCGTTTTACATTGCTCAATTTTCTTTACTCTACGTCTGCCCTCTCATTCTCATTGCATTTCTCTATGGCTGTATCATAAACAAACTCAGAGCGAGCAGCGCTAACGATTGCTATAACAAATCCCGCCGTCGACAAGCATCGGAGAACCATCGCAACCGAAAAGTTACCAAGATGTGTCTAATTGCCGTGTTGGCGTTTGCCTTGTGTTGGGCTCCGATCCACATCTATGGCCTCTGTTTCTACTTCGCGTGGAGTTGGACAATCCCTTGTGGCATTGAAGAAGTGACTTTCCTCGTCTTTTTTGTCGCGTATCTGTACGCCGCTATCAACCCGTGTATATTTTTCACTTTCAATGAAAGTTTTCGTCGTGGTTTGGTCAGGGTTTTGTGCTGTAAGGACGTGAGGAAAGAGAGACAAAATAGTACATCATTGCGGTCGAGAAGTACTTCGGGTATTGGAAAACTTCTGGATACACACTACACGTCAAATTCCCCTGCTAGATTCACACACGTTTAATCATAAAAACATACCACAATTTACCACATATTAATTACTACAAGTATTAAAGACCTGTCGAGATATTGTCAAATCATTGTCATGTCGAATTTTTGAATGAAAAAAGGAGGATAAAAATACCAAAGAAAATTGAAATCAAAGTATGTTGTGTTTTTGAGCCACTGTTGGATCGAACTGTCGGGAATGAAAATAGACAAATAACTACGAAGTGAAAAAATAATGATCAAAGTATCGAAACTTGTCTCGAGAATTGTCGAAAAATCCTTCGTTGCATCGACAGGGGTAGGAAGAGAATATAGAGGAAACAGCAAAACAAAATCTTGATTAAAACTTGTTGTGGATTTAATTGTAAAAAATATTGTCGAATCTTCGTCGAATCGAAATCGAGAGAATGCAGATACCCAGGATGTTACTAAACAAAGTTGATAGTTGTCGAAAGATTGTCGAGGCAAATCGGCAGAATAATCGGCGAAAATAGCAAGAAAACAAAGAAGCAAAGTTGTTAGTTGTCGAAAGCTCGTCGAATCAAATGGGCAGAATAATCTGCGAAACTTTCAAGGAAACGAAAAAGCAAAAGTTGAAAGTCGTCGAAAAGTCGTCGAACGATCAAAAACGAGAGAACAAAAATACCAAGCAAATGGTCAAGTAAAACATTGATAGCTGTCGAAACTCATCAAAAGGATAAAAATATCACTAAAACTATTAAAAAAAGCCGAGTTAAACCTACACAAGCACGTAAAAGAAAAAACAATATGGCTTAGGGGTTCATTACTCACACAACTAGCGGCATTTTTCCAAAAAGATTACAGGATATTCTATTAACAGCCCAGCTCAATTTTTTTTTATTACAGCATTTACACATTTAAATTACAATAATTGTTGTTTGTATAGTGATAGCTAACTCTAATATTATGCAAGCTACACGTACGAAAAAACCTTTCATTTGATAATGTTTTGATAATGGCGCGCGCTTGAAAATCATCTCGGATAAATTCTTCTTTGTAAATAAATGTTTGAATTGTAGTACATCAAAGCCGAAAAGAAAGGTATAATAATTATCAACGATTTAGAAAGAAAGTATTGTTGAATTGAAAAAATAATATCGACATATTTTGTGTCGGAGAATTGGAAAATAACTTTGAACAAATTACTGTTGTTAAACACATTATTGTACTGGTGATAAAAGAAAATAATAAAAAACAGCTAAAATAACTATCAATGGAAAAATAGATGAGAATTAAAACTGTACATTGTTTAAATACATTGTTTAAATCGACAAAGCTTTTCGCAGTTCAGACACTTTTGTCTGCCATGAGAATATTTTGCATCAGTAAAATATGACGTTATTTTCGTTATAGTTGATGTAAAAGAGGGGCTAAAATGTTTATCAATTATTAAAACAAAACAAAGAACAAACGAGTAATATGGGAGGAAATATACCTTGAGCGATGTGTAGCTTCACTATTATTAAGTTTATCTTTATTTATATTACAATTAGAAAACATGCTAAAATCATTTTTTTGTAATTTTGAAACAAGAATAAATGTTTGTCTGTTTGTAGGAACTGGAAGGGATTGTTTAAAGGAACTAGCGAGGTTGATTTGATTTGTATTTTAAACAGAAAAGAAAAAAACATTTTGATAGTTATCGTAACAGAAGAGCTAAAGCTCGAAACGTCAGTAAAGTTAATTAAATTAACATTTTTTACGGTGTTACAAATTTCAAACACCGACGCAGCCTATACTATAGTTTACTCGCTAGTTTCCATTAAAGCAAGAAAGAGGTTATACATAAATATTCAATTTAAAAATTTCCGTCTGGTGTACTGTTCATATCTACCAGGAAATTGACGCTGACTTTTTCATGAAGGTTTGACAGTATCGATAAAACACAATAAAAAAAGAAAATTTACAGCGAGAAAAAGTACAATTTATAGGATAAAATATGTTTTCAAATTTTTGAAAGTTCGGGTGAGAAGCAATATTTGAAAGTACTGCATGTAGCAAAACAACACATTTTTTAATTTTTGATGGAGAGTTGTATTTGATTTTAGATGACAAACTGACGCCGGTAAAGAGAAGAAAAGAATTTCTCGACGAAGCAGATAATGATGAGGATAAGAGCGTGAAAATGTAAATAAAAGAAAGCATTTATGAAGCTGCAAAAAGAGAAAAATAAACTTTTCTCGACGAAGAAATGACGATGAGGAAATTTAAAGAGTGATATGGATTGGTAATTTTGGTTTGAATTTTTCGTGAAAATGTAAGCAAATCAAAGCATTTATCAACAAAGTAAAAGCGATCAGGAATAAAGATTGTCTAAGAGGAGATTTTGGTTTGATTTTAGATAAAGCTGACAACGAAAACAACACGAAACATCCAAAATTTCTTAATGAAGTAAAAATGTTAAGGATATATTAAGAATGGCCCTCGCACTAGAGAGGACGGAAAACTCGTCTAAAAGGACAGACCATTCGTAAATTTGTCAAAATGTCAAAATCAGCCGACTTTTTCGCCTCAAGTTGTGCTCGTCTCGTTTTCGTACCAGAAGACTTGTCCGTCATAAGATGATTCGTCCGTCATAAGATGATTCGTCCGTCATAAGACAATTTGTCCGTCATAACTTGATATGATTCGTCCGTCATAAGACGATTTGTCCTATACATAAGAAGATTTCACCATATTCTAGTGTGAAAACAGCTATTTCCATTTTACCTCAAGAAATTTAATTAATAACCAAAACAAAGAATTTATTATGAAAGTTAAAAACCACAACGTTTAGGGTTATTTGGATGAAGATTTTTCGCTCAATTTATAAATACAAAAATTAAATAATAACATATATTTATCAATGAAGCAAAATGCGGAGGACAAGGAATAATAAAATTCGTTTAATTTATCTTGCACTAGAGAATAAATAAAAAATAAAATAATAATATATATTTATCAACTCAAGCAAAACGAATGATTGAGGATAAGTAATAATAAAATTCGTGTGTTTTATCTTGCACTACACAATGGAATAATGATTCATAAGCGATAAAAAGACACGACAAAATCTCCACTGTAAGGAAATAAAGAACTGATATTCATAAAACGATTACTTTAAGATATATGATAGTTCACGGATAAGTGGTATAGTAGGACCACTTAAGATAAGAATGAAAGGTTTTATGAAAGAGATGGAAAGTGATCGCTAATGGATAACAATTAGAATATTATTGCATTAGAATGAACGCTTAGTATCCTTTAGAAAATAAATTAATTGAATTAATGAACAATGTTTTATAAAACTAGGTAAGAAATAAATAAATAAATAGATAGATAGATAAACGGGCAAACGAACAAACGAACGAACGAACGAACGAACGAACGAACGAACGAACAAACGAACGAACGAACGAACGAACGAACGAACGAACGAACAAACAAACAATTATAAATAAGAACAAGCGAACAAACAAACACACAAACAAACAACCAATCAAACAAGCTAGCAAACAAACGAACGAACAAACAAACAAACAAACAAACAAATAAACAAACAAACAAACAAACAAACAAACAAACAAACAAACAAACAAACAAACAAACAAACAAACAAATTAACAAACAAAGCAAGAAACAAACGAACAAACAAACAAACAAACAAACAAACAAACAAATAAACAAACAAACAAACAAACAAACAAACAAACAAACAAACAAACAAACAAACAAACAAATAAACAAACAAACAAACAAACAAACAAACAAATAAACAAACAAATATAAGAAGAAACATGAATGAATCTGAGAGATTAACAAATAATCAAATTAATAAATGAAAGACCAAAAAAAAAACCCAAAGTGTCTCAACATCATTAAGAAACATTCAAAGACCAAAATAAAATACTACTACGTCGATCTCTTCGATACTAAAGAGAGAATGAAAAAACACTCCAAACTCCATATTACGAAATAATTATTATTTCTCTAGAAAGCTCTTCTCGCGACTATATCTTCAATCTATATTCAGTATACCAAAATATTAGGCTATTTTCCGGACTTTTAGAAGGTAATTAATGTAGGTACAGCATAAATGCATTACTCAACAAGACTAAAGGATATTAAAAACTGCATGGAACCAGGATAAATGTTACCACACCTGGTATTAAACTCGACATGACATCGAACTAGTTGAGCACTTCTTGTAAGAGCGACAATCGATCGTTCAATAGAGAAAAACGACAAGCTGTTTTTTTCTGAAAAGGTTTTTGTATAACTCAATGATTTTAAGTTAAAAACACAACGTGGGATAGAAATTAAACTCGGATAATTATAACTAAATAAGTATCTTCAAAAGCAAAAAGCGACTGGTCTTTTATCAAAAGAAAAACGAACGCAATGACAAGCTTTTAAATGGTTTTTCACTTTTTAAATCGTTATTTGAGTTGAAAACACAACACTCAGATAGAAAATGTAGCTTTACATGTAGTTGTTAATAAATAGCTTTCAGTGAACGCAAAACGAAAAAAGACAACATGAAAACAAAACGTTAAGCAACGAACGAATCTGAAGATCATTATTAATATCTTTGCAAAAAGCAAGTGGTCTTTCAAAGAGCAAGAAAAAAGGCCAAAATTTCAAGCTATTTCAATTGAAATTGTTTCAAATGAGATCAGAACGCTCGGAAAGGAAGAAACCAAGATAATTATAAACATTTTTAAGCGAAAACTGTGTGGTATTTAATTTCCGGCAATGGAATGATAACTAACACAATTTCAAGCTGTTTTCATTCAAACAGTTTCAGAGATGTTAACAGAACGCTCGGAAAGGAAGAAACGAAGATATTATAAACATTTTTGAGCGAGAAGCATGTGGTCTTTCGCAGGAATCAAAACGAACAAAATTTCAAGCTGTTTCTATTAAAAAACTTTCAGATAATAACAAAGCGCAAAGAGAAAACTTTCTTCCACAACAAGAAAACACACAAAACTTCAAGTTGTTTGTATTCAAAACTTTTTAGCTAAAAACAAAAGAGTTTCTTTACAGCAGAAGAACAGCTTCACCAATTAAACCTAAGCTTTGTAAAGATAAACTTCTGTGAATAAAATTTTACACAATTTCCCGAATCATCTGAAGAAAATTCCAGTACAACGTTTCAAGAAAAAATAAATAAAATAAATCAATCAAAAGGGTTAGGAAATATTTCCCTGTACTTTAAATGAATATCAAATTACTTGCAGTACTTTAAAAAATGGAAAATGAGGGGGTTTGGAGTTTTATCATTCGTTTAAAAATAAAATTAGCTTTGACCGATGAGTTTTCTGAGTGTTTTGTTTTTGCTAAGAGCATTATTGAAGATTAGCTACATGTCTTAAAGGTCTAATTTTCGTTTTGATTCAAGTGAATAAGCAAACAAACAATAGTTTCGAGGTTATGCCGGCGTAAAGCTAGCCTGCGTAAACAGGCCCTTATTAGCGCTCGAAACGTCTCCCACGAACAAGGGAGGGACGTTTCAAGCCCTAATAAGGGTCTGTTTACGCAGGCTAGCGTAAAGCCTGGTTCACACTAGCGACATAAGCAGCGCATGCAAACGCAAACTCAATGAAGCATTTCTCGACTTGGTATGAGAAACTGAAAGACAAGTGCGGCTAATGAGCAAAGGAGTCTGCGTATGTTGCTTAAGGCCGGGGCAAACGGCTTCAACATTTGCTTCAACATTTGCTTCAACATGTGTTCGATTTTGTTGAATGGCAATGTTAAAACGCTTTTAACTCTTTTAACATCGGACCGATGTTGAAGCAAATGTTGAAACCGCCGTAATTTGCCCGGGCCTTTATGAGAAAATTGAAGTCCAACTGATTCTGCGTATGTTGCTTATGCTTATGCTTATGTCGCTAGTGTGAACCAGGAATGCTATTGTATCTTAAGATCACTAATGGTACTTGCTTCAGAAGGATCTGATTTACTATTTTTCTCGACTTGTTCTCCGCGGATTTTGTTGTTCTATTATTCATTTTCCTTTTTCACGTTTTCCTGTCTTTTGTTTGAATGGTCTGCAACTCAGCCAGATGGCTTTTTTTGTATTTTTTCCTTACCATACTCTATTGTTTTTTATCATTTCCTTTCCTTTCCTTTCCTGTCCTTTCCTTTTTGGTTCAAATTCCTCTTTTTTCCTTTTCCTGTCTTTTATTATAATTCCTTATCATTTCCTTGTTTTTATCTCCTTTTTGTGCTCGTTTCATTTCGTTTTTCTTTCTCTTTTCATTTTCATTTCCCTTCTTCTCTTTATTTCCCTTTCATCTCTCTCATTTCCCTTTCATCTCTCTCATTTCCCTTCCATTTCTTTTATTTCTCTTCCTTCTCTTTTTCCTTTCAGTCTTCTCCATTTCCCTTCCATCTCTCTCATTCCCCTTCCATCTCTCTCATTTCCTTTTCAACTCTTTCATTTCTCTTTCATCTCTCTCATTTCCCTTTCATCTCTCTCATTTCCCTTCCATCTCTCTCATTTCCCTTCCATCTCTTTCATTTCCCATTCATCTCTCTCATTTCCCATTCATCTCTCTCATTTCCATTCTTTCATTTCCCTTTTTTCATATCCCTTCTATTTCATTTTTTTATCTTCTCTTTCCTTTTTTTCTGGTTTTCTCACAAAGAAGCCTTGACTGTTTCGTGAAAATCAGGAATAAATTTGTCTGCCTGTGAAGTAGTTATCATCCATAAAATCCGATACTATCAAAACACTTAGCAAATAAGAGGGGAAACCAGATTAGACAAAAAGCTAAAAATAAGCAGTTATTTTAGGAAAATGCCATCGTTCATTAGCATGATTACTTTACTAAATTAGTAAGTGTCGAGGGAACTTAAAAAGGCTCTTACTATTAACACTGTCTATGTATTTATAAAAACTTCTATTACCTAATAATTATTTAAATCATTTATCTCTTGTTGTCAGAAATACAGTGGCACCTCTATTATTTAAACGGTCACCCTCTATTAGGCGGCCACAATAAAAAGCCCCAAGTCTATTCCTAGACCTATTATCTACCCTATTAATAGAGGTACCACTATAGTTTATTATATTATTTTTCACATGAAGTTAGTCCTTAATTGTATTTAAAAAGCTATTACACACTTTTAATACAGCATTTTTTACTTTTAACTCTGCTACTCTGAAAACTTCTCCACTAAGCTAATCTATGAATTATTATTATTTTATAATGAACAACTAAATTGTGTCCTGTATTGTGTCCTCTACACGAAGTTATACCCACAACAAAGATTACAAAGATTACAATAGGTTTATATTGAATTATGTACACTGTGTCCTGTATTGTGTCCTCTACACGAAGTTATACCCACAACAAAGATTACAAAGATTACAATAGAGATTTCCGATTTAGCGGATTTGGATTAGTATATTCCAAAGCCCCCTCGATAATTGTGCCATTTTTATTTCAACTTTACAAAACATTGAACATAATATTTCTTCTATATGCCTATTCCACTATTATATGCCTATTCCGCCTATAATCCGCTAAAATTAGAGATTTCCGATTTAGCGGATTTGGATTAGTATATTCCAAAGCCCCCTCGATAATTGCGCCATTTTTATTTCAACTTTACAAAACATTGAACATAATATTTCTTCTATATGCCTATTCCACTATTATATGCCTATTCCGCCTATAATCCGCTAAATCGGAAATCTCTAATAGGTTTATATTGAATTATGTACACTGTGTCCTGTATTGTGTCCTCTACACGAAGTTATACCCACAACAAAGATTACAAAGATTACAATAGGTTTATATTGAATTATGTACACTGTGTCCTGTATTGTGTCAACTACACAAAGTAATACCCAGAACAAAGCTAACAAAGATTACAATAGGTTTATATTGAACTATGTACACTGCGTCCTGTATTGTGTCAACTACACGAAGTAATACCCACAACAAATCTAACAAAGATTACAATAGGTTTATATTGAATTAAATACACTGCGTTCTGTATTGTGTCAACTACACATAGTAATACCCAGAACAAAGCTTACAAAGATTACAATAAGTTAATATTAAATTACATACACTGTGTACTCTATTGTGTCCTCTACACATAGTAATACCCAGAACAAAGCTTACAAAGATTACAATAGGTTTATATTGAATTATGTACACTGTGTCCTGTATTGTGTCAACTACACAAAGTGAATACCCACAACAAAGCTTACAAAGATTACAATAGGTTTATATTGAATTACATACACTGCGTCCTCTATTGTGTCCTCTATTGTGTTAACTGCACAAAGCAATACCAAGAAAAAAGCTAACAAATAATACAATAGTTTTATATTGAATTACATACACTGTTCCTCTGTTGTATCATCTACACAATCTACAATGTCTCAAAATTCATTTTTGCGCAAACTATATCTATGTCATGGAGAAATAATCATCATTTTAGGACCTGTTTTTATTTAGAAAGTACACTGTGTCTTCGTTACAATAATTATCTAAAATAGGCAACAATTATGTAATTTTTATTGCTTTAGCGTGGGACCAAATTTACTTCCGAGAAAACAACATTAACGTTTTACAAATAACCGAAGGTCATAAAACATATTTCGCAATTGCTCGTAAAATTGTTTACGAGAAATCATATTAATAGCGCATTTTCACGATGTAAAAAGTCACTTTCCGAGAACAACATTGTCACCCGTGAAGTGAAAAGCAGCGACGGGGACTATGGGTAACCTAGAAAAGATATGTGAACGATAAAATGGAGATCATAAAGGCTTCGTATCAAAGATACCGTATGCAATCTTGAAAACAATTCCATTACCATATTTGGTATTGTAGGTGAGAAGTAACAAAAGACTTTGATTAGCGGGCGAGATTTTTTTCCTTTTTTTTAACAGGTTGAGATTGCAACAGAACAATAGGCATATCTTTGATACGTGTTTTAGTCGAAACCTGCAGACCATTGTGGAGTCTTAAGCCTACCGTCTAGTAGAGGGGCACCTAAATTCTTTTCTATGTATAGCGAGGAATATCATTATTATTATTATGTATACTTTATATACGAGAAGGCAGGGATTTCATAGCCACATCGCTACACTTGTCAATGTGCCAATGAGAGAAGGCAATTTTGAACTACTAGACAACAAGAAAGACTTGCCGAATGCACATTTAGTTTTTGAACTGATCCATGATCCTTTGCGCTACCAGCTTGTAGGCTTTTCACTGGAGACAAACTTTCTGTAAATCAGTATAGCATATTTCACATGTATGTCTCATTGCACTTTAATTTACAATTACAATGGAACCCCATTAATCCGGCCACCGAAGGGACAGCCACAAGTGGCCGTATTAACGGGGTGGTTGTATTAAGCGGGAACATTTTATAGAAAATGTATGGGCATGCATTTCGTCGGGACCTAAAAAACTGGCCGCAATAACGGGGTGGCCGTATTAAGCGGGTGGCTGTATGGCGGGGTTCCACTGTACAGAGAAGATACTCGTACCGTGAACACTTGACTATTTTGTGAACCTTTTACTGCTTCAAAACCTCTAAAAATAAAGCAGTGAGTTCAAATACACTAAGTGTTCATAATACATCTTATTTCTAATCTATTCGCTCATGGGATGTGAGTTAAAAAAATTAACAAAAAAAACTCAAAATGTTCACAGTTCGAGTGTCCTCTCACTGATCTCAGACGTTTGTACAGCTAGTTTAATAAAGTTGTCGCTGAATTGAAAAAAGACAAAACCTTGTCTCGAGACCGAAAAGGATTATGGTATATCTACCATTAAGACATCATGGCGAGTGAGGCAAGTGCGATTGCACGTTTGAACATGTAAGCTGCGGGTGCTTCTTTCAAGATTGCTTTAACAAAATTACAGGAAGAGATGATAAGCTTTCTTAGTTAAAAATAGAAGTCAATTAAAAACTGGAAATGAACTGTGAGATTTTGCTGCAGTCCATTCCCTGTACTGAGTCTTCTCGGCCAGCTTTTGAATCGTCTCTGTTTACCGGTAATAGCAAATTTAATACATCCTTTTTGAAGCTGTTTTAGAAAACAACAAACAAAAACATGATATATTTCAAGTCATTTAGTAAAGTAGTTCTCGTTTGGTGTATCCAATACTGTCTGAATTTGTGATACACTAGTTTTTAAACATGTTTAAAAACATGATATGTTGAATAGACTAGTTTCGTGCTATCTAGCACCGCTGTACTATTTGACAAAGGTGCATTTGCACAGGGATAGTCTCAATTCAGAGTTAATCCAAATGAATATAGACTAGTTTCGTGTTATCTAGAGTGATTTTATAAAATAATTGGGATAGTACGCGCGCGTTGATTAGTCAAACAGCCGTGTTTCATGAGAGCATGAAACACACCATTTTCAAGCGCGCGCGCTCATTCAACGGTCAGTTTTTCTGTTGTTTTGATCTATCGCGCGCACTTATTGGTCAGTCTCGAGAAAAAGCAACGTAGGGAGAAATGACCTCGTCAAACGAATAAAAGGGCATTTTTTCGTCTTTTCGCGCGATTGTTATTTTATAAAAGAAATGAAACACGTCTTCTGTTTTTTCACTGGCTTATGAAACCCTCGATAGGTTTGGGAGAATTCTTGAGCAGGTCCAAACAATCGACTTCGTCTCGTGTTTGGTCTGATCTGCTCTCGAATTCTCCCAAACGTATCTCGGTTTTCATTAGCGCGTGAGACGTATTTCATTTCTTAATTCAAACTTATGCGTCCGCGTGAATCCATCTTTTCCTTTATGCGTGATTCGTGAACGGAAACAATAACAATAACAATTTTAACGTGATTCGTGAAACGTGATTAAGTCGATTTTTGCGTGAATGTGAAAAAGATTTCAGTATTTTGCGTGATTCGTGAAATGACCAATTTATTTAACGTGAATGCATTTTGCGAGGTGGTATAGGGGACCCTCTGCACAGGGATAGCCTAAATTCAGAATTAATTCGCAAATGTTACTATTGTTAAGCGATCAAAGATGTTCGTGCTTTGCTTGGAATTCGTGCATGGATGTTTTGAAAACAAATCGGCGCCTTTTATCAAACAGTACTGAGCGGTGCTAGCTAACGGTAAAACCACAGGTAAGGCAGGAAGAAAGTAATCTGAAAATCACTCAGAGGATTATAGAGATCAATACGAAGACACTGTAAGAGTTTTATTTATGTTGATGACATGTTTAAATCGTTTTTTGACATTTCCTCAAAAATAATAAATACACACATCCCACTTAAAAAAGCTTCAAGAAAAGAAGCTAAATTTCTTAAGAAACCATGGATCTCTAAAGGTCTACAAACTTCCATAAAAAAGAAATCTAAACTTTATCGACAATACTTAAGAAACAGAAATAATAATTCTTCTGAAAAATTCAAGTCTTATCGAAATATGCTCAACACGTTATTGAAGAAAAGTAAGCAAGACTATTATAAGGAATATTTTAAAAAAAGTGCTGGTGATGCTAAAGCCACATGGAATGGGATACGGGAGTTAGTTTCTTTAAAGAAAAAGAAAAAAACTCACTTCCCCTCAAAAATTATTAAACAAAATATAACAATAACTGATCAAAAAGAAATCGTAAATGAATTTAATGAATATTTTGCTACTGTTGGTAAACAGTTGGCCTCTTCTATAACATCTACTGGTGAATCCTTTAAAAATTACCTAGGTGAAGCTGTATCGAGTAGTCTTTTTCTTAGTCCCACTTCAGCAAGTGAGATAAGCAAATACATCCTTACTCTTAACAATAATAAGGCAACTGGTCCATACAGTCTACCTGTGTTTATTCTGAAAAGTCTTCATGATGTCATCTCAGTACCACTTGAGATTATCTATAATCACTCATTTGCTACTGGCACAGTTCCCAGTCAACTGAAGGTTGCTAAAGTGATGCCAATATTTAAAAAGGATTCACCTCTCTGTGTTTCCAATTATAGACCAATTTCTCTTCTTTCCATCTTTAATAAGATTCTAGAAAAACTAGTGTATCAACGTCTTTCAAATTTTTTCGAAAAACAGTCAGTTATCTATGACAAACAATTTGGGTTTAGAGCGCAGCATTCTACTGCCCATGCTCTATTACTTCTAACAGAAAAAATTAGAACCTCTATTGATAAAGGACTTTATTCCTGTGGAATCTTTTTGGACCTTCAAAAAGCCTTTGACACTGTAGATCACAGCATCTTATTGAACAAACTTTCTCACTATGGGGTCAGAGGTTTACCCCTTCAATGGTTCACATCTTATCTCTCTAATAGGAAACAGTTTGTATGCATCGATAATGTAAACTCTAATTATTTGAATATCTCATGCGGCGTCCCACAAGGCTCGGTCCTTGGCCCGCTTTTATTTTTAATTTATGTTAATGACTTTTACAAATGCTCCCAGCTATTCGATTTTCATCTGTTTGCAGATGACACAAATTTATTCATGAACAATAAAAATCTTTCTGAACTAGAAGCTCTTCTTAACCAAGAACTTCACCAAGTTGGCATTTGGCTATCAACTAATAAACTGTCTCTAAATATTGATAAAACCAGTTTCGTTATTTTTCATCCTCCACAAAAAAAAATCCCATTCATTCTGCAATTAAAAATCTTCAATCAAAATATAAGGAACGATTCATTTGTAAGATATCTGGGCATTATATTCGATTGTAATTTAAACTGGAAAAAACACATTCATGAACTCACTAAAAAAATCTCTAAAAACATAGGCATTCTCACCAAAGTAAGGTACTTTGTGTCAAAGGATGTTATGCTCCAACTATACTACAGCTTCTTTTACTCATTAATTACTTATGGAATACTAATATGGGGTAATACCTATGAAAATTCGCTTAAACCTATAATTACCTTACAAAAAAAGGTTGTACGTGTGATGACATTCTCCAAGTGGGATGCTCATACCCAACCAATTTTTGCAAATTTAGGACTTTTAAAATTCACAGACATAATTTTCCTTTCTAATGCCATCTTTATGTTTCAATTTAAAAATAATCTTTTACCTAAAGCCTTTGATGGCTATTTCCAGAGTGTTTCTTCATCACATAACTATAGAACAAGACTAGCTAGTAAATCAAGTTTCAGAACTCCTGTCATTAGAACAAATTATGGAAAATTTAATTTAAGCTATGTTGGTCCAACCATTTGGAACAACCTTGATGAAAATATAAAATTACTTCCTCTAAAATCTTTCAAAGCTAAAATGAAAACTTCCTGTCTAGAAAAATATTAATTAAGTTAACTGCTGACTTTGTAATATTATATCTACTGTATATCTCAATTGCTTATTTATTACTTAACATAGAATTGCACATTATATAAATAGATTCAATTATTTCCCATATTATTTATTATTATTATTTCCCATTTCTATATTAATCAAATTATATCCATATTATACACTTATTACTTTCATTTATAATTATGATTAATTTGTATTCAAACAGTTTTTCTATTGCTCTGACACTGAATTGTAAATTATACATTTGTACTTACCTTTTCATTTTCTATAAGTTAAATTTTATGTACTATTTGTTACCATTTATTCATCACGACCTTTAAATTCTTAATTAATATTTGCAGCTACTCAGCTCGATTAGTTTTCTATTCTGAGTAGCTATTACCAAAATTTGTTTTAAATTTGTTTCCTTGTAATTTGTAATTTGGTATAATTATGGTAATAAACTTATTAATTAATTAATTAATTAATTTATTGAATTTTATTAAATTTTAAGGCAAAAAATCGAAGGTTCAAAAGTACTAAATCAACACTAACAGTGAGCTTGGGCTACCTGTGGTAAAACTGGAGTATTGGATAGGAACGCTCGAAGAGATGATGTTGAGGGAGAAAGAGAAAATCGACATTTTATTTAATGTTTATATTTCCTTTTTATTACTTTATTACTCCTTTTTCACTGCTTTCTTTGTTTCTTTCTTTAATTTATGCCTCTTTAACGTCAGAAAACAATTCCTGTACAGTGCCATTTAGCGACTGAAAAGGCTTGTAATTTATTAAACCCAAAACCACTTACATTTGTAGTATAGAATGATTTTCATATCACCGTGAAAAAATGATTTCAGAATTGACAAACTAATAGTTCTTACTACACTCTGAATCTATTGTTTTCTTTTGTTCTTTACCAACAAGTACGGACTAATGTTTTATATTATATGCCTAGAATGTATAGCTTTTTATATTTTTATATATATTAATATATATTATCTATTGATACATATGTACATAAATTAAATTTGAATCTTTACAAATGTAATTCAGCCCTTGGGCTGCGAGATTTTTATTTATTTTTTCCTTCTATTAAACATTATTATTACTAAAGGGTGGTTTTCTTTCACGGTCAAATGAAAATCACTCTATTCGATACCACAATTTACCCAGTTTCAAGTTAACCGCTGTACTATTTGACCATAGGCGCATCTCCAAGACTACCCACGTGTTTTACCCTTGGTATTTTACTAGGGCGTTATGACGTCATCAAGTAATCGATAAATTTACAGATAGCCGACATCAAAGGACTACCGCACTGATATAGTAAAACAACTTGCACATCGCTTTTTACATTGATATCAGATATATCGTTAGCTTACGTCAAAACACGAATAGATACGACAATCTCATGGCGGTGGTGGCATGGTCAGGGGAATTGCATGGGAACAATCTTTTTATATTCCACATGAATGTGAATTTATTTGAACTTTTTTCTATTCTTTTTTTGTTATTCATTTCGTCACGAACATGGAGGTTATTGTTTAGATATTTAGTGTTGCTCAAGACCCGGGCAAACGGTTTCAACATTTGCTTCAACATCCGTTCGATTTTGTTGAATGGCAATGTTTAAACTCTTTCAACTTTGTTGAAACGTGTTGAATCGATGTTGAATTAATGTTAAAAGAGTTTAAACATTGCCATTCAACAAAATCGAACGTTGAAGCAAATGTTGAGGCCGTTTGACCGGGCTTTTACAATCATCAAGAACATGTAGGCTATTGTTGTGATACTTAGTGTTGCTTACTATCATTACTCTCATCAAGAACATGGGGGTTATTGTTGAGATATTTAGTGTTGCTTACAATCATTATTCTCCTCAAGAACATGGAGGTTATTGTTGAGATATTTAGTGTTGCTTACAATCATTATTCTCCTCAAGAACATGGAGGTTATTGTTGAGATATTTAGTGTTGCTTACAATCATTATTCTCATCAAGAACATGGAGGTTATTGTTGAGATATTTAGTGTTGCTTACAATCATTATTCTCATCAAGAACATGGAGGTTATTGTTGCTTACAATCATTATTCTCATCAAGAACATGGAGGTTATTGTTGTGATATTTAGTGTTGCTTACTATCATTACTCTCGTTGAGAAACAACCAAAAGAAAAAAACAAAAGAAACCTTTCGGCATTTTATTTGTATTTATTTCAGATTTTAAAATAAGTTAAAGATAACAACTAAACTAACATATTCTACAGCAATAACAGCAATTTATTTACCTGACTGCTTTTGACATAACATAATTTTGTGTTAACTTTGCAATTAATTGCAAAAAATATATAGTTATTGAATACAGTGGAACCCCGCCTTACGGCCACCTGCTTAACACGGCCACCCCGTTATTGCGGCCATTTTTTTAAGTCCCGAAGAAATGCATGTCCATACATTTTCCATAAAATTTACCCGCTTAATGCGGCCACCCCCTTAATACGGCCACTTTGGGCTGTCCCTTCGGTGGCCGGATTAATAGGGTTCCACTGTAAACATTTAATGTGGTCTCCTTTGAATCTTACACTAATATTTTCAATGAAATCATCATATTGTAGGTTTGTTCATTTGGTACGACTAAACATTCATATACAGTTATTTCAAAAAAGGTCAGCGAAGGTTTTGTTGCATGTTGCTTGCTGATTTTCAAGCTTGAATTTTGTTTATATTCATATGTAAATGATATCAGCAGATAATAAAAATATGCTGCAAAACCCTGCAGACAAAGGCGCTTGAATTCATATCATCCAGAGTGCATTTCAGGCTTGATATGCAACAAGAATGCATTTGGGGCTTAGTATGCAACAAGAATGCATTTCGGGCTTGGTATGCAACATGCAACAAAACCTTTGCAACCTTTATTGAAAAAGTTGTATACTTTATTGAACGACGGTATCATTGGCAAGATAAACTGATAGCCATTCATACAAAGAATTGAGGAAACACATAGCTAATATCAATTTGAACGTAACTGATCTTCAAAAACACATTTAATTTGGTTAATTTGTTCACAGAAAGCTTTTTTAGATCAAACATGACTTCCCATAGTAAGAGCCTTATTGTTAATTTCCAATTTTCCAAGATAGTCGCACACGAAAGTTGTTATGCAGTGACTATTAAACCTTTCAGCACATTTCTTAATGATGAAGTCAACTAGCCTGCATATCAACCTCTTTTGGGGTGGGAGGAGTAGGGAATGAGGGGGAGGAGAGAGGGAGAGGGAAGGAGAGAAATTTAAGTAATAACCTTCACTCTAAAGGTGATCCCCCACAAGAATTTTCATGTAGTCTCTATGAAATCTTTAAATACATTTCTCGATGATGAGTTTAGCCAGCATATGAAGGTCTTTAGGGGTGGTATTAAAAGGGGAGGGAGCAAGGGATGGGAGAGAGAAAGGTGAATTCAAGTATTGAGCTTCACTCTAAAGGTGGTTGCCCACAAGAATATTCATGTAGTCTCTATGAAATATTTTAATACATTTCTCAAAGATGAGATCTAGACAGCATATGAAGGTCTTTACGGGTGGTATTAAAGGGGGAGTACAGAGGGAGGAGGTGGGATAATTTCAAGCATTAACCTTGACGCCAAACTGTTGCTGGCTCTTCTTGGTGACACGAATTGCTTCTCGTTCTTCTTTCCGTCGTTGTTGTTCTAATGCTCGTCGCTCACGTTCTGCTTGTTTCTTTTGTTTGGTGGCCTTCTCTGTCTCCCATTCAATTTCTCGTTCTGATATTTCATTTTCCTCCCATCCTCCCGAAGTGTCCTCCCATGCAACCAGATCGGTCTGTCATGATAAACACAATAGGTTAGCGTAGTGTTTACAAGTGTTGGTATTGTGATGCTAATTTGCCAACCATTTTAACAATAGATTTTTTAATTTTCTTTGTTCTAATAACAATGGTTGGTACCGCATACCGCATACCGCACAACATTTAATTAAAATCAAAGGTCATTAAACGTTTTCGGTTTTTTCACCATCCATACGTACCAAAAATATACAAAAACAAAAACCGTTATTAAATATCGCATACGGCAGGAATTCTAAATCCCGCATTACCGCTAGATTTTGCTTATTTCACCGAAATACCGATTAAAAAAAGGATGAATATCGCATAACGCAGGTATCCTAAATCCCGCATTACTGCAAAAATGTATTCCTTTTACTGCAATACCGCATTAAAAAATGGCCAATACCGCAAACCCCAATGTGCCCCTCGTCATACCCTTGAGAATTGTTCTTTTATGATGAATGTGTTATATCATTTACATATGAAAGAAACAATTCCCAAGGGTAGCATCACATGATCTGAAATGGGACAACAAACAAGGAAGGTAAAGAGGTCTATCAAATGATCAAGTGAGGAGAAAATAATCGCTCACCTGTGATGGAGGAAAGCTCATGTCGAAGTTTAGTCTACTGGGTGAATTATTGGCCTGTGGATCAGGCTCTGCTTCCTTGGATTTGATCACAATCTATTGGATACAATCAACAACATCAATCAATGGGTGATTTGCATCATATACTACAATCATTGTCAAAAGTAGTTGGCACGATTTTAGTATTTTTTCTTATGTTGACTACTTGTTTTTTTTTAAGTAAAAACAACCCCCCCCCCCCCCCCCTTCCTTCCCCCACATCAATGTTGGTGTGAAATGATAGCACATGACAGGTCAATCACATAAGCACCAAGCAATAACTCCTTCCTCAACATTGCGAAGGGGGATGAGGGGAGTAGCGGAATTTCAACAGTGCTAAATTTACTTTATCCCAATCATGCCAACACTTTTGTCAATGATTGTAGTTATCAAGACCAGGATACGTTGCCTACTCTCTTTTGTGTAATAATTAGCGGCATACTAGTAGTCAGGTCAGGTTGGTGCCTGCTACTGGTAACATGTAACCCAGTACAACCTGTCACATTGACGGGTGGTTGGTGTCTAAACTGGTTCCCTAACAGCTTCTATGCTGGTGAGGAGGGTGGCATGACACCAAGCAGGAATAAAAACAACACCTGTCAAACGGCGGATGAGCTCCTTTGGGAGCCAACGACCAACATGCAACCTTTTGCATTTATAGTTTTATAATTAATTTAGTTTGTGGGATTCCTGTTATGAAAACAGAAGTTTGTGGGTTTCCTGTGTTGTTTGTTGGAGACTGCGGTAAATAGCAAATAACTTCAAATATTTTGTGTTTCCTGGATCTCTTTTTCAAACATCTCAATCTAATAGCCAGACACAAGTGCCCTACTAATTGGAGATCAGTCATTGGCTCAGAACCACACTTTAATACAACGCTTTCTGAGAAGCTTTACAACTATGTCACTCATGCTAGCCACAGATCACGCTAGTTGGGCTTCCTGTGGTGACCTTGAAAAATATTGGGTTCCCTGTGGTGACAGTCAGTTGGGCTTCCTGTGAAAATCAAAGTTATTCAGCTATCTATTACCTTTTTAGCTTTCTTAAATACAGGCGTCATGTCTTTAAATAAGTCTTCAGCATCCAGGCCTGCTCCATTGTCATCTGGTTGATTTGAGGGGGGTGGGGAGGATGGCTCTATTTTGATGCTAAAATGCTCATCATTGCCCCACTCTACCCAGTCTTTGTCTTGAGCTGTAGACTGAGATAACAAGAAATAACAATATATGATGTACATCCTCAATCTTATTAAACATTTCGCTAAGCTTATTTTTGATCACATTTTTTTTCAATTATGTTTATTACACTATGCTAAGCTAATCACAATGCGAAATGATCTTCAAAGGAATCTGACAACAGTCTACCCATCGCCTGAAGAAGACTAGCAGTAGCAGTCAAAACGTTGCTGTCCAAAGCTTCGACATTCTTGAGACAAACAAATATTCTCTACTATTTTATTATTCATGATAAACAATTAACCTCTATAATGCTATTAATCTTATCATTGTTGTTGTTGTCATCATCATTATCCATATCATCAACATTAGTATTACAGTATTCATTAGTATTATCGCCGCAATCACCAAAGCAAGTTCAAGTTCAATATCGGAGCGAGAAGAGAATACCTGTCCATATTTGGAGTCTAATGAAATTAAATGTACCCATAAAGATTGCAAAGCCTTATGGTTAACTGTGAATTTTATAAGCTTTTGAGAACGACAACGTTATGTATCCAAGTGCTACAGCAGTCCGCAGCCCTGTAGTGTTCGCCAAGCCTTATGGTTAACTATGAATTCTACAAGTTTCCCGTGTTTAACTGACAGACTGCAGTAGGAGTGAAAATATTTGAAGTTCATTGTGGACGGGTATTCTCTATTCTAGCCTAAATATCAAAGCAATTATGTTCTGTCAGTAATGCATGTGATGATACAATGATTTATTAATCAATTAATTCATCCATCCATTTATTCCCTTATTTATTGGTCCATTCATTCTGATTATTCATTCAAGCTTACATATTTCATTCATTGTTCCATTAATTTATATTTTCATGTATATGTACATAACAAATAATTACACTATAAATTATGCCACAGGATTTTTCATACAAATTCTTGTATTTAAACAAGAATCATACAATTTGATTGTTAAATACTTCAATAAATTTTAAACAAAGCCTTAATTATATAAATTGAAATAGCTTTAAAAAAATTGTGGTTCACATTTAAGAATTGAAAAAATCTTGAAAAGCATCGGACTACAGCATTTTAACAGATCGAACATAATCACATCAATCGCCCATGTACGAGAAAATAAAATAAAAAAACTCTGTGTGGAAAAGAAGCATGCAATAACGTCCAAAGTGGATT
The DNA here is from genome assembly GCA_949775045.1 of Metridium senile. NCBI lineage: Eukaryota > Metazoa > Cnidaria > Anthozoa > Actiniaria > Metridiidae > Metridium > Metridium senile. The sequence goes on along the minus strand of OX459101.1, from coordinate 7,808,111 downwards.
CAATACAACTGCATCCTTCAAAATACATTAAGTAAATATCCATAGAAGGATTCAATCCAAATAAAGGAATATAAATCAACAAAGGATTAAAGAAAACGCTATCCAACGCGTAAATAACCAGCTATAAAACACAAAAACATAACAAATTAATGAGTAAATAATCAAACTCTAATTCAAACTATACTCAGTTCAAAACTACAACAAATATGCCATAACAACAACATACAATATTACACTATAATAATATTGAAGACATTTAACATAACTATGAATAATTGGTCACACAAATGCGATATTTTTACCTCGTTGGCTTGTGGTTCGTTCGAGGATCCGCTCTTGATGTCAGACAGTGGATTCGATGTGCCACTATTTTTACGAATACGGCCTCTGCCGAAAATTCTCTTTATAAAATTGATAAGAAAGGAAAAACACGAAAAAATCCGTGTTATATTCCACCAAACTACTTTCATTTTAGGCTCAAAAGAACGATTTGAGTTCGCTTGATTCGACAATCAATTCATGTCCGCCATATTGGAAGGTACTATGATACAGGAAGCCCGGTTTGGTATGCTATCTGGCATTGTCATTTGTGGGTTTCCTGTTTCGTAGGTTTTGTCCCTCTTTTAGATTTTACGTTGATTGGGAATCCTGTGTTTTCCGAAATTCTCCCTTCTTTCTCGTGATTGAAAACTCTGGGCTGATTTGATTAAAATAAATAAATTACTTTTTTAACGTCTCAATTCTTCTAGACTGGACACGTGTGCCCTACTAATGGGGGAGACTCACTGTCAGACACACACTCACTGGGGTGCTTACCATTTGTACAAAGAAACCGGTTTATTGAAATCGAGAAAGGACATTCCAAATGGATCAGTTCAAACCAAAAAAATAAACGCATGCGCAGGAGAGATCAGTGTATGAGCAATCCAAGATTACTCATTGGGGCCGAGAAATATTTGAGAAATTCTTCAAATGGTTCGAGCATTTCCAGTCGTTTCGTGCCAACCGGAATGGCAAGGCAAGGCAATCCTGAAAGGTTGACCATTTTTTTCGGTTAGAAATACTAAAAAATTGACTGTTCCATTTGTTGTCCAACTCAGTGGAATTATCGTTTTTTTTTTGTACAAATGGTAAGCACACACTACCTCTACATTAATTATTTTGCACACAACTCTGCTCACATGTTCATTTTTGCGGAGGGTGGAAAACCGGATAACCCGGAGAAAAACCCTCGTTGCATAGGAGAGAAGAAGACGTCAAACAAACTCAACTCGAATATAATCCATGCCCGAGCCTTGACTCGAACCTGGACCACAGCGGTGAGAGGCCAGCGCTCTCTCCACTAGGCCACCCATGCCACCCATAATGATTTTCGGAAAACACAGGAACTCCAATCAACGGAAAACTTAACGAGCAAATGCTCTTAATGATGTTGGTAAAAATATGAGTGTAGTCTGCGTTCCGGCTCTAGGGAGGGGATTGGGGATAGAAACGCTCCGCAGGCTAAATATGATGATGACGATGAAAATTATTTCACTTTCAGTTTACCTTATCAAGACAGTAATGTCATCCTTATGTATTCAATCAAATATATATATTAGAACCACTAGATTATCAGTTGTCTTTTTCTCCTACTGTCAAGTGCTGCCCTCAGTAAATAAAGTTCAATATATATTCATTTCATTTGACTTCCCTAATGGGATACGTATTTACTTAGGAATTTCAGAAAAGAAAAAAAAAAAACAGCTAAGTCAACATTATATTTAATGACATCACTTTCATTTCATTTTAGAACAAATGCAATACGTTTTTATGCCTTAGATATTTACGTACATAAAGTCAGAGAAAAAAAATTGTATTAAAGACTTTTCTTATCTATATAAAAGTTGACTTTAATTAAGAAAATAAGATTTTTATTCAGTCAATATTTGTCATTATATTTGATATTCAGCTTTAATTTTTATTCGTGTATCATAATAAAGGCAATAGATTGATTTGATAAAATTATTTCACAACTATATTTTGCTTATTCATATATAGAGAATAAATTACTCAAAATATCAAGAAAAGTTATATCTTGAATCGCAATATTTTTATACAAATGAGCAACACCTTTTTAATTTACAAACAATAAAGGTCTCATGGATGTATGCTTTGAATCCTGTTTTTCTTTAAATTGCTGTTTCTTGTGGCCTTGAAGGAATAGTTTCGAAACATTGAGTTTTGAAGCCATCTCTTTAAATGAGTTTCGATAGTTTGACCTTTGGAAGACGTAAATTATAGGGACCGTTGCTGTTTAAGCCTAGTTTCCATATGAAAATGTTATTTTAATCCTGCTTTTCTCTAAATTGGTGTTTCTTGTGGCCTTGGAGGTTTATGAGACTTGAAGGAATATTTCGCCGAAACGTTGAGTTCTGAAGCCATCTCTTTAAATGCGTTGCGATAGTTTGAGCTTTGAAAGACGTAAATTATAGGGTTCGTAGCTGATGGTAAATACACAAATAGAAACGAAACCTCTGAGAAAACATTATTGACAGGTAATAAGTCAAGTTCACCAAGAAACTGCTCGAAAGCAAAAATACCAAACGAAAGGGTAAAAATAACTGAGACAGAAACGAGAATACAAATCACTTTCCTCTTGGCCGAACACTCGCGAATATGCCTTGCGTTCTTTCGTTCTCGGCGATTAAGTTCGATTATAATACTGAAATAGCAGAAATAAATCACGAATAAAGGAATGAAGAATAAACAAACGAATAGGAAGATATAGTAAGCCAATGATTGTTCTGCGTTTAATCGAAGCTCGCATGTGCTAGTTTTTGTATTGTAATCAGTGTGAATAAAGAGAGGCAATGAACACAGGAAGGCGATAATCCATGTGGGAATAATAACAACCCCAAGTCTGTTTTTACCAAGACGTCTTCTGCGATGGAACGTACGGGAAGACCATAGCATGATATCTCTCCAGTGCTATGAGTGTCATTAATAATATACTAACAATTAAAGTTATGACGACTAAACTCCCAATGGAGAGAAAACGGCACAGAAAAGATCCAAGGCCGCCTTTGGGATGCTTATAGCGTTCGAAGATCTCAACAGGAATGCTCCAAATCAGCGTTAGCAAATCCGCTAAGCTTAAGTTCGCAAGGAGTAGATTTGTTGTTGTCCTCATGGAAGGTTTTTTCCAAACAACGCTGATAACGAGGATGTTGCCAATAAAGCCAATGATTACGATGATAGCGTATATGACAGGGTACAAAATATCAATCAGATAACCATCATTTTCAACTGTAGTAGTTGTGTTAGACATGTTTAACGAAATGTCTCTATATATATCCATGCCACTGTGACCATATGTCAACTTCTACCACTAGTTGCGTATACGTTGCCTTCTTGAGCGTAATACCATTTAACTAAGTCGATTTATGTACACTGTACACATATATATATCCACTGTAACCGTATGACAACGTTCTACCACTAGTTACGTATACGTTGCCTTCTTGAGCGTAATACCGATTAACTAACTCGATTGATGTACATATATCCATCCACTGTAACCGTGTGTCAACGTTCTAACACTTGTGCGTTTACGTTGCCTTCTTGAGCGTAACACCAATTAACTAAGTCGATTTATCTACACTGTAGAGTGACTTTAACTGCAAAAACATTGATTTAACACCATGCAGAACCGTGACTCTTTAGCGTTGTTTTCTCATCTGTTCCTCCGGCAATAAACGCTGCGCAATTCTTCCAAAACAAACCAACTTTACACTACGTTTCCTTCCATAGTAAACCTGCACTTCTCACAAGTCTCAAAATCAAAAGCGGCATTAGCAAGAAGACTCAATTATTTCGTTTTTGGGGTACGTAATTTAGGTCTTAATTTATGTTTGTTTTGCGTCCTACTCATTGAATTTGCAAATTGCCAGATTAATGATCAGATGAGGAGTTTTGAAATAGAAAAAGACAGGTTTTGTCGTCCTCGGCGTTAATTTCAGTATTTTTCAAAATTTGCACTTTTGCACTTTTTTGTGTGTTTCGTTGTCTATATCAGGCGGTGTTTCAAGATATTTTGCAAGTAAAAGAAATCTCTAAAACGTGATAAATAGACAATTCCTTAAGCAGGTCTATAAGCGTTTCTTTCAGTTTGTGACTTGAATTATGCAGAATATGCAAACATTTCCAAAAATAGCACATATGGCTATCCATTCATCATGCGGTACTTGTACGTCAGTTATAGAATAACTAGCACAAATAGACAATATTGGTCTGCAAAATTGCCTGAGTCCTTAACACCTTCGAGATTTCTATCAATCAATGTCCAGGCGACAAAGCTCAGCCAAACGAAACACAGATTATACATGCATATACCCCGTTGATGGTATCGAAAGTCTTTTTAAAATAAGCAAAAATAGACAATATTGGCCCGGGATATTGGCCTGCAAAATTGCCTCAGTACGTCTTCAACACCTTCGAAATTTCTCCATATAATTGCGCCTTTAGTTCTTGTAATGTTCAGGTGACAAAACGCAGCCAAACGAAACATAGATTATATATGCATATGCTACGTTGATGGTAACGAAAGTCTTTTTTAAAATCAGCAAAAATAGACAATATTGGACTGCAAAATTGCCTTTATTTTTTTTTTTTGCGCCTTTATAGTTCTCAATCTCTATCAATTAATGTTCAGGCGACAAAACTCAGCCAAACGAAATAAGATTATGCATATACTCCGTTGATGGTAACGAACGTGTTTCAGTTGAGCGCAAAATATCTGAAATATATTAGTCCACATAAGACCTCAGCTTCAAGCTCATTTGCCAATATTTTCTGTCAATCACGGACTTGCATAATTTGCAAACAGCAAAAAAGTGGCACTCCAAGTTGTCTTTTTCTCGGTCGTTACACAACAAGAATAACGTTTTGTTACAGTACATTGATTCAGTTTTTAGAAACTTCAATAATTCCCCATTAATGTTGTTGATAATGCGCCAAGTACCAGACCCATTCAAATAGAATTTACAATTCCATTGACATAAAAGGCACTCGAATTAGCAGCCGGTGTTTTCAAGGTAAACCGCATCAAATATTAATTTCACAATATGGCTCTTTATTTACATTGAAGCTCTGTCATTAGATGATATTGTTAACGAATGAAAACCAGGCTAACGATCTTGAAACCAACCAATCACATTGGTCTACCGCTTTGTTTGTTACCGACCTTTTTGAAAATTAGCAACACGCTTATTAGTGCCATTTAACGCAAAGAGAATGTGTGAAAAACATCCCACCTGAACAAAGCTACCAGGTGACATTTAGAAACGAGAGGAAACGAAAGGCCAAGTTTTAACGGTTTAATTAATAGTCATTTTCAACTTCCGACTAGGGACAGCGTATCTCCCAAGCTGAAAAAGGACCCGAATTAAATCAAACCTTGACAATATGGCCAAGTTTTAACGGTTTAATTAATAGTCATTTTCAACTTCCGACTAGGGACAGCGTATCTCCCGGCAAGCTGAAAATGGACCCAGGAACGCCTGATTATTATTTAACGTTGTGGTTTGATAAATATGACAAAAAAAAAAATTTACTTTGTGGCTTATAATTAGCCCTGGTTAGGTTTAGGGTTTGGATAAAAATTGTATTAAACGATTGTATTAATTTGGTGCCGAAGGGCCGGAGTTTGAATCCTCCAGGCACAGCTCTGCTTATGTCGCTAGTGTCAACCAGGCTTTACAAATTCCACGGACAGTAGTCGGCAAATTCTACAGAATGTATTAGACGCTAACGAGGCTGAGGTGATCGACGAGTGCTGTGCTGTGAAATGCATATGGTCTAATGAAACACTTACAAATTCCACGGGCTGTCAAATTCTACAGAATATATTAGACGCTATCGAGGCTGAGGTTGTTTGAATGGAGGATTAATGCATCATTGAGTAACCCTAATTTGACCACTTTCTCAAGGATGGTTTATAAGCTTCTTTTTAATAAGAAAAGAACAAAAACATAAGGGTACAGTGGTTTTAAAAAGGTTGAAGGTGTACAATATTCTTGGCAGCTAAGATTATAACAAAGTAATAGTAATAACAAAACGGCTAAAAGTGAAAATAACCCTTGCAGGTATAGAGTTATGTTACGTTATTGATATTTTCAGCCATGCAGAATCCTAAAAGGTACACACAGGAAATATTTGTAACCCTAAAGGGAGCTCCGGTCACCCCTTCCACCTGGACAAAGGGAATACTCCGGGATTTATATCCTACGTGTCGATCAGAAGTTCTCTTTGTTGTAGAAGAATTTAGCCCCGGTACTGATGTCACTGTGTGTGTCGGCCATCTTGTGAAGGGTGTGAGAGAGAACTGCAGGACCACAAAAGAACACACCGATGTTCGTCCTAGAGAATAGAAACAGGTTTATTATCAATTACCACTATAACCACTACCACTATTATCATTATCAACACTACCACTCTTACCATCATATGTACCAGCCAACAAGCACCAGCACCAGCCAACCAGCACCAGCACCAGCACCAGCACCAGCACCAGCACCAGCACCAGCACCAGCACCAGCACCAGCACCAGCACCAGCACCAGCACCAGCACCAGCACCAGCACCAGCACCAGCACCAGCACCAGCACCAGCACCAGCACCAGCACCAGCACCAGCACCAGCACCAGCACCAGCACCAGCACCAGCACCAGCACCAGCACCAGCACCAGCACCAGCACCAGCACCAGCACCAGCACCAGCACCAGCACCAGCACCAGCACCAGCACCAGCACCAGCACCAGCACCAGCACCAGCACCAGCACCAGCACCAGCACCAGCACCAGCACCAGCACCAGCACCAGCACCAGCACCAGCACCAGCACCAGCACCAGCACCAGCACCAGCACCAGCACCAGCACCAGCACCAGCACCAGCACCAGCACCAGCACCAGCACCAGCACCAGCACCAGCACCAGCACCAGCACCAGCACCAGCACCAGCACCAGCACCAGCACCAGCACCAGCACCAGCACCAGCACCAGCACCAGCACCAGCACCAGCACCAGCACCAGCACCAGCACCAGCACCAGCACCAGCACCAGCACCAGCACCAGCACCAGCACCAGCACCAGCACCAGCACCAGCACCAGCACCAGCACCAGCACCAGCACCAGCACCAGCACCAGCACCAGCACCAGCACCAGCACCAGCACCAGCACCAGCACCAGCACCAGCACCAGCACCAGCACCAGCACCAGCACCAGCACCAGCACCAGCACCAGCACCAGCACCAGCACCAGCACCAGCACCAGCACCAGCACCAGCACCAGCACCAGCACCAGCACCAGCACCAGCACCAGCACCAGCACCAGCACCAGCACCAGCACCAGCACCAGCACCAGCACCAGCACCAGCACCAGCACCAGCACCAGCACCAGCACCAGCACCAGCATCATCACCATCACCAGCATCATCATTATCACACATCACGAAATAAAGGTGAATGTACATTGCAGCAAAAAATTATGATCAATTGAGCCAACTTGGTGGTGTGGTACGGCCTGGTATGTTTGGCCGTCTGGGCTGTATCAATGTAATGTATTATCGTACGGATCGCTGGCGAGTTACCATCATAAGGAAATTAATAATTGGCCTTTTCCAAAACGAGTGAAGGACTGGGTGCTAGTTTCCCCAATTAATGTAATTAAGAAATGAACCTCATAATATAAAAGAGCAGATCAAGATATGTAAGATTACTGAGATATGGTGCTTTTGCTTAAATATTGAATGAGTTACAGCCATTCAAAATTGCTAAAAATTACAAAAGAATGTATGGATTGGAAGGACAGGCGTCCTTCCAAACCATATATTTCCTTCTATTTTTAGGCATTTTTATGCAGCTGTATCTTGGTCAGAATACAACCAAATGCAACCAAACTCAGGAATCTTACATATCTTGATGTGCTCTATTTATTAATTAGTACTCAGTCCAGTCACAATGTATATCTACTCACTTAGGGTTTTCTCTAGCGATCTTCTCAAATATCCCATTCCACTCTGGCCGTCCATAATGTGTTTTCTGTTTTAGTTTCGTAATGGGGTCCACTTCTTCATCGTCACGGAGGTACAAGTCACGTGCCTGAATAAGATTCACAAAAATGCCGTCTTTTACAAAATACACGTGCAATAGATCTCTTTACCTCCTTATGCAAATTGCCAATTTGCCAATTTCAGACCACGTGACATTCCCTTGATAATTGTTCTTTTATGATGAACGTGTTGTATCATTTACATGTGAAAGAAACAATTCTCAAGGGTAGCATCACGTGATCTGATGGACAACAAACAAAGAAGGTAAAGCGGTCTATTAGTTATCCTTGAGGAGTTCATTTACATTCACGTTCGAAATTATTCATTACACTCAGTCTAAGGAGCGCAATAACGGGGTGGCCGTATTAAGCAGGTGCCCGTTAGGCGGGGTTCAACTGTAATGGTAACGTACCATGTTTGGTCCCCAGCCTCTCGTTAAGAAGATGTTGTATTCAATGAAATCAACGTTATTGTATTCGATCATCTGAAATATAAAAATATAAAAAACAAATGATGGCAACTGCGCTAGAAATGACGATGATTATTTTTATACTACAGTGGTACCCTCTATTAAGCGGTCACCCTCTATTGGGCGGCCACAATAAAAAAGTCCCAAATCTATTCCTATACCTATTCTATACCTCTATTCAGCGGCCAACCCTTTATTAGGCGGCCACAATAAAAAGTCCCAAATCTATTCCTATACCTATTCTATACCTCTATTCAGCGGCCAACCCTTTATTAGGCGGCCACAATAAAATGTCCCAAATCTATTCCTATACCTATTCTATACCTCTATTCAGCGGCCAACCTCTATTAGGCGGCCACTATAAAAAGTCCCAAATCTATTCCTATACCTATTCTATACCTCTATTTAGCGGCCAACCTCTATGAAAGTCCCGAGCTCGACTGTTTAATAGAGGTACCATTGTATTTCAATAACAATATATAATTATGGGAATAGTCCCCTTCACAATTCCCTGCGCCATCTTGAAAGGTAGCCTGGCCTTTGCATCGAAGCGAGACGAACGTTGAGCTTGCAATGTCAGAGACTTTTTAAAACCTTACGGGACAAATATTCACGTTGCTCTATTATTGCAAGATCAATGTTCGTCTTGCTTCAATGCAAAGGCCCGGCTAGTTTCAAGAGGACGCAGGGAACTGAGAAGGAGACTATTAGTTCAGTACCGTATCTTGAATCTAATCTTGATAACAATACCATTACCATATATGATATTGTAGGCGAGAAGTAACAAAAGACTTTGATTAGCGCGCGTGTTTTTTTTTTCAACAAGTTTCAACAGAACAATAGGCATATCTTTGATACGCTGAATGCTTGTGCGCTGGCGCGTGACTCTGATACTCGAACCGATGCATACATGTCAGATAAAACCTGCAAATGTTTAAACCAGCCAATCAACATGGTCATTATGTTTCAAGACTATATTTTTCATACCTGGACTTCCAGGCTCTTTAGTAAGTCGGTAAACCATTCAAAAGCGTTGGTGTCAGGACAGATCCAGAAGAAATACACTTTCTTTACGTTCAGTTCAGAGTCAGATCTGCTATGACGATACCTGAGGTTGAGGATAAAATAAATCAGAATCTTGTCGATTATGTTACTACTTTAGCGAAACTTTGTTACAGGTTTCTTGACATATAGTTTTGCATCCATATGAGTGTCTTCACAGCGTTTTAGACCGTCCACACTGGACCACCGAAAACAGATAATAAAATTAATAATTTCGTCGCCAGGCTTTGCTCGACAGTACTTTATATCAACTGAGCATGCTTGAACTGAGTCCGCGATGCTGATAGATCCTCCTCCTCTGTACCTCCGTTTTCAAAAACCTCCATTCAAGAGACATACGCCTCCGTTTTCGACAGTATTAGTGTGAGTGGAAGGAGAAAAACGGTTAAAAAAGTATCGGCTTTAATACCGAATTCAAAACCAACACATTGATTTTTAATGAACTCACCATATTGATTTCAAAATGGAAGCAAATGGTGTAACACCTATGCCAGCACCAATCAGCACGCACACAGAATACTTGCGGTGAAATACATCCTGAAAACACATATGCACAAAACCAAAATACTTATCAAATACATACTTCATCAAAAGTTGTCTTGGACAACAACAAAACAAACAAACAAACTAACAAACAAACAATGAAACAAACAAACAAACAATGAAACAAACAAACAAACAATGAAACAAACAAACAAACAATGAAACAAACAAACAAACAAACAAACAAACAACTAAACAAATATCTAAACATGCAAACAAACAAATAGACAATGTTCTTACGGTACTGGAAGTGCCAAATGGACCATCTAATGCAATCCTATAAATAGAACAAACGTACTTCAAGTGAATTAAAAGTGATTGACATAACAACAATAAGACATGATGGCTGTACCTTGGCATATCGTCTGCACTACGTAGTTCAGAACCATCACAACCGCACAGCTTAGCCAAAGAACCTTCAAAACAAACTTATATGTTACAACCCCCAAAAGGACCCTTCACAATTCCCTGCGCCATTTTAAAAGGTAGCTGGCCTTTGCATTGAAGCAAGACGAACGTTGAGCTTGTAATGATAGGGGCACTTGAATAACTGTCCCCTAATCATCATTATCATCATTGTTTCCCGCTCGTCGCGTGATCGGCCTTAGGGCGTGATTGATTGGAGCAAGGGAACCTACGCTTCACTCACAACCGCGTGAAGTCCTTTTTATTCATCATAGATCGTAACGCCTGTTGCCTATCTAAGGTGTTAAAAGGTCTCTATCATTGCAAGCTCAACGTTCGTCTCGCTTCTATGCAAAGGCCCTTTCACCTTTCAAGATGGCGCAGGGAATTGCAAAGGGGAGTATTCGGATCTCTGATAATAATAATACTTACGTGACCAGTCTCCCACCAGTCGAATATGGACGGAGAAACACTCCTCTTCGGGGGCCTGGAAATTAAATCATCAAACTGAGTTGAATAATAAAATTGTTATTCTTCGCCAGCCCAGCTCACTTCATGTCTATATATGCATGGAATTGAAGCCAGGTGATCTCGCTTCGAAGCGCTCAAAGGATTGTTTGCCAAAACGAACAGTTCCAAAATGGCGCCTCGATATAAAAACAATTTCGGTTACCTTTAGGCATTTGGATTTTGTTTGTATTTTTTTTATCCCTGATAGAGCAGCAGTGAACTTTTGTTGTCCATAAATGTTTTTAATGTAAAAATATGTTAGAAATGTATTTATATAGAGTTAAAACGGTAAACAACTCTCTCGAACGACGCCATCTTGGAACTGTTGGCGATGCGACAAAAATGCTTCTGATTGGCTTATACTAGCCTAAAGTGCGCGCGCTAAATCAACTGGAGTACAGAGCTAAGATGACGTAATGTCTTACCGATGTTAACGTGAAAGGATGCCACTCAAGTCTTGATATAGCAGGACATTGAAGAAATATGTACTAGGAAAGAAATGAAAATATTACACTAGATCTGCAGCAACAACAACAACAACGTTTTTATAGCACCTAGAATTTGCAAGAGATTACAATTTACAAATAGAAAATAACAAGTACAGTAGGTACTGGCCCTAGCAATTAAAAAAACTAAATAGCTAAAAATGTGCTAGGACCAAAATAATATGATATCATCTGCAATGATACCTATTACCAAACATACACCGATTGTTTTGTTGCTGCTAATCAGATTATATCTCGCATATAAATCACCCTTATTTTCCCTAGCTCTCTCTGACCTCCTCCAATTCCTTTTCTCTTTTCTCGCTTTCATTCTTTTCCCTTTCAGCCCTTGGAATTTATCTGTTCCTCCCTTCCCTAGCTCTCTCCCAAACGTCCCCCATCACCCAACCCATACACCCTTTGGCGCAAAGGATCACGGATCAGTTCAGTAACTAAATGTGCATTAAGAACGCCTTTCTTGTTATTTGATAAGTCAGAATGGACATTTCTCAATAACATACTGACAAGTGTAGCAATGTGGCCATGAAATCCCTGCGTTCTAATAAAGTATACATAGGTTACCCATAATCCCCTGCGCTACTAGCTTGTAGGCTTTTCACTTCACCGGTGACAAAGTTTCTCGGAAACGGTGTATACGTCTACCCTCTATCCCAGCTCCCTCCCACAAGTATGAGCCTGCACAACATAACCCGCGTATCAGAAATACCGTATGCAATCTTGAAAACAATGCCATTACCTTATATGGTATTGTAGATGAGAAGTAACAAAATACTTTGATTAGCGCGCGAGATGTTTTTTTTTAACAGGTTGAGATTTCAACAGGGGCCGGTTGCATGAAGCCTGAATAGCGCTATCCACCGGATAAATCCTTATCCAGCGGATAAAATCTATAAAAAACCTATGCAGTGGATAACTTTTATCCGCGGATAACTTTATCCACCCTTCGTACAACCGGCCCCTGAACAATAGCCATATCTTTGATACGGTTTGTTTGTAAGACAATGATACCTGCCCGGCTTCCTGTTTGAATCCCTTTTTCTTCATTTTAATCTCGATGACTCTGGAAGGGTGTTTGACAACCTAACAAATATATCAAAATATTTTATACCTTTTCATATTCATTTTTTTTATAAAGTAGTTCCAGGCAACCTCGTTCCCAGGCCCTCTCCTTTCTATTTTGGGTGGAGCGGGAAACCTAAGACTGAGTAGTGGCAGAATCTGCAATAATTTTCTCAATCATTTATGTAACCTTTATGTTCAGTGCAATGCAAGTTGCTTGATATTTTTTTATTTTTTTTGGTTCATACAAAACGAAATGGAAATTGACCGGTTGTTGAGCTTGCAATGATAGAGACACGTGAATAATTGTCCCGCAAGGTGTTAATAGGCCTCTCTAATATTCCAAGCTCAACGTTCGTCTCGCTTCGAAGCAAAGACCCGTCTACCTCTTCAGATGGCGCATTGCCAACTGTGACTATTGATCTATTTTTTTTTATTTTTTTTTTTTTATTAGCTTCGCCCAAAAACACAAAGAAGATTACATATTACATAATTAAACTTGGGTGGGCAGGGAACCCGCAATAGCAAGGACAATTACTGCGGGCCCTTGTTTCTTAAAATATTATTACAAAAACGTTAAAAGCAGCATGAGATAGGAGACATTAAACAATGTGAGAGAAGGCTTAAAATGCTTCCACGCCATACAGCTAAATCCTTCTGAAGGTTGAAGTCTCTTAAGATCAAGATTCCGAGTAGTTTGATGGAGATTTAGTCTTGAATAAATGACTAATATCGCTTGTACTTACTTCAACTACTTGAATGGGTTGTTTTGAACGATATATGCGAATGAGTTTCTCCACCAATAGCAGGAACATTGGACCGACGACCCACTTCCACGTCTTAAAAAAACAACGGTACTAAAATGGTAAGGGAATCCGGAGAAGTAGTGGATTCCAGATTCCAAGCGCTGGATTCCGGATTCCAAAACTCTGGATTCCGGATTCCGAGTGTGCGGATTCCGGATTCCAAATATTTTTTTTCGAAAATGGTAGATTCCGGATTCCAATATAAACTGGATTCCGGATTCCAGAGAGCTGGATTCCGGATTCCAAAGTCGATTTTTTCGTGGATTCCGGATTTCCTTACATGGGTCCAACATCAATATCAACACCATTATCAAATATACATTATAACCGCTGGCCTCAATACTCAGTAAGATCAGATGGGTGCATACATAAGGCGATTTAAGAAAACTAAGGAATTTTTAAATTCTTAAAAAGCGACTTTAGGAACTTAAATTCAAGGCTCCTGCTTTAAGGTGATTTAAGGAATTTCTGATGACTTAATAAATAAATTTATAGCCATCTCCGCAGGCAACTCGTTTGGGCTTCCTTTGGAATCAAAAAAAGATAGAGAGTAATCCAAGGGAATCCCCAAAATCCAAAGGAATCCCAAAAATCCAAAGGAATCCCCAAAATCCAAAGGAATCCCCAAAATCCAAAGGAATTTCCAAAATCCAAAGGAATCCCAAAAATCCAAAGGAATCCCAAAAATCCAAAGGAATCCCAAAGGGGTTGCCCGAGGAGGAGGCTAATGAATTAAGGCATTCTATAGGCGACTTATAAGGGATTTAAAATTTCGGGACTTTAAGGTGCCTTTTAGGTAACTTATAGGATTAAGATGACTCTTAAATCCAGCTACTATTACAGTAATACTTACATTCATACCAAAAGGGACAAATTTTGGTGGTTTCATACATTTCTTGTGTTTATACCACAGTGCGGGGTCCATACAAATCTCTGGATCATGTTCGTCTATATTAACTTGAAACCTGATCACACCTCTAGATATTACAACAACATAACAGTACAAAATATTAAGTTGTTTTATGCACCGCCATATGTATATTATTATTAATACCATGATCATTACACTATTCCCCTTCATAGTTCCCTGCACCATCTTGAAATAAGGAAGCAGCGCCTTTGCATCCAAGCGAGACTAACGTGGGCTTGCAGTGATAGAGACCTCTTAACATTTTGCGGGACAATTATTCACGTGTCTCTAGCATTGCAAGCTCAATGTTCGTCTCGCTTCAATGCAAAGGCCCGGCTACCTTCGCAGGGAACTGTGAAGCGGACTATTCCACCATCACCATTCACTATTAAAGTCGTTATCATCCTGATCGCAATCATTAATATCATCATCTCATCACCATCATCATTCTCTATTAAAGTCGTTATCATCCTGATCGCAATCATTTATATCATCATCTCATCATCACCATCATTCTCTATTAAAGTCGTTATAATTCTGATCGCAATCATTAATATCATCATCTCATCATTACCATCATCATTCTCTATTAAAGTCGTTATCATCCTGATCGCAATCATTAATATCATCATCTCATCACCATCATCATTCTCTATTAAAGTCGTTATCATCCTGATCGCAATCATTAATATCATCATCTCATCACCATCATCATTCTCTATTAAAGTCGTTATCATCCTGATCGCAATCATTAATATCATCATCTCATCATCACCATCATTCTCTATTAAAGTCGTTATAATTCTGATCGCAATCATTAATATCATCATCTCATCATTACCATCATCATTCACTATTAAAGCAGTTATCATCCTGATCGCAATCATTAATATCATCATCTCATCATTACCATCATCATTCTCTATTAAAGTCGTTATAATTCTGATCGCAATCATTAATATCATCATCTCATCATCGCCACCATCATTCACTGTTAAAGTCGTTATCATCCTGATCGCAATCATTAATATCATCATCTCATCATTACCATCATCATTCACTATTAAAGCAGTTATCATCCTGATCGCAATCATTAATATCATCATCTCATCATTACCATCATTCACTATTAAAGCAGTTATCATCCTGATCGCAATCATTAATATCATCATCTCATCATTACCATCATCATTCACTATTAAAGCAGTTATCATCCTGATCGCAATCATTAATATCATCATCTCATCATTACCATCATCATTCTCTATTAAAGTCGTTATAATTCTGATCGCAATCATTAATATCATCATCTCATCATTACCATCATTCACTATTAAAGTCGTTATAATTCTGATCGCAATCATTAATATCATCATCTCATCATTACCATCATCATTCACTATTAAAGCAGTTATCATCCTGATCGCAATCATTAATATCATCATCTCATCATTACCATCATTCACTATTAAAGTCGTTATAATTCTGATCGCAATCATTAATATCATCATCTCATCATTACCATCATCATTCACTATTAAAGCAGTTATCATCCTGATCGCAATCATTAATATCATCATCTCATCATCGCCACCATCATT
Source organism: Metridium senile (assembly GCA_949775045.1). Classification (NCBI taxonomy): domain Eukaryota; kingdom Metazoa; phylum Cnidaria; class Anthozoa; order Actiniaria; family Metridiidae; genus Metridium; species Metridium senile. Next base: position 7,792,153 of record OX459101.1, on the reverse strand, counting down.
CACTGTTAAAGTCGTTATCATCCTGATCGCAATCATTAATATCATCATCTCATCATTACCATCATTCACTATTAAAGCAGTTATCATCCTGATCGCAATCATTAATATCATCATCTCATCATTACCATCATTCACTATTAAAGCAGTTATCATCCTGATCGCAATCATTAATATCATCATCTCATCATTACCATCATCATTCACTATTAAAGCAGTTATCATCCTGATCGCAATCATTAATATCATCATCTCATCATCGCCACCATCATTCACTATTAAAGCAGTTATCATCCTGATCACAATCACTTATATCAGCATCATCATCGCCATCATCATTATTATGTCAATAATTATACATTAATACTTTAAATTACATATATTTATATCTTACTGTATTCCATGAAGAACAAGACCAATGTAGAAGATCACGAAATAATGATGAGTATACCAGAATACTTCAAAGTATGAGCGCCTGCAATAAATACCTTTGTCAACCTCGCCACCAGGGCTTTTAGCTTCGCTTGTGGGCCGGTGGAGCGAAGAGAAAAGCACTGGGAACGATGTTATAAATTCACTCGCGATTATATGCAAAAACATAAACAAACGATAGTTTGCAACGTCAGGATTTGGTTTGTTAAATACTGTCTTGTTGTTTACCTGATGAGTTCAGTAGATGATGAGATCTGGAAAAAAGATAAGATATGGTGTTAAGCTAGAACGTGTATTTCATATTATTTCATATTTTATAATCTCTAGATCATTCCCCGTCGAGGCTCTTCTGTGAGGTTCACTCCGAAACACATGACTACCACAACAATAATATAACACTATGATTATAAAAACAATAATGTATGACAACTATGATGTGGATGATAATGATGATGAGGAAAAGGATGATGGCAAAGAGAATGATGTTGATGGTTGTAATCAATAATTATGATGATGATAATATGAGGATGATAGTGATGATGACAAACATGATCACGATCATGATTATAATGATAACGATGACGATGGTGATTAAGGTTACCGCTATAGCAAAGGAAGACCCGGCCCACACTCAATTTCTCATAATTATTAATTATAACTAAGTAATCATGAACATAAAGACAATAATCAGTAATGATAGGTGATCGGGTTTATAACTTACCATGAGTATCAAAGCCAGCGTGATTACCGCACCAGTCACCCCAGCAGCTGAGAAAAATAATTTACAACACTGTTAATTAAATAGTATTCTTTTTTGTAGCCAGTAATCGTCAATATGATTATCATTACCATCATATAGTTTTCGCGTATCAACCTCATCCTTGAAATTGCGTAAAGTATTTTTTTAAATTTGACAACAGTTCGTGGAAATTTTAAATGGTTTAATATTTCAATAATGTGTACTCTAGAGCGAGCTGTAGTCAAATTCTAAAGAATATATTACACGCTATCGAGTTTGATGTTGTGATGATAATGATGATGATAGTACCAAAATGATTAAGAAAATGGTGATCATGATGAAAATTGCGATGATGATAATGATGATAATGATGATAATGATGATGAGGACGTTGATAAAAACAGAATCATGCTAAATAATACATTCCATACCCAGTGTCCACAATACAGCAATCGGATTCTGCAAACAATATTATACATACGATACATTTAGTAAAACAAATTTAAACTAAACTAAATACTAATTACAGATGGGTTATTTAAATAGTCCCCTTCACAACTTCCTACGCCATCTTGAAAGGTAGCAGGGCCTTTGTATCGATGCGAGACGAACGTTGAACTGGCAATGATAGAGACTAGTGAATACTTGTCCCGCAAGGTGTTAAAGGTCTCTATCATTGCAAGCTCAACGCTCGTCTCGCTTCGATGCAAAGGAACAGCCTACCCGCTTCAAGATGACGCACAGGTAGCCCGGCTTTATCATTTATATTCTCTTTAGTTTACTGCTTTATTATATTTATTTCCTTTAGAAAGTTTACTTTGCTCTTTATATGGGTTTCCTGTGTTTTGAGATCGACTCCCTATTGTTTGGGATCGGTTTACGGGTCGAATAAATATAATAAAGCAGTAAACTTAAGAAAATATAAATGATAAAGTCGGGTTCCCTGTGGATGACGTAGGGAACTGTGAAGGGGACTATTGTTCTAGTTAATATGAAACTCACGGCATTTGAGTGTCTTATAGGGTTGATATACGTCTCGTTGCCAGAGTCATCTAACTGGGATAATTTAGTATAGATCCCTCCTTTACTCCATGCCATGATCAGAAACTCGACATTGAAGATATGAGCCACACAGTGAATGACTGTAAATTAGAAACACACACAAACAACTTTAAGTATAAAATGTATCTATATCAGTTACAAAAATCATGAATAATTAATGAGAATATACAAACGAAATGACGAGTGTTGTATACACCTATTTCAAACATCGTTGTCGCGATCCAAGCTACAGTCCACACTCTGAAGCCTGCAAAGGATATCGGTATTTTCTTCTCTTCTCGATTTATTCATAGCATATTTTTACTTGTGCGTGTTTGTGTTATATGACCAGTAACTAGCTGTTGCAGTAGTAGATGATGAAACAAATATTTATTGAAAAAAACGAGTAATAAACCAACAATATATGTTCATGCTGCCGACATTCTTTGCAGGCTTCAGAGTGTAGACTGTACCTTCGCCTGCGACTACGATTATTGAATAATAGGAGTGTAGTTGATACAACACTAATGTTGTATATCCTGATGTGCATAAGTTTTAACTTAAAATTTCTCGGCGAGATTTATTTAATTTTGAAGATTTTGATAAAATTTGAAAGAACTATAACCTAGACGTTTGATATTTTCTTACCTGTCTGCAAGCAGATCATGTAGGCGATGTACTTGTGGAAGCTGATGTTTTTATCCAGTAGACGAAGAACAGACGTACTACACTGAATATAAATACACAACATCATCATGAAAACTTGTTGAACATGCGCAGTATAGCACTATAGTAGTACTGGAAATACCACTCAATTTGGTCCCAAGAGCTCGCAGGAAAATCTTGAATCAAGTCGAGCAAGCGCAGTATAGCACTATAGTAGTACTGGAAATACCACTCAATTTGGTCCCAAGAGCTCGCAGGAAAATCTTGAATCAAGTCGAGCATGCGCAGTAAGTGATTAAATTGGAATGTTATTGTAAATGGACCTCTTTACCTCCATATGCAAATTGCCCATTTCAGACCACGTGTCATTCCCTTGAGAATTGTTATATTATTTACATGTGAAAGAAACAATTCCCAAGTGTAGCATCACGTGATCTGAAATGGGACAACAAACAAGGAAGGTAAACAGGTATACTGTGTAAAAGCGTACCTGGAATGTTCCCCGGATGAAGGAGAGTAAGTTACGACACATAGTAAGAAGGATCAGCATACAGTTAAAGTTGAGGACGGCTGCTGGTGCTCGGGCTAGTGCCAGGCCAAACTACGGACAAATAAACAATAACGTCGAATCAGCCAATAAGTAATAGAATATGATAGATAAACTTCATAGTCTTCCCGGGTTGTTATTAGCCTTGGTTTGTTTGTTTGTTTGCTTTTCTGTCTGTTTTCTTTTTCTGTCTGATTGTTGATGATTCAGCGGTCATTTTGCAAGGCATATAGCACAATTTCAAAACGAAAATAGCGCTTACAAATATGTTTTCATTAATCATGCTATATGCTTTGAAGAATTCCTATGTGACTAGGCCTTGTAACGTCATTTTGTTTGCAACGCTTGCCCCTATACCACCATATAAAATGGTTCTTGGTTCTTTTAATCGTGATTTCGATTTAGGACCTATCCTCCTTCTAGAGATGACCACAAAAAATTTCATGTCATATATGCACTTTAATTATTAGACGTACCTTGACTAGTTTGTTCAAGTACATATGTTCTTTCATTGTGGAGAGATCGTAGTAGGCCGCTACAAAGAGGTAGATGTTGATAGCCATCCACACTGTCTATACAAACAAAAACCATGTGAAACAGTCTCTCTACCGGTCTATACTACTTGTCTGTCTCCCTCCCTGTCCGTCGGTCAATCGTATTGTCTGTCTGTCCGGTCAGCAGGTCGGATGGAAGGGTTGCCTGCCCGTCAATCAAGGATTTGCAGTCTATCCTTTGTATTTGTATTTTTTTGTAGGTTTGAGGTTTGTCGGTCTGTCTTTCTTGCATCTCTTTACAATTAATTTTTTTATAGCTTTTCGATAATTTTCAAAATAATATTTTTTTAGCTTTTCGTTAACACAGATTGTTATTTTCGCTAAAATATTGCGTTACACTCGATACAGTCACGCAATACTCATATGCCCAGTATTAAATGTCAAAATAGTTCCAACTTGCCATTTTAAAAGTCAGTATAAACTTTTCATTATAAATTCCGACTTCATTATACTGTTAATTCGCCCTATACTATAAGCAATTCAAAAACGCCATGACAGAAAAGATATTATTATTCTATTGTTAAATCACGGAAATTGAAAATGTAATTAGGTCATAACTTCTGTTCAAATGTAAACACTCAGCTGCATAATCACGAATAATTATTCATAACTTAACATAATATTGAACATAGAAAAATAATACTATTAGCAGGAAATTATCTTAATAAATGGCCACATTGCTTTGTTTGGGAAGTAGGAGATGGGGTGAAGAGCAACTGGAGGAATGAAGAGTTGAAAAAATCCCTCGGTTTGAGACAAGTCGAACTCATAATTATTCGACTGGAACCATCCCCTGCAGGTTTAGCAAACAAGCTCTTGAGGTCCGACATTGGAATGTCTGATTCACATTACTAAAACGCTAAAAGAAGATGTTTAAAGTTCCCGTAAATTACTAAATTAGCTTCGAATATATGATCGATATACATTTGAAATTCATCGATCGGAATAATCAAATTCGATTATTTAATGGAGCTATAAGCCCTATAAACAATTACAAACATTTAGTATCATTCGCTTAATCGAATTAAAAGTTTGGTTAAAAAGGTTTTTGAATAGTCCATGATAGTGTGTTGAAATCATGCTATCAGTATTTATTTTGCTATTAATCTCAGCCGGAAATGGCAGGCTAAAATTCGCTTATCGGGAGTACAACATATCGTACATATGAGGTCAATACATTAAAACTATCATACAAATTCATATCTATGACCTACCAGTACAAAGTATCTGAATAAATCGTTGCGACCCATGGTTGAATTTTCCTTTGACTGTGAAGTGAGATGAGTTGTGTGACTGATAAAGATACACTTTCAGGCCGAAATAACGAAACCTGACTGATTGGCTTCAACTGAACTTTGCTGAGCCTTTGTTATAATGTAATTCCCTGTGGGACCCCCTGTGTGTTTAATAAGGACGGACCATTTGATTTTCGTAGGTTGGTGGGTAGATTTAAAGCGTACTCGAAATTTTTTTTTCGCCCTCCAGTGTAGCAGGATATATTTTTGGCTGTACCAAGCCATATTTCTTTGTCATAGAAAAAATATTAAATGGTCCGTCCCTACATCGTGATTATACTAAATAATCGTCTATTGTTTACATAATAAAAAAAGAATCATGTATGCATTGAAGTTTATACTTGTCATCTGTCAACGTTTTCTTTAGAAATACTTGTGTCAAAAATAAAATAGTCCTGTATACCTTCTATTAGCGCTATAATAGATGCATTGGTTAAAATTGGCTAAAAATTGTAGCTATCAGGCTGCAGGATGAAGAGAAGAGAAGAGAAGAGAAGAGAAGAGAAGAGAAGAGAAGAGAAGAGAAGAGAAGAGAAGAGAAGAGAAGAGAAGAGAAGAGAAGAGAAGAGAAGAGAAGAGAAGAGAAGAGAAGAGAAGAGAAGAGAAGAGAAGAATTTATTGAGTTTATCATTATGAATTTCTCCTTGCTCAGTCTGGGTTTCCTGTGGTATTACCCATAGTTCTCTCCAGTCTACATTGTTGAAAAATTAAAAATGGCGCGAGATTGGTGGCTTGTTTATGTACTCTTGGCAACGCAGATTTACACTGCTTTTTCCATTGATATTCCTTATTCAGATCCCAGCAAATGTAAATCTAGTCAGTATTTCAGATATTCTTCGTTGGAATGTGTGGATTGTGGCTCTGGTACAAAGCAAAGCGTCAATAAATTGTCTTGTGTTTGCAACGATGGATTCAAAATCGTCGAACAAAATGGCGGACCTGATTTGAAATGCGAGTCTTGCCTTACTGCCAATAAAACTACTACTTTAGCTGGTTGGTCTTGTATATCTTGCCCTAATAAAGCAGGTATTGATAGTAGTAGTGGTCAATGTCTTGATTGTGAAGCCGGTAATGCCCCTGTTGATCGACAACCCGATGGGACTTTGTTGACGGAACGAGTCTGTGTCAAATGCTTGCAAGATACTTCACCAGCGATGAACAGCAACTCCTGTAAACGCTGTCACCCAAGTTTCCTGATGCTTAATGTCTCGGGACAAGTGTGCGACTGTCCAGTAGCTTCACATTCAACAACTGGAGGTGTCTGTGTAGCTAAATCCAATCTCGTCACCGAAAGATCAAGCGATATTTTCACTGTTACTTACGACAATGGCAAAAAGATTGTATCGTACTTCTTCAAGGAACATTTTCAGTCGTCTCAAGCTCTTTGTAAACTCTATCAAAACTTCACTGCATGTCAGTTAATCGGTAATCTTTGTGTGCTTTTGGATTACACACTGGAGTTGGAAAAGTCCTCCTCAGAGACAGATGCCTGCAAAGTCTACTTAGATGCTAGTAAGAACAGGGACTATAGAAACCGTAACTTTGACTGGCCTGTGAATATGCCATGGTTGTATTTTAAGGATAATGGTCAAGATGCAACTGATACTATCAACCGAAAGGACATAACTACCCAATTCAAAGCAAACAGCCGTATAAGTTTCACATTCAGCATGTTTACTTTAAATGGTACTTTTGTTGGACTACAAAATGGACTCTCTCACTTACAACTATGTCAGGACAGACTGCTTAAAATGAACGCAGCAGATAAATTTGCAACAAGTTATACCTCGTCCTGTTCTATTGCTGTATCAGAGCTCTTAAATACACGCATGTATTTCTACGATATGTTTTTGCTTCTTGATGAAAAGACACTTTATGCAGTTCCAGTACTCTTGCAAAATTATAAAGTCAACAAAGCCCTTGTCAACTCTGAGTCTGATGAATCGAAGTGGCAGCTGACACGACGTTTTTTCTTAGTCGAAAATTTAGTTGGTAAAACTACTGAAGGTGGTAAACTGACAATGATTCGCTACGCCAAAGAGATTGTGTTATTCATAAGACTGAGGACATCAGATGGTCAGATCTATCCTCCATACTTGAGTATAAAGTATGACTCTGTTGATGTGTCAGACAATGCTGAAGTGGCTAAGACCAGCAAAAGTGTGTCATTTAAAGTTTCGTATCAAATGGATGAATCACAAATCAAAGAAGATATAAATGTAAGTACTATAAACTTGTAAATAACTCCATGATAGGCTATAATTATTGCAAATTAATATTTTTAAAGGTATTGAGGTACCTGTTTTTTATTTCTTATTGAAATTTTATGTATGTAGGGCCTATAGATGAAAAAAATTACTTGTGTAATGCGTAGTTCCAGAAAATATCCACCCCCCCCCCCCCCCACAGGGTTTATTTTTAAACCCTATACCCCTGAAATTTCAATTTTGGAGGGTCTTCAAATGACCCCCCTACCCCCTGGAATTTTATACCCCCTGGAAAACCTCAAATTCTACCTAAAATGCTTTTTATGTCTATAATTTGCGGACAAGGCATCAATTAATGGCACAATTTTTGTTGTTATTATGCAACCACATAAAAAGTAAAAAACATTTGATTTTCGGCTTCCAATTTTGTAAGTTACTGTGCATGTTTATTTTCTTGGAGGTACCAACCAGTTTGAAGATAAATCTTGCAAATTTAGCCAGTTTATTTTCAAGAATATTGTGAAAAGCGTCCTGGCGGCTCTGCCGTGGGTCTGAAGGCCATTTTCACTTACATCAGACATGGTGTGATTCATAGCAATAAACGGTTAAATACTTTCAGAATTTGTTTTTGCTTTTTTTAATCAATTTATTGCCGAAACTTTACAACAAGAAATTTCGAAGCACTTTAATAGCAAGAGTATTTCGTTTGGTTTAGTTTTCTGTCGCCATTAGCGAATTACAGTACTATACGTATTCCTCATAACCCCTGGAAAAAAAGTATTTATACCCCCCTTTCCCTTGGAAATCTTCCACTTTGGGGGGGGGGGGGGTTAAACTTTTTTTAAACTGTAATTGTTTTTATGTGTACAATGTATATAGCTACTCAGATCATGTCTGATTCCTTTCTTTATTGATTTTTATTGCAATATAGCCATCATTTTTTTGTTTAGTTTTATTCTTTTTAAACTATTACTGATCAAAATGGTGCATTTTCTAATATATTTGTTTAATATATTTCTATCAATAATTCCTGATTTTCATTGTTTCTCAGATTGCTATAGGATGTCTATCAGGTGTTGCTGTTATCCTAGGTGTTGTCAAGGTATTCAGCTGGCGACGGCGTTACGGTTCTGAAAACATTGACTGTCCAACATTGATGAAATGGCTTATGTACTTGTTTGGCACCTTCTCTACGATGTTCTTCTGGATCATTACTGGTCTGTCCATTCAGTGGTTGATATTTTTCAAGCAGCAAGATGTCGTCTACCGTCTACTGCCAATAGACTCTCAAGGCAGCGCATTCAGAGTACTTCTCATTGTTGCTTTTGTCTTCAAGATCCTGGATATCATCCACTTGCTGTATGTGCAAATATCTATTGACATATTCTTCATCGATTGGGAAAGACCAAGGGGAACCGTTACGCAGCAAAGCCATGCGGAAAACACCCCTGCTGAAGCTCCTATCAGCATTTGGCGTACGTTCTTTGTTGCAAACGAGTGGAATGAAATACAGACAGTACGTAAAATCAGCCCTGAGTTCCAGATCTTTGCCACCTTGTTCTGTCTCCAAGTGGTAGGATTCGAACACCTTACTACTACGGATCCTATAAGCCGATTTAAAGTGGACCTTACTTCTGACTACATAGGAGAGTACAACGCTATCCTGCGCTTTGCTGTTCTAGTGATTGTGTACTTGACCATCGAGTGTGTTCAGTGGTTCTACTTTGGGTTTATCTATGAAAGATTCATAGGTGACACACTGGGGGACTTTGTTGATTTATGTTCCATGGGAAATGTCAGTATTTTTATCATGGAGAATACCTTGTTTGGGTACTACATACACGGTCGCTCTGTCCATGGACGGGCTGACACTAACATGAGAGAAATCAACGAGCAGATCAAGAGAGAAGAGGAAGATCTTTGTGGTAAGAGGGGGCTGGAGCCAAATTCAGAGCATCAAACGTTTGAAGTTGGGTTGCCACACAAGTTCCGTCAACAGTACAACCAAGTTGTTGAACCATTATTTCAGAGAGAGCAACAAGCTCAGAGACGTAACATACCATCATCTGCAGCAGGTAGGAATTGTGTTTACACGTAACAGGTTCCAATTTAAATCTGTACTTTCCCATTTAACTCTGTACTTATGCAAATTGTGTTGATGTGTGCTAAACACACAGATCAACCAATCAGAGTATATTATTTCTGAAGTGAACTTCTCTGATTGGTTGATCTGTGTGTTTAGCACACATCAACAAAATTTGCATAAGTACAGATTTAAATGGGAAAGTACAGATTCAAATAGGAACCTGTTAATTATTATTGCCTGCAAAATAGGCTTTCTTGTGGAGTTTTGGAAAAAATTCGCTTTTGGGGTTCCTGTGTTCCTGTTTAATGAGCAAGCAAAAAGGAAGTGAAGGGGGAGGGGGAAAGGGCCCTTTTCCTTCTCCCATCTTTCCTCTTTTGTCTAGGCCCCATGTTTTTCGTGGGTATCCAGATAACCCCAAATCTTGATTTTCATCCAACACTCGGCAAGAATGCCTGTTCATCAGGCTACACTTATTCCAAAAAAATATTATTGCAGCTAAAAAAAAAGCATTAAGCCAAGACCAAAATGAATGCTGGTTTTGTGCTGGTAATGTATTGAAATCAGACTTGTAATCAAAAGAATTGATTGTATTACATTAACAAGCATGTGAAATTGTTCTTATGTTGTTATTAGTACTTAGTAAATTAGTATTACAGTAGGAAACAAGTCTGATTTCTATACATTACCAGCACAAAACCAGCACTCATTTCGGTCTTGTTGCTTAGGCTTGGTTTTTTGAAATAAGATGCAGTCAAGGTCACTAACGTTGTTCACGTAAAATAGACATTACAGAGTTGTGTGTAAAATATTTAATGTCCGGATAGTGAGTGAGTCTGAGTCTCCCAATGAGCTGGACACTTGTGTTTGACTATAAGATTGAGAAGGCAAAAAAAGTAATTCAAGATGTATGCAAAAATAGTGAACAGAGCTATGTGCTAATTTTTTTAATGTAGGGGAAGTGAGTGAGTCTGAGTCTCACAATGAGCTTGGCACTTGTGTTTGACTATAATATTGAGACGTTAAAAAAGTGATTTAAAAGGCATTTAGTGAACTGACGGCAATTGTTTTTTATTGTTTTTATAGGAGGTGGTGGTCAGGGTAACCTTCCTATTGTAGTCGAACGTAGCATTCAAGCATACAGTGCGATGAACAGATTCCTATCTGGGTTCATTGATCACTCCCTTCGTGATATGGACTATCTAGTGTACGATAAGCTACTCTTAGAGCGAATCTTTAACATCGAAGTTAGAGAACAGCCTATGGATAAAGCGATTTTCTACAAAGACGATGGTAAGTCCTTTAACTCTGTGCTATTCTACGGCCACGAGTGGACACTAATGCTTTTTGAGTTGCTATTCTTTGCTGTGGTTGATTACATCGCCGTGAACTATGTTCTTGCTGGGATTCTTACTTACGTTGTTAGTAAGATCCTAGCTGCCATAAGAGACAGTATGGGAAGGAGGAATCTTGCCAGAAAAACAATGGTTGATCAAAGATTCTTAATCTAAAAGAACACATGATCAGAAGCACTTTATATATGCCCTATAGTTAATTTGGCATTCTTATATTGTTAGTAAGCTCTTAGCCTTAACAAGAAAGAGTATGGGAAGGAGAAACCTTGTTTGATCAAAGATTCTTAATCTAAAAGAACACATGATCAGGAACACTTGATGCCATAGTTCATTTGGCATTCTTATATTGTTAGTAAGTTTTTAGCTTTAACAAGAATGAGTATGGGAAGGAGAAACCTTGTTTGATCAAAGATTCTTAATATAAAAGAACACATGATCAGAAGCACTTTATGCCCTAGTTCATTTGGCATTCTTATATTGTTAGTAAGTTCTTAGCCTTAACAAGAAAAAGTATGGGGAGAGAAACCTTGCCAGGAAAACATTGTTTGATCAAAGATTCTAAAAGAATACGCGATCGTGATTACATATATGTATATTACATTTTACGCCTTTAACGTAAGATTCAAAATTGTAACATATTGAAAGGTATTTTCTATACTATTTACATTCCCACATACGTGAAATCCTAGTTAATTGTAATACGTGGTTTGGAGAGAAGGATCGTCTTACAAAGATAAACTATTTATTCAGTAAAAGCTTTAGTTAATTAACTATGAACGACTTGGTTTCTCTGGATTTTCAACGGAAGAATGACCAACGTGTTCGTCAAAGCAGAATTAACTCTGGTAAAAGCGAGTTTGCCTCCTCCGCAGGCAACCCTCTCTTGTCCTTTCCCTCTCATGGGATCCCTTTGTCATTTGACCGAGGGGGATTGGTTCTCGACAAGAAATGTGGGGCCTCAGTCCCTCCCGGTCACTCGAGACAGGAAGCCCAATAATATAAAAAAATAAAACGGAGCGGAGACGCCTGCGGAGAAGGCTATAAGACACCAATGCAATGAAATATTTAACCTCCCCCACTCCCTCTAAGGCGTGTGTTAGGAGTAAGGGACCCCTACCCTCTCCCTTCACTTTTGGGTGGGGCAGAAAATCGCCAAAAGCGAGTGAGGAAGGCCCTGGGAACGAGGTTGTGGGACCCCCTGATTAGCCTATACGCTATTGTCAAGATAACCCTCCACAAAAAGAATAAATGGAAACTAGCGAGTAAACTAGTATAGGCTGCGTCGGTGTTTGATATAAACGATAGGCGACGAAGGGCTAAAGCTCGAAACGTCAGTAAAGTTAAGTCAACATTTTCAATTTCATTAACCCTTTGACTACTGGGCTTTTTTGACATTTTTGAGCGATTTGCTGGATATAAACGATCCGTAGGATTTCTTGCCTCCATATTTGGCGTTACCATGGAATTTAAAGTGCTGCTGTTTTGTAATCTCAGGGGCTCAAGTTCTCAGGCCACATGCCTTTTAGATCGTTTCAAAGCATCGTTGGATATTTACACTGGCTCAAAGTTGGCTTAAATCGGAATTTCGTTAATTTTAGGTCACATTTTGCCTTTAATCAATACTGGAAGAGCATCATTAAGCTTCAAGGTAGCAAAGAGCTCACTTTCTGGAAGAAATCAGCGAGGACTCACTTTGTCAGCAAAAATTGATCGATGTTTGGTTCATTCGGTTTTGGCGGGCTTAGAACGAAGTCAGGTTTGGAGTTCGACTAAAGGCAAATTCTCGGACCTGCCGCGGCTATTTATCGAAGTTGTGATGATAGAGGAACACAACAAGCGCGAAATTTTGGCAGAAAACCGAGGTGACCCTATATAAGGGACCGGTCATTATTTATGTGGGGGGGTGGGGGGAAAAGTTTTTGTCTGAATCAAAAAGACTATCCCTGGCCCACCCCCTGAGGTATTACATTTAACTTTTGACCCACCCCAAATGGAATTCATTTCAGAGGCAGCCCCCCCCTCCCCCCCCCCCCTTCAGGCAGCTGTCATCAAATTGATTAAGGGCATTACCCTAGACAGTTTCACTGTTGAAAACCCGGGGGGGGGGGGTACTCCCTTTGTCCAAGTGGTAGGGGTGATCGGCGTACCTTTTAGGGTTAAAATATTTCCAGTGCGTACCTTTTAGGGTCCATTTAGAGATTTGGCTCAAAAATCAGTTCTAAGGGTCGTTTTTACTCTGCTTTATTTGTATCTGAGCGTACCTTTTAGGGGTCATTTTCAAAATCTCCGCCGATCACCCCTACCACTTGGACAAAGCGAGTACCCTCCCCCCCCCCCCCCCCCCCCCCCCCCCCGGGGTTGAAAATCTCTGTTTCCCAGAAGGCTACACGATTACGTGCACATGCACTTTGCGAAGAGGAACTAAGTAAAGATAGCCTTGCAAAGGTTTATAAGAGAAGTGCCATTAAACATTTAGAAATAATGAAGAATCAAGGACTATTTGCTCTGGATTCATATGAACTTATTGACAATACTATTGAAAGACTTCAAATGTTGTAGAAATATTACTGTTTGCTTTGTTAAACTGATAGAAACTAAAAAAAATTAATGTTGCTTTTTATACATACTACATGGCAATTAATATACTAGGTTTGCATGGAAACACGTTTTTTATCCAATTTGATAACACACAACTTACTTTATACATTCATGTATGTTCTTTACAAAAGAGAAATATGGACCACCCACAACTCAGTGAAATTTAATTCCAACCCACCCCCTGTCATTGAAAAATATAAGCATGGCCCCCCCTATGATTTTCCCCCCACCCCCCCACATAAATAATGAGCGGTCCCTAAATTATATAAATTTATAAATGGACTAAGGGGGGAACTCCATGTGCAAAATTGTCATGGTTACCCACAATGCTTTGCAGTCGTAAATACTTGAAAACAAGTGCGTATCAAAATGGCCGTAATCAAACGCGCGACCGCAGCTCAGTTCGTGAAGTGTGAAAAAGCTATAGCACAAGGACTGGATTTTGTTGTGAAAACGGCCTTTTCGTCTAAAAACGATTTTTTCGATACAAAATCCAAGGTCAAAAAAGTGTGATTTTCACTATTGAAAAATAAGGCAAAAACGGTTATTTTTGACTTTCCTAAAGTTCATATGGAATTTTTGTGCTAAAATTGCTTGTTTCTTGTGACTGACATGCTATGAAAATTTGTTTAAATAATAGAGGGTAATCGGACTCTATTGTTATGGTAGAGGGATATATTTTGTGTGTTTGTAGGTGATTTGTGATATGAGCTCATATGTGGTCTAATACACGAATAGATCGATATAGTGTAATATGGTAAACCCAGTTTAACATAACTCATCAGGGGCTAAGATGTTAAACTGTTGTCATTATGGTAGATGACAAACGTGTTTCATACTCCAAGGCCTTAGAGCTTAGCTGTGAAAGCTTGTTGTGAAAACGGCCTTTTCGTCTAAAAACGATTTTTTCGATACAAAATCCAAGGTCAAAAAAGTGTGATTTTCACTATTGAAAAATAAGGCAAAAACGGTCATTTTTGACTTTCCTAAAGTTCATATGGAATTTTTGTGCTAAAATTGCTTGTTTCTTGTAACTGACATGCTATGAAAATTTGAAGAACTTCCTAGTGCTTACTAACATTTAAACGGCTGGGCAAATTTGGCTTGTTTAAAAAAGTTAGAATTTTTCAAAGCAAGGCCGTTTTTTACGGGCGGTTTCGGGCGCCGTAGGAGTCAAAGGGTTAAATCCAAACTCAAAACAATAATTTTTCAATAATTCTATTTTTGTTTGCTCATGGATATTGAATTGATAAATCTCAAAGAATGCTGCTTTACCAGAAGCTCGTTTACTTGGGCTTATTCATAACAAAATAATCACCATACTCAGAATTGGAGTAAATTGGCTATGGGCAATCCATCCATAGCCTTTTATTATAAAGATTAAAATATGTCATACACATGAACATTGTACAAATAACAGCTTTGTACAATAACACTTTCCCCAAGTAAAGGTGAGGGCCAAAAAACGCCTACCTAACAACAACACCACGTGAGTAGACATGAGAGGGAGGAGATTGAAAGTGAAAGTGACTTGTTGACTGTAGGATTTCACAACAGACTGACCACGCTGTCACGCCTGGCTGGATATATATACACCCTATAGGGGGTATCAATGTCAGGCAATGCTATGACTCCCCATCAAATCCCCGGATGTTGCTGTTACATATTACAATTGCGTTGCTTAAACTATCCAAGACAACCATAAAAATTCTATTTGTTTCAAATATTTTGTTTTGCATTGTTTTTTTTTTTGTAAGAGCATTGAGCTTTGATAATGCTCCTAAACCTTTGTATTATTATTACTATATTATCTATCCCCCACAAAAAGACTTCAACATGATTTGGTTTAAAGAAATCTCTAACAAAAAAGACAAATACATAGACAATTTCTTTAGATTATCTAATAGAAGACTTCTACGTGAAGGTTTGATTTGGTTAAAGAAACTGCTACCCGCTTTTGAGTATGTTCGAGTCACCTTAACTGGGAAGGAACAATCTATTTATATTATCTCATAGAATACTTCAACTTGATTTGGGATAAAGTAGGCGCCACCAGCGAAAAATGAGCAATTTATATATACATATTACAATTTCAGAGAGGCTTGTATATTGGCATTGCCAAAAATGAACATCTTTAACTGGGAAGAAACAGTTTCTTTAGATCATCTCGTAGAAGACTTCAACTTGATTTGGGATAAAGTAGGCGCCACCAGCGAAAAATGAGCAATTTATATATACATATTACAATTTCAGAAAGGCTTGTATATTGGCATTGCCGAAAATGAACATCTTTAACTGGGAAGAAACAGTTTCTTTAGATCATCTCATAGAATACTTCCACTTGATTTGGGATAAAGTAATCGCTACCAGCAAAGAATGAGCAATAGCTGTACAGAGTGCATCCTTCGGGAGGGTCATAGGTATGCGGTTTAGTAAACGAAAGGTTACCATTAGACGCCATGTCTGAAATGTATAGATCATATCCACCACCGAATGTGGGACCTTGAAATCCTTGACCAGATGCCACTGCGCCACCGTTGTTTAAACCATTCAGATTTAGCTTGGTGGGTTCATAACCATTGATATTATACATCGAATATAGGAACGATCGGTTTGAGAAAGAGTAATCTGTGCCTGCTACAAAAGATACAAAATACATGTTATGTATACACCGAATCGAAATATGACGTTCAATTTCAATAACTATTGTTCTTGACTGGCTAGCCTCTCATACACCGAATCGAAATATGGTGACCAATTTTAATAACTATTGTTCTTGACTGGCTAGCCTCTCATACACTGAATCAAAATATGGTGTCCAATTTCAATAACTATTGTTCTTCACTGGCTAGCCTCTCATACACTGAATCAAAATATGGTGACCAATTTCAATAACTATTGTTCTTGACTGGCTAGCCTCGCATACACTGAATCGAAATATGACGTTCAATTTCAATAACTATTGTTCTTGACTGACTAGCCTCTCATACACTGAATCAAAATATGGTGACCAATTTCAATAACTATTGTTCTTGACTGGCTAGCCTCTCATACACTGAATCAAAATATGGTGACCAATTTCAATAACTATTGTTCTTGACTGACTAGCATCGTGTTTATGTTGAAACACAATGGCGTTTTCACATGTATGCGAGGCATTAGTCAGTCAAGAACAATAGTTATTAAAATTGAACGCCATATTTCGATTTGGTGTACACCTATTTCAAAAAACGTTGTCAGAAGGAGATCTGCAATCTGCAATCTGAGAACCCTCTACAAGTTTTTTGTTTGATCTCAAAAACTATTTACTTTGACATTTGTTTGGTTGGCCCCGGTTTCAGTAGTCGCACTGTAAAATCCAATCTACCACTTCAGTGTCTGCTTCAACGATCTATGATCTACGTTTCGTACACGACAACCTTTTTACAATTAGGTGTACATTATTCACATAATTACTATTCGCTTGACAATCAACTATACTGCCATATTCTTTTCAAAATTGTCTAGATAGATAAATACACTGCAAAAACGGCTGAGTAGATACATCTCACTATATTGAGTTAATCATGCATTCAGGATGACACTTTATAGTGAGTTAACCCAACTCATTATTAAGAGTAAACATAAATGTAGACGGCCATTGAGTACAATGAATTTAACTTCACTTTTACTCACTATTCAAGACCATACAGCTAATTAAAAAAACGTGGAATACTGAATAGTGCATTCCAAGACCAAAGGGAATTGTGGGTCTCATTCGTAATAAATAATACATAACAGCGATTATTACCCCTCTAACTATAGCTCGTATATTGTTTTAAATGAATGCACCAAGAAAAAAATAATTAATAATTATCATTTATTTTACTTTAAAACAATAGAGCGAAAACACTAGAACCATGAAATAAAAACAAAATAGTTACTAACTAATAGTTTTTATTTAGTGACTATTTAGTCACTTTCACTCAACCAGAAACTTCAAATACAAAAGGAAACCACACCTCCTTACAACTTTACTTGTCTTTTATAGTAACTAATAGTCGCTAAATAAGAACTTTTACACACTAACAATTTGATTTTGTTTCATGGTTCTAGTGTTTTCGCTCTATTACATGACCCAAAATGCATTTCTGTTTTGCAATGCACTATTGAGTATGCAGTATTCAGTATTCTACGTTTTTTGAAATAGCTGTATGCAGACTACTATTCAAGACCATACATACAAAATCCATTAAGCGACATAACATTTTCTTACTTTGCCAAGAAACGTCACTGTACCCGCCAAACACATACGCAGCAACACGGATAATAGTCACCGTCGGGCCCTTCCCGTCACATTGTTGGTGGAACTTTGTTACTGCATTCCAACCATCTGTGGAGGTGTTCCAGCAAACAACCCATCGGCTTGCATCTAGACTTCGCAAATAAGGGTTAAGATAGCCAACCAAGTTGTTGATATACTTGTAATTTGTCAGATAGTTCAGTATGGACGATTTCTCAAGTCCTCCTGATAAAAAAAGAGTATGTGCATGTCTTCAAACGATGAGCTTTAACCAATCCCTATCAACCCTGTAAAAACTGCCTGGTTTTCGTTATTTGTAGTTTTTTAACCAGTTTTTACAGTGTATGACAAGACTGCAACACTACACTCAATGACTGGTCCCGAGGGAAACAGTAAGTTTCGTTTCCCGAGAATCTCAATGTTTCCCGGGCTGTAAACGGGCTGGTCGCATTAAGCGGGTAATTTTATAAAAAATGTATGGGCATGCATTTCGTCAGGACCTAAAAAACTGGCCGCAATAACGGGGTGGCCGTATTAGGCGGGTGGCCGTAAGGCGGGGTTCCACTGTACCTATTTCAATTAACGTTACGTTGATAATCTGGTAATGGTTAAACTGAGACCGAAGGTCTGGGAATTGCGGGAGTTCTTTAAAATAGACCAGGTGATTTCGCACTTCCGGGAAACAATCAGAAGCATTTCTGTCGCATCGCCAACAGTTCCAAGATGGTGTCGTTCGAGAGAGTTGTTTCCCGTGTTAACCCTCGATAAATACGTCCTTAAAATAACTTAACATTAAAAAGTTCTATGTCACTTGCACAATAAAAGTTCACTGCTGCTCATCAGGGTTAAAAAAAGAATAAAAATAAAACGCAAATGCCTAAAAGTAACCGAAATTGTTTTTGTCTCGAGACGCCATTTTGGAACTATTCGTTTTGACAAACAATCCTTTGCGCGCTTCGAAGCGAGATACAACAATTACAAAAAAACGTTAGTTATCGCGGCTTAAGCATCGTATCAAGCCAAGACTGAAATGAATGCTGGTTTTGTGCTGGAAATGCATTGAAATCAGACTTGTTTTCCAAAGAACTATAGTAACATTTTCACGTGCTTTCATTGTACTACCGATCAATTCTGTTGATAACTAGTCATTTTTTGATACGTACATTACCAGCTATCGCAAACCCAGCATTCATTTCGGTCTTGGTTTGAAGCTTGTTGCTAAGCTGGAACAACGTTTTTTGAAAAAGGTGTATATGACAGTGACTGCAAGGATGATATTACTTACTAGTGGGTGGAATACCTATACAGCTCATGCCATCTCCATAATGTAATGGCTTACATTTACAGGTAAAAGAACCTTTTGTGTTGGTACAGACCCCCTTTTCTCGGTCACAATTGTGTGTATTGGTACTACACTCATCGATATCTGAAAACATGTAAACAATACAATTAGACTCATATCTAAAGTTTTTTTGAAAGGTTGGGTTATACATAATCAGTTAAAAGTAAATGCTTCTTCAACAATTTAGTTTTAAACTTATTTTACTATCAAACTCGTTTCACTTTTTTGTTGCAGTGGGGATGGGGATTGAATATAAATCACATACCCGCCTCACATCTAACGCCTTGATAGCCCTTTGCACATACGCACTTGAAGGTTGTGGGCGATGTGATGGTACAGTCCGCTCCATTGAAGCAAGAATCTTTGCATGGTTCCTGGAACAATGGTAAATCAATCAAACATTCAGTCAATCAAATATTCAGTCAATCAAACATTCAGTCAATCAAACATTCAGTCAATCAAACATTCAGTCAATCAAACATTCATTCAATCAAACATTCAGTCAATCAATCAAACATTCAGTCAATCAAACATCCAGTCAATCAAACATTCAGTCAATCAAACATTCAGTCAATCAAACATCCAGTCAATCAAACATTCAGTCAATCAATCAAACATTCAGTCAATCAAACATCCAGTCAATCAAACATTCAGTCAATCAAACATTCAGTCAATCAAACATCCAGTCAATCAAACATTCAGTCAATCAATCAAACATTCAGTCAATCAATCAAACATTCAGTCAATCAAACATCCAGTCAATCAAACATTCAGTCAATCAAACATTCAGTCAATCAAACATCCAGTCAATCAAACATTCAGTCAATCAATCAAACATTCAGTCAATCAATCAAACATTCAGTCAATCAAACATCCAGTCAATCAAACATTCAGTCAATCAAACATTCAGTCAATCAAACATTCAGTCAATCAAACGGTCATTCAATCAAACAGTCAATCAAACATTCAGTCAATCAAACATTCAGTTAATCAAACATTCAGTCAATCAAACATTTAGTCAATCAAACATTCAGTCAATCAAACATTCATTCAATCAAACATTCAGTCAATCAATCAAACATTCAGTCAATCAAACATCCAGTCAATCAAACATTCAGTCAATCAATCAAACATTCAGTCAATCAAATATTCAGTCAATCAAACATTCAGTCAATCAAACATTCAGTCAATCAAACATTCAGTCAATCAAACATTCATTCAATCAAACATTCAGTCAATCAATCAAACATTCAGTCAATCAAACATCCAGTCAATCAAACATTCAGTCAATCAAACATTCAGTCAATCAAACATCCAGTCAATCAAACATTCAGTCAATCAAACATTCAGTCAATCAAACATTCAGTCAATCAAACGGTCATTCAATCAAACAGTCAATCAAACATTCAGTCAATCAAACATTCAGTCAATCAAACATTCAGTCAATCAAACATTTAGTCAATCAAACATTCAGTCAATCAAACATTCATTCAATCAAACATTCAGTCAATCAATCAAACATTCAGTCAATCAAACATCCAGTCAATCAAACATTCAGTCAATCAATCAAACATTCAGTCAATCAAACGGTCATTCAATCAAACAGTCAATCAAACATTCAGTCAATCAAACATTCAGTCAATCAAACATTCAGTCAATCAAACATTCAGTCAATCAAACATTCAGTCAATCAAACATTCAGTCAATCAAACATTCAGTCAATCAAACATTCAGTCAATCAAACTTTCAGTCAATCAAACATTCAGTCAATCAAACTTTCAGTCAATCCGAAGAGTAATCCGAAGCTCTATCCACTGAGCTAATCGGTCGTACCATCCAAATTGAGCTTTTATGCAACCAATCAAAACGCGCGATATAGACCGAATTGAAATATGCCGGCGACCTAGGCCTGCTATTGTTCTTATCATTGGCTAACCTCATGTATGTTCAGTTTGGAAAATAGAGGCTAGCCAGTCAAGAACAATTGTTGTTCAAATTTGGATTCGTTGTATTATCAATTTTTTTTAAAAAAAAGATGTTTTTTTATAATTTTAAAAGCGTTGATTTTAGACGAAAGGACTATCTTGGACAAAAATATTGACAACATGTGATTTTTGAGTAAAAACTACACAAAAACGTGTTTTGGTCTATAAAATCGTCCCCCTCCCCCTAGATCGATGTTGAACGAGGGCTCCAGCATTGTCGAACCCAACCACTGACCAACATTAACCAGGGGTAGGGGGTGAGGGAACCCTTTTGTAGTTTGAGCGAATAATTATGGCTTGAAAATAAATTGTCAACTATTTTTGCCCAAGATGGCCAAATCATTGAAAACATATATACATGAATTCCTCACACCATATGTTCGAAAAAAATTTAATTAAATAGAGTTATTTTCTACGCAAACATCGAAAGATTATTCCAGTAGAATATAGTGTTCAAAAATTATCCTTTTAATTGTGTTAGCTGCTTTCTATTTCAGTCACTTTTTTGCGATGAATATAAATTGCCTTTTTTCGCAAAAGATCTTAAGGCAGCGACTGAACTTCTGACGGCGACTATTAACACACGCAGTGGAAAATATGATTAGTTGTAATTTAGACACAGAAAAAAATCTAAACAAATTTCCCATAGAATAGAATGTGATAAGTATCGTGCTGTGCACAACAGTCCTTGGTGCGGCACATTGAAAAAGTAGATTATGTAGTGTTTACAACATGAGCGGCCGTGTTGTATCGCCGATACAACACGGACGCGAATGTTGTAAACTACTTAAAAAATGTCTAGGTTAGCTCTTTCATATTTTACCAAAATTTTCAAGATTAAAATAAATTTTGCCGTAAAATTACCAGTTAAAACTTATGCAAATCAGGATATACAACACTAGTGTTGTATCAGATTTACAACACTCGTCATGGTCATGATTTCTTTTGAAAATGTCTAATTAATTATTCATGAATTTTTTAAATAAATATACAAATAAAGCAGAAAAGTATTATTGAAAGTACAAAACAAAAAAGTACAAATGAATAAATAAATAAACAATTGAATGAGTGAGTGAATGAATGAGTGATTTTATTAAGTACAAATAAAACGGTCAAACATTCTTGAAAGTATAAAACAAAAAAGTATAAATTGATGAATAAATAAATGAATGAATGAGTGAGCGAATGATTTTATTAACTACAAATAAAGTGGCATAGTATTATTGAAAGTACAAAACAAAAAAATATAAATGAATAAATAAATAAATGAATGAATGAATGAATGAGTGGGTGATTTTATTAAGTACAAATAAATTATTTTGTAGTACAACACCTCAATACTTCATTCCTTCAGTTATGTACAGTCCACACTCTGAAGCCCGAAAACGATATCTTGCTATCGATTTATTCCGCGCAACATTTTGGTTGTACGTCTTTGTGATTTATGGCTATAGCAATGGTGTTGAAGTACTAGATGATGTAACAAATATTTCTTTAAAAAAACGAGCTAGCTGTATATTAATACCGATATCATTTGCAGGATTCAGAGTGTGGATTTATATTGAAACGACGATTTTTTAAAACATGCAGGTATATATATGGGACAATACATAAAATACTTTCGTGACTTTTCAATAAAAAACATATATAATCGGGTTTTAAATGATTACGCATATGCACAAAGTGAATAAACGAGTTTACAATTAAAGCTTATGTACTTAGTATATTTGAATTTATTTACTTACAATGGACTCCAGATGATCAAAAGTTGTGCTTTCTTCTATCAAGTCGTGTCTTTGTTTCTTACTAACTGAGAGAACCTCGCACCTCCTTGTTGTCCCTTGACCTTTATCCTTTTCAACGTTTATCGATCGACAGGATGCCTTTCTCTGGCATATCATACTACATTCTACTTGACTGCCCACCATTTTCATCGCCAACAAAACGACAGATGCGTTTGAAGTGCGAAGCCTTGAGTTGAGTGTCACCCTAAAGGCACCATCTTCGTATTGTTCGTTAGACTTAACTACGTTGCAGCTCGCAAAGAAGTACAGCGAAAAGATAAAGACAGAAGTCTTAAGCATTGTGTCCTACTTGATTTTCAAGCTGATGAAGATTCGAATAATTATAAAAATACGAAAGTGCATTCGTTTCCTCAAATTAGTTTTCAGCCAGTGAGCTAGAGTCAACACTTCAAAAAGGACGAAAGTAATTTCATCGTAATTACTTCAGGCCACTTATTTCATTTTTTTCTGAGTTATTTAATTCCACACG
The DNA here is from genome assembly GCA_949775045.1 of Metridium senile. Taxonomy (NCBI): domain Eukaryota; kingdom Metazoa; phylum Cnidaria; class Anthozoa; order Actiniaria; family Metridiidae; genus Metridium; species Metridium senile. The sequence continues at coordinate 7,768,756 of OX459101.1, read as the reverse complement.
TCCTACTACTGCAACAGCTTGTCATGGTTATATTTCACAAACACCGCGTACAATCAAAATACGCAATGATTTATATTATATTTTTAACAAAAACATAAAGAACCGACATCCCTTGCGGTCTTGCAGTATTGACTATAGCTACGACACGCTACGACATTTTTTGAAAGAGGAGTAAAGACACAAGTACATGTATGCACAACTGTTGGGTTCTTATTTGTAGCGCTTGTCGTAATGTAACTCACGTTGAATATCGTATTACAATTTCCTTTTTTCGGTTGAGATAAGATATCATGAAAAAGATATTCACCACAAACAAAAACTTATTCTGTTTAAATATTTGAAGAGAAAATATACACAATTCAACTGTTTGATAAAACGCACCTTTTCTTTTCGTGTAATTTTTCTTTCGATTAACAAAGGGTTAAATTTCTGTCAATGTTCATCGGCTATTTTGTCTAAAGTAGAATGGAAACTTTCCGCAATAAAATAACAAAGAGTGAACCCAGTTTGACGCGCTCAATGATGGCAAACATTTTGCAACAAAAAACACATTTTTAATTAAGAATAATTGATTTTTTTCAACTCTCTACCTCAATCGATTAGAAATATCTCTTCTATTACTTCAGTTTAAAACTCAGCTTAAAACTCATTTATTTAAATCAACGTTTAGTGTATTATATTGTTCTAAGTTTTAAATAGTTTATATATATTTTTTTGTATTATAGCGCCTAGAACAGCGATGAATAGGCGCTTTATAAGTATTACTGTTATTTGAGTAAATATACTTAATTATCAACCAACAGTCACTCGCCTAAAGGCTCGTCAAAATGCAGCGTCTCACTCGTCTAATAAGTATATGCACTTACTGCAGTAACGAAACACGTTACACGAAACACGTTTTAATTCATGGTTGATGGAACATTTCCTACTGTTAATAACGTGAAGAAAAATTGGTAGTTTTGAAATGAAACTGAATCAGGACAAAAGCTAAAGACTTACCAAATCATAAATCACTCAAGACAATTTTTGAATGGTATCCAAGTGTCAATCAAAAACAAATTCACCAATAGAAATACAAGAAATGAAGGAGGAGTTACCAAACTGAAGATTTCTGCAATCTCATTGGTTTAAATAAGATTTTAAGAGCGGGAAAAAGTGTTGTGCCGCGCGGGTGTTGGATAATTTACACGGACATTGCATGAAACAAAAATATGAAAGAAGGCAAATTAAAAAGAAAAGAAGTATGTAAAATAGCATAAAGATGGATATGAAAAAGAAAACCACCACATTTAAAAAAAATTATGTGCCACTAAAGAAATCAAGTGAAATGTATTCATTATGATTGCTTATCATGTTCTTATTGAACTATATTTAAAAAAAACTGAGGTGAAAAATGCATTCCTATTCCATCAGTTTGAATCCCGAAGTCCATTCCATTCCAGACTTTCTCAGGTCCATTCTAAAATTATCACACGTGATAGGTACCAGGATCCATTGCGAGCGTCGTTATTGCGGGAAAGTTCAAAAGTTGGAAGGAAGACGAGGAGCTGATTCGAATTTTCTCTTTTTTCCATGGTGAGTGCAAGTTAAAATGTCTCGAAAATATTCCAACATTAACTATAAAAGCAGGTTGTAAATGTAGGCCTGTGTTTAGTTCATTTTTATTGAAGTAATTTGCTTTTTGAGACTTTCGAACTAAGAAGTTTTCGATGTCTCTAGCATTTCACGTGGTACTTGAAAGGTCTTAGATTTCTTTGCAAATTCTTTTACGAAATGACAACTATTGCTTTTAGTTTTTTAAGCAATCATCTTTCCATTACTCTTACTGTAGTTATATATTTTAACACAAAACTTGTATTTGTTCTGCAGAAACTGAGCAACATCAAGACGACAACTTCGACTGAAACTTTGAAAATGTTCGGTCCTGCATCATCTGAAACTTCATGTTTTGAGAGAATATCTAGCTGAATACCATCCCAGACAAATGAAAAGGAGACTAGAATAAGGCGGTGAGCTACAAAACAGGGCTGTATGTGTGTAGTGTTGGTAAGTACATGAAGTATTTTGTGGCTGTTTTACGTTTGCTGTTGCTCCGGTTGTTTAACAGTAGGACTATAAAAGTGACCATTCTTTTAATAAAGTTTTGCTTGTAATGTTCACTAGGAGTAGTTTGTTTTTGCACGGAATTCAGTAATTATGACATTTGATATTAGCTATTTAAGATATAGTTGACGTTAAATAAGATTATTGTGATATTATAGTATTATTATTTTGTGTAATAACTTTACTTACATATCATATTATCAAAGTTAATAATATGATATTATTAATCGATTCATTGGTTTCAATTTAATAGTAGATTTTTGGGTGGGTAAAAGTTTCGGTGTGCTTTATTTAAGGGTATTTCAATATTAAGCAATTATTGGATGAGGTTGAGTATGATATCGTAAATTATCAAGACCGAGGTCTGTGTTATCTGCCGAAGCCTCCTGGCTGAGGCAGATAATACTGACTCGAGGTCTTGGTAATTTACGATATCATGCGAAAACCGAATTCAATAATTGTTTTAATATACATTTTTTAAAGTAAAAGTACAATTATAATCAGGTAAAAGTGACAATAACAAGCAAATCTCGCTGCCATTTTCACATCAACTCCCTAAGAACGGAGAGAGCCTAGGAACTTGACAGTGATAACTACAGATAATACAATTATCACTGTCAAGTTCACATGCTATTCAGATTTAGCCGTGTGCTCTCAGCCAATTAGATTCAATGTAGTTAGTAAAATATATAATAAAGTTTATTATTTATCTATTATTTATTCATGTCATCATAATAATAGAAATTATACCCGTTATACTGTTATGAGTGTTTAAAAATGATGAAGTTGCAAATTGTATGTTGAAAGTTGTATTCATGAAAGTTATATCAATAAAATATATTGTATTTTATATGTGCAAAAGCAGTAGCATGCCATATTGACTGTTCAAATTGTAGAAGTCCACGAACATGGAGATTAAAACGTATATTTTCATATGTATACATTTAAATTATGATGAATTTGCTTTTTGGGTGCCAAGGAAACTGAAAGTAAAGCATTTTATCTTTTGGATGAAATTCCATTTAAAAAGAATATCTATCATATGATAGGCATTCACCATAACAATAACTTGTGAAAATTTGAGAAAAAAACGATTAAATTTGCAAGAAGCTATAAGAGTTTGAAAAATCAGAAAAACATTAGGCCTAAGCAGAAAATTACATACAAATCTCTACATTTTTCATTGCATGAGCATAACGTTTTTGGTATTTTAACCAGAGCATCAAAACCTTCTAAACATGCCTATTTCAGGTGGTTCTTTCATGTGACAGTGCTAAAATATCTGTTTACTTGAAAAATCATTTTCCAGTACATATTATGGTATTTATGAAAGTGGTCTATAGCTCCATTTAAAGTTTTTTTCAAAATTATCTTTGTTTCCTCTACATTTATTTGGAGAATCCTGAAGAAAGATGTATGATGAGCTGAAAAATGTATCTATTTTCAAAGAAAGTGTCTTCATAATAGTGTTGTTTCATCAGCTTATTTGAATAGAAAAAGCCAAGCTTTCGAGCAACTTGCTCTTCACAAGGGCAAAACAAAAATGACAAACAGTGTATCTTGTTTTTCCTAACTTTTGGGAATCTATGACTGACTAATCTCAGTCGCTGGGGACTTCCCTTTGGATGTAACAATGTCAATATGTACTGTAACATGGTCAGGTCATGACATTCATTTCTTCTACTCTTTCAACAACCTTTATTGCCTGCCTTTCTCAGTTGAAGAAATTTTCTTTGAAGAATAAAGAGAATGCCACTCATGGGCAATAAATAATGTCAATGTCTATCAATATTTGAGACTTTTAGACTTTTATCAGAATGAAAATCATTTAATTTTTTTTACATTCTGTCAGCAATGATCATTTAAATCTTTACTGGGCAAAAAGCAATTTTTCTTTTTTACATGATGTAAGATCATGTACAGCAACATGGGCAATGACTACAAATATTTATTTTCCTGGTATTACAACCAAATGGGCATGTATTTGGGTACTAAGCAATGTGGGGGACAGTGTATCTGTCATATCTGGCTAGCCTCAGAGGCAGTTTCATAATTAAAGAGAGCGGTCCTCACATGATTATTTTTTGCTTAAAAAAGAGGAAGGTCAAAAAATACAATAGGACACAAAAAAGCAATGTGCCTGTTTAAAAACTTACCCAGATTTTAAGCCTAAACTATTACCATATAAAACATGCACTGGTTTAAGCACTTCTTTTTAGTTTTTTAATGCCTGCTTTGACATGACATTGACATTTAAAAATCAAAGCCATCCATAATGTTAGTATGAAACAATTAACCATTAAAAAAAAATTAAAAGGTTGTGAAGGATGGCTCAATCCATTTCAAAAATCTAACAATTAAAAAACCTTAATTGAACAGAATAAAGTTTATATATTTTGTTTTGAAGTTTGAAAAGCTATTGTTACCGATGGTTGTCCCTATCAATGCACTCCATGTTCTCCAAATCCAAATGAATAGCAGATATTGTCATGCAATTGAATGGCACTGTATATGCCCCAGACAAAATAAAATAAAAAAATTATAAATAAATCACTTTTTTAACGTCTCAATCTTCTAGCTGGACATGTGTGCCCTACTAATGGGGGAGACTCAGACACACTCGCTACCTCTACGTTAATTATTTTGCACACAACTCGGCCCACAGGCAGACATCTCTCATGTTTTTTCATCCTTTCTTGCATGGGTACAATTGCTGCATGGCATCTTTAAACAACTCTCTCTTCTCCTTTTGGAAGGGTTTAGGTCCTCTAGTTGTACCCGCATATTGTAAGTATGCCATGATCTTGTAGGCAACATTGAAGTGCCTGAAACACCTTCTACATATTGAAGCACAGTGGTTTTATTTTATTTGTAATGTTTACAACATGAGCGGCCGTGTTGTATCGGCAGATACAATCGCAAGCCGAAGGCGCGCGATTGTATCGCCGATACAACACGGACGCGAATGTTGTAAACTACTTAAAAAATGTCTAGGTTAGCTCTTTCATATTTTACCAAAATTTTCAAGATTAAAATAGATTTTGCCGTAAAATTACCAGTTAAAACTTATGCAAATCAGGATATACAACACTAGTGTTGTATCAGATTTACAACACTCGTCATGGTCATGATTTCTTTTCAAAATGTCTCATTAATTATTCATGAATTTTTTAAACTTATTTACAAGATTTGCTACACTACGTTAGGCAGGGATAAAACCCACAGAGAAGATCTCCAGTAACAGGATCCCAGTGGTGGATCTGTAAGATGGAAGCACTGGTTGGCCTGTAAGTCTGTTCTACAGGCCCTAAGGGTGGTCTTGTTTTGGTGACTTTTTGAAAGATAGAAAGAGGATAATTGTTAGTCATAATCATGACATAAGGTGTTGTTTCTGGTCTTTGTCTAAGTGTTGAGCTTGTGATGATGCGATTTGGTCTATGATATGATTACTTGACAGTCCTAATTAAGCAATACAGTGCGATCCTGAAGTCTTCCAACTACTGGGGAAGGGAACAGATGGAAACAGCAACAATCATACCTTTTTTGTTTTGATTGACCACTCAATCCTTGTGGACAAGCTTTGGACATGCTAATTAAACAACATAACTAACTGGATCATTGAATTTTTGTCTGACCATTCTCAGCGAATCAAACTTTCAGAAAACTGTTTCTCTGGGTGGGGCACAGAACCATCAGGTGTCTCTCAGGGTAACAAATTAGGTCCATGTTTTTTTTCTTGACGTAATTAATTATTTGGATATCAACACCCTTAATGGCCTGATATGGAAGTACGTTGATGATATGACAACATGCATTTGAGATTGTCATCAAAGGAAACGATTGTAACACAACTGACATTACATTGTCAATGGAGTCATTCAATGGTGACTCACTAAACAGGGTCCAACTCAATAGTGACAAATGCAAAGAGCTAAGAATTTCATTCGCCAGATCACTTCAATCATCAATCATTTCAACACATCGGCACATCAATCATCAATCATTTCAACGGCGAAGACATCAAGAACTTACTTACAGTGGTTCTAGAAAACGTATATTTCACCTTCAAATCTCCAAAACCAAGGGCTACCCATGGGATCTAATGTATCAGGCATACTAGCCATCCTCTTCATGGACAGACTCGAGAGAGTCGCATTATCATCCTCCACTCACATTGACCACTACAGCAGATATGTAGATGATGTCTACCTTCAAACCAAAGACGAAGCTAGCGCTAACAGATTCCACGAAGAGATCAATAGCATCCACACATCGATCAATTTCGAGATTGAATATCCTAAACAAACACCTGATGGACACTCACCTTCGTTATTAGACTTCAACATCACCATTAAGACCAGTGGAGAAAGTTCCTTTGATTTTTTCAAGAAGAAAGCTAAGAAACCGCTGTTTGTCCATTACAGAGCAGACATCCCGCTATCAACAAAAAAGAACGTCATTAGGAATGAGCGTAAAAGAATTGAAGAGAGATGCAGCCTACCTTGTACCAAACAAACCCGCCTTGATGAACTAGACCAAATCTTGGAAATGAACGGATACCCTAAACATGTCATTGAAAGTACAAAATCGTCAAGAACACAACATCCCACAATGCCGCACCCTCAAAACACCAAATGGCTATACCTAACGACACCGTACATCTCCGACAATCTTCAAACAAGAAGGCTTCAATGTGAGAATTGTCCACAAATCCTCCTCACTCCGCCAAGCCCTCAAACCCAAGTCAACACCTGCTAAGTGCACACTTAAAAACTGTACCATTGCGTCAACTAAACTCTGCTTCAAGAAGTGTGTCGTTTACAAAATCACATGCTCGAAATGTCATTCTATATACATTGGTAGCACCATACGACACCTCCACGACCGCATTAAAGAACAGACAACATCCAGCAAATCATCTATCTACAAACACATCAACACTTGTCAATGTACTAAAGAAACACTACTAATTTCCATCATCGACAACGAGAGAGATCCATTGAACCTCAGAATTCTAGAGGCATTCTATATTAAGAAAAACAAGCCTACCATCAACTCCCGTGAGGAAAGCAGTGAACTAGATCTACTATTGTTTTAATCTTTACGGTTGATCAACCACACGCGTATTTAGAACATGTAAATATTTAATCATTTAGTCTCTGATGATGCCGTTGACGGCGAAAGCTCAGACCCTCAATAAATACACCTATATAGTAGCAAGGCCTCACTCAATCACTCATTTAAGAAGATGTATATTTACACATATACTAAACAAAACATCTAAAAGGTTGTCTTTTTGACGTTTAAGGTAAATTATCCTTTTTGAGGTGAAAATATAAATAATTAACTCATTATGTAATGATTGTTTTACAAATTATACCACTAGCAGTTAATCTGTGACTTTATGTCATGCAACAGGATATTTTTCAAGGGTTGAGGGCTTGGTTGATGTTTTTTTACACGAGTATTTCGTTTTACAGCATATCTTTCGGAATTGACATTTAATTTTTTTGACACTTGATGGTTAAACTTTGTTTCATTTGACGCTGGAGGGTTAATTGTTGGGCTGTTGGGTGCTTGACTATTAACCTCATTGAGATCCTTCTACAAGATCTATTCTATCATACACCATGCTAGTTTTTCACAGCTAGCTTTCAAATATTCAATATCAGAGCTAGAGGCTGGTATCCTAAAAAGAGCACTGTCCATCATTTTCCCTTATTACGCTTACAAGGAAGCACTTGAGATTGTTTGAATTCCGACCATTGAAGTCTACTACATGTATAATGAAGCCATCTGTTTCCGAGAGGTCACATTTGGAAACCTTTTGTTTAAGAAAACTAAAGCAAACTATATAGAATCCCGGAACTAACCTATGCATGAAACTCAGTCAAAAGCACACCATGTGCTCTCTAAACCCGCAAGGCCTCACGGGTCATCTAGCTAGTACACAGGGAGCCCAATCCTTCTTAACACCATCTGTAATAAACTATTCAAAGAAATATTACAAGATAAGAGCAACCGTTTGAATAGCTTGTTGCCTTCATTAAACAACCAAGGATACTCTCTCAGATGTAAAAGGCTTTTTTTAGTACCCAAGTACGTACAAGACAGACCGCTTTAAAAGCACTTTCTTTTTATGCTTGAGGCAATAATAAAACTTTGAATATTCTAATATTTAAAAATAGCTAGCTTCTTATACATATATTTATTAATTATTACAATTAGCTTTCGTATATTTTATTATTCGATTTTAACATAACATTTTTATATTAAGAATTTTTATATAATAGCATTGTATATATTATAAGATTAGAGTTTTTATATTTTGTAGCTAAATTTTGTCAATTTACATATTTATATATAAATTTGTAACTATCTTTTCTAATTATTATTAATATGAATATGTAATTCAGCCATTGGGTACCTTGCGAGCAAAGGTTCTGTTCACTTACCCTTAGAGCAACGAGCATGTAACTCTAAGGATAAGAGAAAAGAACCTCTGCTCTCAGGGTAGCCATTGGGTTGAACTCTAAAATAATTTTTAAGTTGAACCCAGTTTAAGCCCTTTGTCAATACTTTGGTTCGCAAAAAATATTTCTGACAGAGTGAACATACCTCTTTACCTCCGTATGCAAATTGCCCATTTCAGACCACGTGTTTATGATGAATGTGTTATATCATTTACATGTGAAAGAAACCATTCCCAAGGGTAGCATCACGTGATCTGAAATGGGACAACAAACAAGGAAGGTAAAGAGGTCTAACGGGACTGACTTGTAGAAATCAGTTTAAAGAATTCTAAAAGTTAGCATCAGTAGCATCGACAAATATTAATGCTCTCTCTATATACACCTATTTCAAAAATCGTTGTCGCAGCCGAAGCTACAGTCCACACTCTAAAGCCCGCAAAGGATGTCTGTTACATGGACTTAGTTTGTGATTTATTGCACGTTTTTTAAAGAAATATTTCTATTTATGTCTACCATAATAACAACTTGTTATGGTCATATAAAACAAACACATACAACCAAAATATGCTATGAATATATCGATAACAAGAGAAGAAATACCGACATCCTTTGCAGGCTTCAGAGTGTGGACCATGGCTGTGTTTGCGACAACTATTTTTGAAATAGTGAATAAATTATTAAAGAAATACATTATGACACAAAATATAGAATATGATTGTGTATTAACATATTTAATAATATTATATGATAGTGAACTGTATATCAAAAAGTTAATATCAATTTGTCAGATTTGCTGGAGTATGTGTGAACACTAGCCATTCCTAGTAAACATAAGAAATAAAACTTCATCAAATGGATGGTCCTTTTATAGTTTTACAGTTCAGCAACTTAGCAACAGCAAATGTAAAACAGCCAGAGTATTTCATGTACTTGCCAACACCACACACATTAACAATCCTGTTTTGTAGCTCACCACTTTGATCCAGTCTCCTTCTCATTTGCCCGGGGAGTTACTTAGCTCGAAGTCTTCTCAAAATGTGTAGTTTCCCATTATTTTCAAATTTTCATTCGTTGGTGCTTTCTTGATGCTGTTCAGTTTCATGCAAAAAAGGTTTTGGTCAGTCCTGGGATTAGCTGTGGTTGTCCTCTTCAGTGTAAAGGTAAGCAATAGACCTCTTTACCTTTCTTTTTTTGTTGTCCCATTTCAGATCACGTGATGCTACCCTTGCATGGAAATTGTTTCTTTCACATGTAAATTATATAACACGTTCATCATAAAAGAACAATTCTCAAGGGAATAACACGTGGTCTGAAATGGGCAATTTACATAGTGAGGTAAAGAGGTCATTGTCATGCCATTGTCATATCGTTGTCATTGTCATATCGTTGTCATTGTCATATCGTTGTCATATCATTGTCATATCGTTATCATTGTCATACCGTTGTCATTGTCATATCGTTGTCATTGTCATATCTTTGTCATATCATTGTCATTGTCATTGTCATATCATTGTCATATCGTTGTCATTGTCATATCGTTATCATTGTCATATCGTTGTCATTGTCATATCGTTGTCATTGTCATATCGTTGTCATTGTCATATCATTGTCATATCGTTGTCATTGTCATATCGTTGTCATTGTCATATCGTTGTCATATCGTTGTCATATCGTTGTCATTGTCATATCGTTGTCATTGTCATATCGTTATCATTGTCATATCGTTGTCATTGTAATATCGTTATCATTGTCATATCGTTGTCATTGTCATATCGTTGTCATTGTCATATCGTTGTTATAATTATCATTGTTATATCATTGTCATATCATTATCATTGTTATATCGTTATCATTGTCATATCATTATCATTGTTATATCATTGTCATATCATTGTCATATTATTGTTATTATATTTCTGATTTGGGTTCTCCTATCTCACTCTAACTTCCTCTTTCACACTTTCTCTCCTTTCTTTCTTCACACAATCTAATTTTTCAAGTTAGAAATAAAAGAGCTTTTTTTGTGTTGTTTGCTAATTACTTTCCCCAAACCCATTCACTCCTATGACTTAATAATATCGTTGTCATATCACTTTCATTTTGTTGTCCTATCATTGTCCTATCATTGTCATATAGTTATATTTATTGTTGTCATATCAGTATATCATTATCACATCGTTAGTATATCGATCATTTCAACAGTATATCATTATCATAATATTAGAATATAATTAGCGTATCATTAGTATATCAATTATATCATTAGTATATCATCATTTTGCCAAATATATCATTGTATATCATACATCATTATCATATCATTAGTACATCATCATATCATTGTATATATCACATTAGTATATCATTGTCATTGATTAGCATATTGTCATATCATTATCATATTGTTAGCATTAATTATTGTCATATCATTAGCATATTGTTAGCATTAATTATTGTCATATTGTTAGCATATTGTCATATCATTAGCATATTGTCATATCATTAGCATATTGTCATATCACTGTCATATCATTAGCATATTATTGTCATATCATTAACATACTGTCATATCATTAGCATACTGTTAGCATATTATTGTCATATTGTAAGCATATATTCATATCATTGTCATATTGTCATATAGTTGTCGTTGTCATTATCATATCTTTGTCATTGTCATATAGTTGTCATTGTCATATCGTTGTCATTATCATATCTTTGTCACTGTCATATCATTGTCATTGTCATATCGTTGTCATTATCATATCTTTGTCATTGTCATATCATTGTCATGTCATTGTCATATCGTTATCATTGTTATATCATTGTCATATCATTATCATTGTTATATCGTTATTGTTATATCACACTCTTTCACACTTTCTCTCCTTTCTTTCTTCACACAATCTAATTTTTCAAGTTAGAAATAAAAGAGCTTTTTTTGTGTTGTTTGCTAATTACTTTCCCCAAACCCATTCACTCCTGACTTAATAATATCGTTGTCATATCACTGTCATTTTGTTGTCGTATCATTGTCCTATCATTGTCATATAGTTATATTTATTGTTGTCATATCATTATCACATCGTTAGTATATCGATCATTTCAACAGTATATCATTATCATAATATTAGAATATAATTAGCGTATCATTAGTATATCATTATCATTTTGCCAAATATATCATTGTATATCATATTGTCAAATCATTGTTATATCATCAGTATATCATTATCATTAGTATATCATTAATATATCATCATCATAATTCCTTGTCATGTCATTTCATTGTCATATCGGTTTCCTCATTGTTCTTTTGTGTTGCTGTTGTTAATTATTATTGTTGTCCTATTAGTATATCATTGGCATGTCATTATAATCTATCATTAACATATCATTAGCAAATTATTGTAATATCATTAACATATTACCATATCATTAGCATATTGTCATATCGTTAGCATATTATTGTCATATTAGCATATTGTCACATCATTATCATATTATTGTCATATCGTTAGCATATTATTGTCATATCTTTAGCATAATGTCATATCGTTAGCATATTATTGTCATATTGTTAGCATATTGTCATATCGTTATCATATTATATTCATATCATTAGCATATTGTCATATCATTAGCATATTGTCATGTCATTAGCATATTGTCATATTATTGTTATATCATTAGCATATTGTCATATCATTAGCATTTTGTCATATTATTAGCATATTGTCATATCATATTGTCATATCATTATCATATTGTCATATCATTAGCATATTGTCATATCATTAGCATATTGTCATATCATTAGCATATTGTCATATCGTTAGCATATTGTCATATCATTGTCATATCGCTATCATATAATTGTCATATTGTTATCATATTATTGTCATATCATTAGCATATTGTAATATCATTAGCATATTGTCATATCATTAGCATATGGTCATATCATTAGCATATGGTCATATCATTAGCATATTGTCATATCATTAGCATATGGTCATATCATTAGCATATTGTCATATCATTAGCCTATTGTCATATCACTAGCATATTAGCATATTGTCATATCATTAGCATATTAGCATATTGTCATATCATTAGCATATTGTTGTATCATTATCATATTGTCATATCATTATCATATTGTCATATCATTAGCATATTGTCATATCATTAGCATATTGTCATATCGTTATCATATTGTCATATCGTTATCATTGTCATATCGTTAGCATATTGTCATATCATATTGTTATCATATTATTGTCATATTGTTATCATATTGTCATATCCTTATTATATTGTTATATCATTATCATATTGTCATATTATTAGGATATTGCCATATCATTATCATATCATTAACAGTATATCATTTGTAATGTAATGTATAATCATTGTCATATCAATATTATGTCATTGTCATGTCATTATTATGTCATTGTCAGGTCATTAGTATATCATTGTCGTATCATTATTATGTCATTGCCATATCATTATTATATCATTGTCATGTCATTAGTATATCATTGTCATGTCATTATCATGTCATTGTCATGTCATTATCATGTCATTATCATGTCATTAGTATATCATTGACATTTGGGCGGTAAAATTTCTGAAACATCAACCCAAAACTTATTGTCCCTCCCCAAATCCAAGCCCAAAAAAGTGTGGCCCTCTCCAAATTCAAGCCCATAAAATGACCCTCCCCTTAAATGTCAGCCCTAAATGTTTTGTCCCTCCCCAAACTAAAGCCCAAAAAATCTTAGCCCCCCTAAACCTACCAGCCTTTCCTCCCCCCCCCCCCCAGTAATTAATGACTGCTCCCTAAGTTTACGCAAATTGACGGAGATCCAAGCCTTTCCGGCGTTACATTTTTCATATACCAATTTTCATATAATGGCCAATTAGGAAGCCTCATATAAATGTGTAAAATGGCAATTTCTATCTGATATATTTTTGCTGCATAAATCTCAGTATTATTTATTGTTATTATTATTTGTTAATGACAAAGGGCTAAAGCTCGAAACGTCAATAAAGTTATGTTTTTTTTTTACGGTGTTGCAAATTTCGTATATTTTTGGGCTTCCTGTTGAGATTGGTGTTGAGAGACTGGGCACCAGCAATGCTTAGCAACAAGATTATAATAAACTTTCCGCCATTTTGTTTTTGGTCTTGTATACAAATATCTAATAATTTCCAAAATTTTATTACTTTCTGGTCATTTTTTAAGGCAAAAAACATTTTAGAATTGTTTTTCCAATATTTAACTTTATTTCTGGCAGCACTGTTTACGTTGTTGCTTTTTGCAATGGTCTAAAAGTACTTTTTTCGGAAGCGAGTTTCTGCTGTAAACGTCAACATGAGTAAATCACGTCAAGAAAAGACGAAAACTCCAGCTCAGTCAGCTCCACCGCCGCCTGTGAGCAATGATGTTGTACCTGGAAGATTCACGGAGTCAGACTGGTAAGTAAAACAACGATTTCTATGTTTATTTCCCAGTGTGTTACGTCTATACTTCATTAGTTTTACTGGCATTGTGTATGATAAAATCACGACAGTATCATAATCATTATCGTGTATACTTTTATAATAAAATTTTAAGTATTTTTTTTTAATAAAAAAATAACTTGTCGATATTTTAGTATCAATGTTTTCTTTCACCAAGAAAAAAAACTTAACAATGCGAAGAGGGAAACATGACCAATTATATTGCTACTTGCTCTCTTCTTCATACCAATTTTTATGTGCCAGGAATCAAATGCTTCAGGTGGAAGATGAAGAGGACTTTGTGTTTGACATTGTACAAGAGATAGTAGAATCTACAATGGCTGTGCTACATGATAAGTACATAGAAAGCCAGACTTTGCCTTACACTGTACAAGAAACTAGAAAAGTCCTGTTGGATATTATTGAGGTTAGTCTTGTAAATATATGCATAAGATATACACCCAATCTCGAGCCCAGCGTCACGTCTGGCTTTTTGTCAGCGGTCTTATGGCGCCCGACATTAGACTCTGGGGGAACGGAATTTTCAGCTCCGATTTTGGAGTTCCGGTTTCTATTGCGCATGCTTAGTTAATATTATAATGATCTGTGGGATTGGGCATCCTGTGTTACTTAGTACGTTAATGACATTCAAAATATTATTGACCTAGTAGCATTTTAAATATTTTCTAAGCCAAAATATAAACATTTTCCTCACTAATGAAACATTTAAAGTTTAGGAAGATTTTTAACGGCCATCAGGATTTATAATGATATAAAAACGCGTCTAAATCTTCTTCAATTCAGATCGCTTTAACCGTCGATTTATTTATAGTTTTCCAACGGTTATTAGTTTGCTTTCGTAGTACGATTGACCTTTAGTAAATAACTGGATGCCAGAGGTCTGAGGATTGCCAAGGTTTAGAATAGTTTAAAGAAGTATTTTGTGTGTATTCTAATTTTCTTCGCGACTCGATAATCATCGCTTAGTGGCGATACAATATCTCTTCGCTTCGCGACTCGTAAACGACGATATTTAATATTCTATCTAGTATTAAAGAACCGTTGACGTCGTATTGCATGTAATCGTAAAATTTACATTTTGAATGTACATTTGTTTACATGATGGACCAATCAGAGCTTTTACTTCGTCTGTTTCCGGTCTGACCATTGTATTTTCAAGGGCCAATCAGCATAAGCATAGAATTCCGGTCCCCCAGAGTCTTACGTTACTCGGCTGGCCAAGAGGAACGAAGGCTCGGGGTTCGAGATTGATATACACCTATTTCAAAAATCGTTGAAGATCAACCAATTAGAGAAGTTCACTTCAGAAATAATATACTCTGATGGGTTGATCTGTGTGTTTAGCACACATCAACACAATTTGCATAAGTACAGATTTAAATGGGAACCTGTTAACCTTAGTTTATGAAGGTCATGTTTAGAATAGAAATCTTTGGTCATAGCTACATTTTTGTTGTTCTTTGACAGTTGGTATATAACAAAACACTTATAGACTGAAACCTCTGTAAAATAGTATGTTTTGTGGTCCCTCGACCGCCAATGTTTCCCTCGGTGGATGGTCTCAGGACCACAAAACATACTGTTTCCCTCGGTCCCAGTCAATAATTGACTATATTCCATAATACTTTCTTGTAGTGGCAGTTTCTTGCATGTGACAGTGGTGAGGAGAACCCTTCTGTTGATCCCACATGGCTAGAAGAAGATGGTGAGTATAGATGAAGATTGTAGTTTAGCTGGTGTTTTGCTTGGTTCCAAGTTCAAGAGACACTTTTGGTTTGGCAATAGGTGGATTGCAATCATTCCTAGGAGAGTGATTTGAACAAAATAAACGACGATGGTGGTCTTGGCGAAAGGAAAATTAAATTAGAATATACCTTAAGGACGTTCACGGGCATTGTTTCTGTGCATCCTTTCCGCGCGCGCCGTGGAACACCTGGAGGATTTATTTTCATTCATAAAATCATCCAGGCGTTCCACGAAACAAGATGGCGAGCGATTTTTTGGAGATTGCAGCACGATTTCTGATCATATCTTGAAAACGAATATGGTGACCCCCATTTTTTATTTTAAACATTTATGAAGAATTACAAAAGTTGTATGTGTTCAAAATTTGAAGAAAATGTTAAAAACTTCAACCTTCATCAGTCGAAAGCGTCACCGAATGTTGCACGAAGGTGGCGAATTTGAGCCAAAAACAAAGGGTTGGTTGTATTTACAAAATTTTACAAATATTTACACATAATATTTTTCTGTAGGTTATTAGACGTTTGTCTCAAGAAATGTTTGGCAATCCATTCGGTTTTTCTATCAAAAAATGACTTTTTTGCTTGAATTGTTCATACTGCGCGCACACGTTTTTTGACAAGAAAAAGGCTGCCCTTTGAGATTATCTCACTCCTAAACGAGTACAGTGACCCTTATTTGTATTTGCTCATTAAACTTGTATGATGATTGTACTTCAAAATGAGAAGTTTGAAGAGAAATCTATGGTTAATTAATTTGCCTGTGAATGTCCTTAATATACAAGTAAATGTATTCTAATCTATCCTATTCCATTCAATTGCATTCTATTCTGTTGAAATTAATTGCATTTTTATCATAAATTTCTATTCCGTCCCTGTTTATTTATGGTAGTAATTTGAAGTATTTTGATTTATAAACTAATGCATGTGTTGTTCTCCCAGAACCCATTGCTCCAATGACAGATTCTTGGGCCCAGGGATCTGTACCAGTTATCATGCCTAGACCTGTTAGTACAGAGAGCTCTACAACATCTGTCACGTCCGAGGCTCATAGTGAAGACAGTTGTATTGAAGAAGAAAGACCAGAGTATGAGGAATATTATTTTATTTTGCTTTATTCCTGAATACATGATATAGCAAGTCTGTCAAAAACACTAATTTTGTTGTAACTGATTGCACACGCAACAGTATTATTTTTGCATTCATTCATTCATTCACTCACTCATTTATTCATCCCTCTATTTATCTATTTATTTATTCATTTTTTCATTCATTATTTAATCATGCATTTTTTTATTCATTTGTTTGTCCTTTTTTCATTCACTCATTCATGCATTCATTTGTTCATTTTCCCATCCATTCATTTATGTATTCTTCATCCACCTACTCATTGAAGCATTTATTTGTTCATTATTTCATTTGTTCATTTTTTTTCAATCTCTTCATTTATTTCTTCATCAATTTGTTTGACTATTCATAGATCCACAATTTGCTTGAGTGAACATGAAACAATTGCGCAGTACTCCCACTGGAATGTAGAATGTCCAACAAACATCGTAGATTTGAGAAAGATTTACAGCAATTACTGTTTTTTCCTAACATACTCTTAGAATACATAAATTCTAAGACAGACTTGTTTTCAGCAATCTATGTATATTCGTGCTGTATATTGAGAAAAACGTATTTGGCTTGTCGGATGTAGCAACAGTAACTAAGATAGAACACAATGGATAGTGGATCTACGAATTACTTGTGTCTTATCATTTTGTTTTTATTGCTAGGGCTCCTGAACCTCCATTTGAGAACCAAGAGGTGCCTGATACTCCTGTGACAATACCCAGTCCTTTAGCACCATTACAGCAAGACTCACCTAAAACAAAACCAATGATGCAGCCAAAACCACCAGAAAAAAAGGTATTATGATCATAGATGGAAACTAGCTAGTAAACTATTATAGGCTGCATCTGTGTTTGATATAAACGATAGGTAATAGAATGAAATTTGTTACACCGTAAAGAATAGAAATAGAAACTAGTGAGTAAACTAGTATAGGCTGCATCGGTGTTTGATATAAACGATAGGTAATAGATTGGAATTTGTAACACCGTAAAAAATGTTGACTTAAAGTTAATGTTGACAGTAAAAAGTAAAGTTACGGTTAGTTACAAATTTCATTATATTATGATCATGATTATTTCTATTGTTAATAATATTATGAAGATTTGCCTGTACATGTTGATAATTACTGATTTTTGTTGTTTCTTTTTCTGTTACTGGTATGTACACTGCAAAAAAATAAACAATACAAAAATAAAAACATTTGTGAAGGTTATTCAGCATGGATTTGAGATACTGGCAAGTAGAATGTTTTCTCTTTGTCTCACAGATGTTAATGATTTTTTGGACCATTTTTTTTTGGAGAATGGGTAGACTCATCACCTGATAAAGACTAGTGGTAGCAGTCCAAACGCTGTGATCTAAACCTCAATTGCGAGACAAACAAATGATTCTACTTTCTCAAATCCAAAATGAATAACCTAGCTGCATAATTGTATTGTCATTTTGTTCAGTTGTTGTATATATTTTTGCAGTGTAGTGCAGTGTTATTCATTAGCATTTGTCAGGGCTATAAGTTAGATTAACTATCATGGTTATTAGGTCGCCATTGATAAATAAAGTTTATTGTATTGTAGCCTATTAGAATAATTGTTACAAGTTTTTAGCAATGAATTGTAATGATATTGGTCTAATATCTTGTATTTCAGCATTCAAAGAAACAAAAGAGGCGTGGTCCTTTCAAGGCCCACAGTGGGAAACTCCCAGCTTTCTCTGGTGTAGATCTCACATCAGTTACAGATGTGCGTATAATAGATAGTCAACACACAGGAGATAAAGTCCCTTCTCTAGATCAACGAGGCATGGCATTGTTGTCATCATCTTCATCAATTCTCAAGGTAAAATATGTTTTTTGGAATACTGGAAGTTGAATTTTTTTCTGAATTTAATGAGTATCAAGAATTTAAAGAAGAACAAACATACATGGTTTTGATAAAGAAATACATAATATATATACAATATGAGCAGCTGATCTGTATGCGATATACAATGGCGAGTCGAAGAGCCATTGAGCATATAGATCGAACACAAATATTGTATAGAACTTATGAAAGTCCAACATTAGTTCTTTCATATTTTAATTGTCAAGATAAAAGTAAATCTGGTCGAAAAAATTCAAGTTAAAACTTATGCAAATCAGGACGAGTTTGTGTCTTATATACAACCTTCTTCACGGTTATAATTTCTTTTGTCAATTGCTCATGAATTATTAGTTTTATAAACAATGAATCTATAGGCAATATTGGTACTCCAGTTATTGTTTCCTTAGAAACATCAACACAGTCTACCTGTAATAGTCCCTTCACTGTACCCTGAGCCATCTTGAAAGGTACCAGGCCTTTGCATCGAAGCGAGATGAACATTGAGCTTGCAATAATAGAGACATGTGAATAATTGTTTCGCGAGGTATTAATAGGTCTCTGTCATTGCAAGCTCAACATTCGTCTTGCAAAGGCCCGGATACCTTTCAAGATGGTGCAGGGAACTGTGAAGGGGACTATAAGATGTGAAGACTTACTAAAGAGATACCAATCCATAAATATAATAATAAACAAACATTGACCATGAATAAAGGCTATATTATTAGTGTAGTGTGGCCATTTTGCACCTTAAAAAATGACCAAAACTTAAAGCATGAATTCACAACACACAAAATCTTGTAAGTGTTACATTGAAAATAACATTGTTGTTCACAATTTTATTCTTCCTGGACTGACATAAGTCTAAATTAAAAAGTTAAAACAAGTTAATTGGAAAAGCAGGTGAACCTATATAGGCTGCATCGCCTCATGGTTTTAAATCCTGATGAAACAGTCCTGCTCGTTTATTAAACTATACTTAAAATCATCTTAAATATAATAATAATAAACACATATAAACAAAAATTTATTTCATAGTTCTAGTGCTCTATAGTTATTTTTTATTATTTATTGGAATATAACGTAAAAAAAATCATAAAATCGTACAATAATAAATTATAAACATGAATTAAACATTTAAATCCTAAAGGCTAGTACTACAAGTATATCAAGTAAAGATAACTGGTCTAATCGTGATAATCTAACAAGTTATAGTGGATGTGTGAGCAGTGTCTCCTATTCTATGAACCAACAGGTAGGACAAAACCAGCCTTGACATAAAATAATACAATAAAAACCTGTATGTATATCAGAAAAAAATTAACAAAGTATTAAACACCATTATAATATATTGTTTTACTATGCTCACTTTGATGAGCCCGTCCCAGGGTGGGGGGCGGGGGTGCATGCTCCCATGTTCCCTTGATCTTTTTGCGTTTTCTCCTTTGTTACCCATAAGTAAAATAACTGTTTCCCTGAAATGTTTTACCTTATGATCCCATGATCCCAAAAAACTATTGTTTTGTCATATTTTGTTCCCTTGTTCCCTGAAAATAATTTGGCAGTATCCCTTGTTCCCTTAAAAATAAATGTGCTTGCTCCCTAAAACCCCTGCTGTTTGATTGTACATGTGAAATACATTTTCTGCAATATTGAGGGGGAGTGACAATTTTCAATTTTCAAGTTTTTACAAATAATTTGTATGCTGTTTTATAAGGGTTTAGAAAAGACTTGACAAAATGTAGGGGGCTATGATATTTTTGCCAACCAGGAAGGGGGTGGTGGGTAATATTTCAAAGACAACCAGTGAGTTTGCGATCCCCCCCCCCCCCAAAAAAATACACTAATATATGAAAGCCCCCTAAATACCACCAGATTTATCAATAATCTTTGATCTTTTCCTACAATCTCATGTTTACTTGTAGACTCAGTATGGCCGTCCCCCAGGCAACAAAGATGTTGTGTATGATGAATGGGGCAATGTTGCAGCTGTCATAAGATTAAATCCTGAAAAACTACCATCGCACAGGTAAATCATTTTATTATTCAAAAGAGTAAAGGCCCTAAATCTGCAAAACTTTGACTAGTGCTCAAAGTGGATCTAGAAATAGTCTCATGTGAAACACAACTTGGTCATTTTCTTATGTCTTTTGATTACTACTCGATATAGGAATAATCTAATGTCAACTAGATAGTAATAGGCATTATTTGAAAAATCTGAAAATCTGTAAAATGACCAAAATTGGCATTTTTGCCCTACGCAGGACCTGTTGAAAATTTCAAATTTTTTGGCCGATTAAACTTGGTCATTTTCTTATGTCTTTTGATTGCTACTTGATCTAGGAATAATCTCATGTGAAACAGTCTGACATTTCAGCAAATATTTTTTCCCGCGGTCTTCACTGTTAAATGTATTGAGACAATAGGCCCCATAAACAGGAACTGGTTGCATGACCTTCTGATTTTCCCATGCCTTTTTTTATAACTGTTCATTTTCATTTCAGAGTGCGGACCAAATTCACTGTAGTTGATCAACCCAATGAACCTAATATCAAGACCCGTAAGACCAAGCCATCAAATACTTTTAAGATGGATTCCAGGAATACCATGTCCAGTAAGGGGACTGGTACAGAGACTGGTGATATTGGTAGGACTTATAAAGATAGTGCTGGTGTAGTACCTGGACCAATTACACCATTACCACCACCACTGGTAGGTCCAACATTGTAACAATGAGAAACCTATCAGATACTCAACTAACTAACAATTTATTTGCTGGTCGATTTTTATTGATTGGTATATTTACGGATCAATTATTTAGGCCAACCGTACGTATGATTGGTTTGTCAAAGGATTGACTTGTTTGCTAACTGATTCATACATTGATTCATTCATTTATACATTGATCCATCCATTCATTCATCTTCATTCAGTAATTTGTCTATGCTTTCATTTTCTTTTTTATCCATTTGTTTATTCAATTCTTGATCCATTTATTCCTTCATCCATTCACACACTGACTCATTTGTTCATTCTTTCATGTATTTAGTTATTCAATTATTATATGTTCATTCATTTTTCAATTCATTAACACATTCATCCATCCATTCTCTCATTTGTCCATTCATTTATTCATCGATTGTCACTCAGTTATTTATATAGTTGGACGTACAGTGACATATTTTGTTATGGTTTTGCCAACCAACCATTGTTATTAGAACTAAGAAAATTGAGAATATATTGTGAAAATGGTTGGCAAATTAGCATCACAATATCAACACTTGTAAACACTATGCTCACCTATAGCCTTGCCTTCATCTAACTTTCCATCTCCAATATTTGCTGTTTCAGGTTGATTCCATGGATATTAATGCTGGTGTAGTTGTACGTGAAGGTGATGTTGTCCGTCGAGGACCATTGCAGGTCAGTAATCCAGGGTCTTTCTCTTTGGTTGTGGCAAAATGAATGCCCAATAAGCCATCTTAAAGATTTGGTTACTTTTTAAGATGGCACAGTTTCTGTACAGTGGTACCTCTATTAAGCAGTCACCCTCGGAACTTTCCAGGTTGGCCACTGAATAGAGGTAAAGGAATAGGTATAGGAATAGATTTGGGACTTTTTATTGTGGCCGCCTAATAGAGGATGACCGCTTAATAGAGGTACCACTGTACTTTTCATCCAATCCCACAATGTTCTTGTATTCAGGACTGTGGTAAACTCCCATATTTGCTTCTTCCAATGTTTGATTATTATATAATCAAGTTTCAATGCCTCCATCGTTCAACAAAACCTTTGACACACCCATCTTAGGTCGTCGCTGAACGGTGGAGGCATTGTTTGGGTAATTTAGAAAGGAATAAGAAGGAATTTGTATTACCCACAGTTCCTTTGGGTCGTGCAATCGTCGTTCGCCCCTTTAACCTTGTTTTAATTAGGTGTACGATAATTTTGTTGATAATTATCATTATTTGACTGCCGTCAAGATCGCAATTGAGTTTGATAATCAATATCTTATCAATCTCCTGAGCAAGAGGCTCATGGTAAAGAAGCTTGACAACTAAAAATTAAAACTAATAAAATTAACTTAAATGATCCTAATCAATGGAAACTAGCGAGTAAAATAGTATAGGCTGCGTCGGTGTTTGATATAAATGATAGGTAATAGAATTAAATTTGTAACACTGTAAAAAAATATTAACTTTACTGACGTTTCGAACTTTAGCCCTTCGTCCAAGTCTAACTGTTTTATGTAAATGTTAAATTAACATTTTTTACAGTGTGGCAAATTTCATTATATTACCAATCATCATTGATTTAATTAGTTAAGCACCATCAAAAGGGGAGAGGAACAGGGATTAAAATATCCCTCCTCCCTAATTTTTTAGACCATTTCTCCCTCCTCCCTAATTTTTTAGACCATTTCTCCACCATCCCTGATTTTCTTTGTTCTTTCTAAATAAAAGCTATTGAGGCTATATTCATTAAGGCCCGTTTATACTAGCAATTTTGTCGCTCGACAAGAGCTGCGATTTCAATGGCGATTTTATCGCAGATTTGTCAACGCTACTTAGAACATGCTCAAAATTTAGTGCAATTAGCTCCGACTTTCTGTCTCCTAAATTCGAGGTATTTGAAATTGCGGCGACAAAGCTGCGATAAAATCGCCATTGAAATCACAGCTCTTGTCGCGCGACAAAATTGCTACTGTAAACGGCCCTTTAGAGTACAAATGGTACAAATTTGAACTATTTAGTGGTTTGTATTTCAGAGATAAGCTGTTCGCATTAAATTTGCCTAAATAATATTACAATCAGTCCAATAAGACCTTATACTTATAGTTCAATAATTTATTAGGTAAAATTTACATTCTAATTCTCACTCCTCCCTTATTTTTATCTCTTTTTCTCCCTCCTCCCTGTTTATTGTTACTGTTTCTCCCTCATCCCTGATCCGTTCCTCTCCTCTCCATGAAAGGCAGTTCAGAGGCTAGCTCAAGAACTCCTCAACCGTTTATTTATTTATTTATTTATTTATTTATTTCAATATTAAATTTATACATGGATGTCCAATTTATCGAACACAAGCACTTTAAGTGGAGTCTTGAGAATGTTTATTTTAAATTATCCTTATTTGTTTAATAATCTTCAGGTTCTTCGCAAAATCGACAGAAGGATATCACCGGTGACGCAGCTACAGCCCCTGGATGCCACGCCTGCAGCACGAGGAACAGCCGAGAGTATTTCAAGAACATCACCAATAATAAGACCTCTGCATTTATCAGACCCTATTCCACCTATACCCTCCCAGCCATCTCCCCAATCAGCTTGAACAATTGGTTGATATTACATCTAGTGTTTGTCAAGTTGTCAAAGGCGATAGGTGCAAGGGAATTCGACAGAATGCAATTAATATTTATATTGTCCACCATCTTGAATCGTATTCTGTTTTGTTCCCTTGATGGAAGTTAATTTCAAGATTGAAAGGAATCTTGGGTACTCTTCTAAACTAGAAACACTGAGTTACCTTTAATTTTTCAAACAAAAAGCACTCCATCATAAGCACATAATATTTACTTAGGGAAAAAAATTTGATAACATAAGTCTTCCTGATTAACATGTTTATTGTGAAAACCTTTTTTATACATTATGTAAATTTGCCCATAATTCCTATCCGTCTTGGTATGACTTTTCACGTTTGGCAACTTTTTTGAACTTGGTGTATATTTCAAGTGACTGTCAACCGTGTTTGCTTGCGTCGATTGATTTGTAGATAAATTGTGTATAGAATCTTGAGTGCCATGATGTAAATATATATGTTATCTTTTGTTGTGATAGATTGTGTTAGTCCTACACTTCTCCCATGTTCTCTTGACACCCCATTTGTATAGATCAGAGTGTGTATCAAACACAGAAAACTGTGTTTTTTAGTCCTTAATTCACCGATTGGAATACTTATGCATTATTTATTTATTTATTCTTATGAATATATCTTATTCAAACTGCATGCCGGTTGATAAAATATCACTGCAGGCGAACACCTAAAACATTGGCTGCTGTTTGCAGGATTTTATCATAGCCCAGGACATCTTTTGGTAAGTTTGCTTTGAGCCATTTGGTACCTTTTGCTGCTACCATCTCCCATTCATCTTTTCAGGAAACTTTCCAGTAACTTCAGTTCCACAGTAGCTGACTGCTGGGGTGGCAGGTTACCGACGTTGATTTGAAATATGTCAGAACTTTCGTCGCTTTCTTCCAGTAGAAAAGCACTTTGTCCACTACTAATAGCGTCATCATAGGTATCTCGTGCTTCTTGCTTTTCCTTAATCTCAGCCACAATCGTCCGTCCGTCTATAGTCGCTTGAAAGCCGCATACAGCCGCTTCTTCATCGAGTGGAAACACGTATATCGCCTCTATGGGGTTATCGGAGTCGTTTTTGTACTCCATAGTTGCTAAAACTTCAGCTGTAAAGCCTTTGACGAAGCTACGAATTTGTATCTTCTCCAAAGGGACTTCAGAACGTCCATTCTTGTTGATAAAACCGTATCGCATCTTGTTTCTCTTCACTTTATGCACTTTAGGCTTGATCTTAAGGACATTCCGTAGTAATAGATTTTGACATAACTTTTTATTGAAACTTTGTACAGTTATACTTTAAGACATGGGCATTTCAAAAATGAAATAAAAAAGGGGGGTCACCGTGTTGGTTTTGGCACTAGATCACGTCAAAGTTACTCATTTGGACGGCGCGCGAGAGTAATATTTCGATGTATAAAATGAGAAGAAAAGGCGATTAATGGCACTCTTTTTTGATATTAGTATTGAAATATTAGGTTTAATTACATCTTAGCATCCCAAGTCTTCATTCACACACAATACTTGCATAGTAAAGTGGACCTGTTAAAAGAAAATAGCGATAATGCAATACACGAGCGTATTGATCGCAAACACCTGGATGACAGAATATTACCACAATTCTGAAATATCTCGAAATCTGGACATAAATTTGTATTCAAACTCGGATATGTGTTTGCAAACCTGGATACCATTAGTTTAACACCATAAAAAAGATAGGTCACCGTATTCGTGTTGGCGCTATGGCACTTTGAATGTACGAATTGTGATCTTTTAGTAATACCGACATAGCGCGCGCAAGCGCGCGCTCTCGCTGGTTCAAAATTGTGCGCAGTAGAGCGTGCGCAATGCAAAACTACGGAATGTCCTTAAACTGGTTTACCTCAAATGTAGAAATTTCAGCATTACTCCCAGCTGACTCTTCGGCAGCTCCTCGGCTATTTTTGGCATCGTTACGTCAAAAGCACAGGCATCCCAAACAATCTCTCACACAGGCAGCCCAATTGTTTAATTTTGAGTTTTAGGTATATTTTATTGATCCTTTTAAAACCAAAGTGAGGGAAAAGTTCAGCTATATGAAAAATTTTGTGTTTAAGATGAACAGTGCAAAAATACCAGAACTATATTTGTGTACGTGTTTTTAACATGAACGGTTGTCAAAAACCTATGATCGAAATCCTGCTGTGACGTCATTATAGGAATACAAACAATCTCTGGCTAAATTCGGGCTTAGGTTTATATAAGATCGATTTTGCCATTAAAGTTGGAAAATTGTTTCCAAAAAGCGACGATATATCTGCTTATTTTTCCCTAATGCTTTACTAATATCTCAAGATGACGTCACAGACTCGGACAGGGTCTTCAGATACTGAAATTTGTATGCTCATAAAAAGTAAACGGAAAATAATAATTTAAAAAAATACACCACATACTTCAATTTAAAGTCCTTATCACCCCTGGCCAATTCCTTTTTTTTTCCTGAAAATATACATTATAAAAAAGATATTCTGGCAATTTCGCATTTTTTTACTCAATTGCTGATCTCTAAGTCGCGAATGAATTTGACTTTCTTGAAGTCAAAACCGCGCGAAAAGTGGACTGTTTCGGCAGAAACGTTCCCCATCATCAGCGATTTAATGACAAGAGTGTAAGCGTACATTGAATATATAGGCAAAAAATATGAATAACAGAGAAAAATTCATAGTGATAACGTTTCTTCAACCAAAATGTTTTTTTTATTTTCCAAGCTTTCGGGCCTAGCAGCCCATCATAAGGGTTACAGTGTAAAAGTATAAAGTATAAAGTATAATAATTCCATTTTTTTTTTCTCAACGCAAAGAAGCTTTAAATGATTTTTAGATTTGATCTAGACCCTAAAAGTTTAGGTGATATAGGTAGGCACTTTAAGATATGAGCAAAGTCTAAACATATCAATTTAATTAAATGCCCAAAAATTACGAAACGATTCAGATGATTTCTCTCGCTATCTTTTTTTTTCGTCTGGAAACGTGAAACTGCTTTTGAGTGGGTAGCCTGCATGCGCGCAGACCGATTTATTATACAAAAACCAGAACGAGTGGGCGGGCTGGCTGTAACAGCAAACAAAACTCCTTCAATAAATAGATCGATCAATATGGATTATCGACGCTGTATGCACTGATAAAGTTCAATAAAAGAACAACCCTTTTGATTGTAAACGTTTTGAACAAACCACGGAATAATTCATAAAGTTAACATAACGGCTTATCTATTTCGATTTTAGAAAGACCATTTTCATGCGGATATATTATATCGAACGGTTGTGTGTTGTCGTTTTCAATACAAGTATTTAAATGAACATGTAATTACACTGATTTATTCTTAATCCCTCAGTAAAGTATGTTTTGAATTTTTAAGCCTATAGATTTGGCACAACAATTGAAGTTATGGTGGTTGTTTCCGCAATATTTCATATAGCAGATTGCGTCAACTAATTACCTTCACACTCAGCTGCGGCTTAATTAGAATCGAAAATGATCGATATTTGGAATATGACAATAATCTATCTGAAATACTGTATTTCATAAAAACTGAATCAAAGTCAAAAAGTGAAATCGCCGTTAGAGCTTAAACTAAAGCTCTCTCCCAAATACAATTCTAAATTCGAGGAAATCAAACACAGCACGTCGCAAGCCTATATTGGCTATGGTATTGTTAAAATGACGTCACTCAATTTCTTCAAGTAGAAAAGAAACGCAAGATCTAAACGGATGTGTAGAATAATGTTTGGGTTTCTAGAGGATACAACTTGAACATTGAGAGTCAAAGAAAAAGGCATTAAAATCGCATTATCATAAATGCCATTGACACGGTTTTATAGGAATTTGAAGTAAGTTATACGAGATGTCCAAACAGACCAAACATGTTAAATTTGCTGACAACATAGAACGCGATTTACCAATTCCAAAGCCGAAAGAAACAAATTTTCTTTGCCCAAGCTGCAGAAAACGCTTTGTTTCGCCGCTTCTTTTGCCATGTCTTCACTCGCTTTGCAAGGAATGTCTCAACGATGAAAAGGTTCTTTTACGGAAAAATGGAAAGACCGCTCGTTGTCCAACATGTTCCGAACCTCTCGATCTTCAAGCAGATTTCCCAGTTAATTTTGTTTTGAATAATACTGTTAATAAAGCTGCATTGGAGGGGAATAGTAGTTCTACGTTTTTAATCCGTTGTGATAGCTGTGATTCAAACGAGGAAAGAGCTATCATGCGCTGTGATGACTGCTTCCTTTTTCTCTGCAACTTCTGTGCGACAGCCCATCGAAGGATGAGCGCGACGAAAGCGCACAAGATCTCTTCAGTTCAAGAGCTCCGTAATTCAGCAAATACATCCCTTAAAAGGCCTTGTTTCTGTGTGTTTCATACTAAGAGCCAAATTCTCTATTTTTGTCAGTCATGCAAGGCTGCTGTTTGTCGGGAGTGTGTGATATCGAAACACAGAGATCATCTACTCCAACGAACCGAACAAGCTTACAACCAACTCAAATCAGACATGGTAACATTGACAGATAAGGTTAAAACAAAACAAAAACAGATGCAAAAGGTTGTGTTTTCGTTGCAGACTACAATTTCCAAGATAGAGAAGCATTCTTCTAAAGTACGCTGTGCAATAGAGGGATACTTTGAGATGCTGTTGGTGGCTGTTAGAAAAAGGATGAAAACGTTGCTAGAAGATTTACAGATCAAAACAGAAAATAAACTCCACATTCTACAAGATGAGAAACGTAAGATAGAACATGACATGAAAGTAGCACAAAATTGCTGCTCGTTTTCTGAAAGCGCACTACTTCGTGGTACCGATGTCGAGTTGATTAGCGTTAGTCACGCAATCTTACAAAAACTCACGCAACTTCTTCATCAAGAGGAATTCTCCCCTCCACAGGTAGATAGTGGTGATCACGAAAACTTTACTTTCAACGCTGACGGCGAGAATTTGGTTGAAGTGATAAATAAAACTGGTTATTTAACCGATAGTCATTTTCTTACTGATTCATCGCTTTGTACATTGAGTGTGAATGCGTTACAAGTAACTGTCAAGGAAGTGTCACGCTTCAGTGTCACGGCAGTCAACTCCAGAGGGTTTCAACAAGCTAAGGGAGGTGATGTTGTCACGTTGCAACTGTTTACCTCAAAAACACAAACTAACGCTGACGACGTAGGTTTTAAGTGTAATATACGTGACAATAACGATGGTAAATACACTGTCGCCTTCCTTGTTAACAAGACAGACACCTATTCCATGCACGTGAATATGAATGGACACCCAATACAAGGCAGCCCTCTGAACGTCACTGTCACTCCAAAGGATTGGATAGGTAGTGGGTGTATCTTGACTGGAGAAAAGTGCGGCGGTTTGTCCAGCCCTCATAGTGTCCTAGTTGATGACTGTAATAATATTATCATAGCAGATTCTCACAATCATAGCATCAAAACCCTTGATTCTAATGGTGCTCTAAAGACAAGCATCGGTCGACAAGGAACACGTGACGAACAGTTAAACTTCCCATACTGCATCGCTTTGAATCATTCGAACAACCTTCTTGCAATTTCCGACAGCCAAAACAATAGAGTTCAAATAATCGATAACACTTCGGGCAAGTTTCGGAAATGCTTCGGTATGAATGGGACAGACGATGGAATGCTTAATCACCCACATGGCATCGCGTTCGATGAGAACGATTCTATCTACGTGGCTGATTCAGGAAACAGTAGGCTGCAAATATTCTCCCCAGAGGGGCACCTGTTGGGGAAATTAGAATCTCGACATTTTGTTCGACCGTGGGGCGTGACGGTCACGCGTGACGGTCTCATTGCCGTGACTGATTACAATCTTCATAAGGTATTGGTATTCGATAAAGACGGTACACTACAGTTTCAATTTGGTAGCCGTGGTGGTGGGGATGGGGAGCTTAATAATCCAGCAGGCATCGTGGTTGATGATGAGGATCAGTTCATCATCGCTGATCGCAGTAATCATCGAGTTCAGATCTTTCAGCGTGACGGCACTTACGTGACGAAGTTTGGCGACAAAGGGACAGGGAATGGATTGATGAGATTCCCGGCAGGCGTTGCGGTAGATAAATCAGGTCATTTGTACGTGGCTGATACCATGAACAATAGAATACAGGTTTTCTCTTTGACTGCAGTATAGCGTGACACTGCGTTACGTACTACACACGTGTATTAAATCAGATAAATCAGGTCATTTGTACGTGGCAGATACCCTGAACAATAGAATACAGGTTTTCTCTTTGACAACAGTATAGCGTGACACTGCGTTATGTACTGCACACACAATGATCTTTAGTTACCACAAACCAACCTCGTTCCCAGTGCTATTCTCTTTGTTTGTGGGTTAGTTGGATATAGGGACTATAGAGAAAAGGCATACACCTATTTCAAAAATCGTTGTCGCAGCCGGAGCTTAAGTCCACACCCGGGGTCCACACTCTGAAGCTTGTAAAGGATGTCGGTAATATGAACATAATTTCTGATTTATTACACGTTTTTAAAGATGCGACAACGATTTTGAAATAGGTGTATTAAGACCTCGCGCCTTCTGCAAAGTGAACTAGACGCTCTATGAGCGTGAAGTCGGGCTAGTCATAAAATCAACACAGGAGGCTTTTATGATAGAATGAACATTCCATGGTAGTTTGATTTAACACGTGACTTTGGGCTTCCTGTGCTCGTTCCCAAAGCATCATGGGGCCTATACGCGACATGACAGATATATTGGCTAAAAGGTTAATAATCTACTTCAAGCCACGCCCCTTTACATTTATTTAACATATTAAGTTAAACGCCCCTAGCTCCTGATACTCATTGCCATAAAGTCCCTTATATCAAAGTGTATATAATCGAGTGTTTAGTGGCGGGGGACCGGACATAATCTTAACCAAACTAGAGGGGGGTCCAAATAACAGTCTTACCTGCCTCTAAGGCAATTAGATCAGACGCGGCAAAAGTTAGACGTCTGGACTTAGCCTAAAGTATTCTTTGTTTTTCACAATGTTTCATCAGTGGATCAGTAGTACAATAACTTCACTCATCGAAGTTCTATTCCGACAAATAAATAAATAAATGAATACACGTAATAGACCTATTCGGCTAACGCGTTGCTATGTATGTTTCCCACCCGGGGGGTACTCCCTTTGTCCAAGTGGTAGGGGTGATCGGCGGAGATTTTGAAAATGACCCCTAAAAGGTACGCACAGATACAAATAAAGCAGAGTAAAAACGACTCTTAGAACTGATTTTTGAGCCAAATCTCTAAATGGACCCTAAAAGGTACGCACTGGAAATATTTTAACCCTAAAAGGTACGCCGATCACCCCTACCACTTGGATAAAGGGAGAACCCCCCCCCCCCCGGGATTTCCACCCAATTCAAATCTTTTGGGAATAAGATTCCCAGTGGTTTTGAATTTCAATTGGATGGAAACTGCACATAGCAACGCGTTAGCCGAGTAGGTCTATTGCAAGAACGTTGTCTTGATTTTTGTTATTTAGTGGGAAAAATCGAATTAAATTAAAAAAAAAAAACCGGATCACTCAAGCTGAACTCTTTCTTTTGTTATTCCTGATATTCCTTTGTTACTAAATGTTCTTTTTTCATATGACAACATTCTTGCAATTTTGTTTCTCAAATTGGTCACCATTTCTTGGTGCAGTGGAGATAGAGTTATTAAAAATTGAGTCCACAAAAACGCAGCTTTCGACTGGTGCTCGATTACTGAAAATCAGTTCATGTAATAGCCAAAGTTTTTTATTTAGTTGCTACTTAGTGCAAGAAAAAGATTATCCAGTGTCTACCAAGTATCCTATGTTTCAATTCATTCATTCAATCATTCATTCATTTATTCATTATTCAATTCTTTTATCAATCAATTTATCAAAATCATAACGTGGGATATAGGTCGCCATTTCTTCCGAGCCAGAGACTCATGTAAAAACGTACGGCAATTATGTAGACATATTGAATCAAATAAAGTCCATTTAATTTTTCTTTCATATAATCATTATTCCTTTCATTCATTCATTCATCCTTTTTTTTATTTTGTCTATTGTTTATTTATTTATCCATTCAATTTAATACTTCTTTTCTATCCATCCATTCCTTGATATTACTCATCAATTTTATACAAATTTATTTATTTATCTATTCATTTATTTATCTATTTATTTATTGATTGATTGATTGATTGATTGATTGATTGATTGATTGATTGATTGATTGATTGATTGATTGATTGATTGATTGATTGATTGATTTTTTTTTGTCGTGTCGTTGAAAAGTCAAAAGAAAATTTGCATAAATATTGCAATAAAATAAATATTGCAATAAAATAAATATTGCAATAAAATAAATATTGCAATAAAATAAATATTGCAATAAATGAATGAATGAATGAATGAATGAATAAATGAAATAAATAAATAAACAAGTAAATAAATAATTTAATTATCGCTTTGCACGATATTTCTTTCAAGGTTTACTCCTGTGCTCGAATTGTTTTTTAGTATTATTATATTGCCAAACCCCCTCAAATAGCTTGCGAAACTGTGACAAAGCCCGCGCCATTATTATTAAAACGTGACAATATCATGAGAGTGTGACAAATTACGTGACATAAAAATATCACTATTTATTACCCTAAAAAAACATCAAAATGAAGTAATCGCCCCATTATTCGTTTAATATTTGTGTCTTATTAATGTCTCGCCGTCGACAGGAATGACCGTACATCAAATAAAAATGCCACATACAAACATAAGCTATATATTATTTACAAGTTTGCAACCAATACGAAAGCCATGTTTCTTCCACTTAGTCATAAAGTTTCATCAATCATTAAACGACTTAAAATTAAAACTAACTTGGTTCCGCCGAGGCACGGCAGTGGCCCGCGCAAAACTATCATTTGAGTCATTGTTGATTAGCAGTTGTGGAGGAACTGGGCGAATGCATGCTGCGATCTAATCTAATTAAAAAACAGCTTGATAGTTGGACACTGGAAATGTCGATTTTCAACGAAATAATTGTGGAGCGACTTTTCTACTTTTTCGTTTATTTCCGCCTTTTTCAAGATTTATTTGCGGTTATTTTAAGAATTTATTCACTAGTTCCTTTATTTTACTTCAGTTTTGGTGAAGTTATAAATGTAATTATATCACTGAGTCAAAAAGCCACCTTTTTAGAAAATATCCAGTGCTCTTTTCTAGGAGTCGAAAATAGACATTTTTTTACAGGTCAAAACAAAACTCTCTTGAAAGGCGCACGACAATATTGTAATATTCCAAAATGATATTAAAGTTGAAGTAGCGGTGTATCATAAATGGATATAGAAAGCTGTATTTGCGAATAATTATGACAAATTATGCTCACAATATTTTTATTTTAGTTGCGGTAGCGCCATTAGAAACAACAAGTGTAACGCCAAGTCGAGGCCGCTCCTCGATCATGCGCAATGAGAGCCATTCGCTCTTTTCGGCTTGGTTGTTTATGTATACATTGGTGAACAGCAATCTGAAAGAGGGAAGTTCTCGTCCCAAAAATCCGTTTCCATCGCAGTCGTTTGAATATCGACGGCCGCCTTGCTTGTCTTGATATTTTTATTAAGGTCTAGGGACCATGGCGGCTCAAGATGGAAAACTATCGACGACCGAAAGAGTGCTCAAAAGTTAGTACAACCATCTCAAGTTGACAACGGTTGTGTTGTAGCGGTGATGGCTACAAAGTTTGTTGTGTATAATATGCGTTTTCGTGGCAAAGTATTAATCGTTCTTTTTTATTTCTAAACTTAAGATGTCCCTACGCCGCCACCCAATCGTCTTACAATTGCAGAAGCTTTCGATTCTAACGGAAAACCTCGAGCAGATGTACTCAAAGCCCATTTTATTCTGGAAGGACGAGTCGAAGAAGATGTGGCACTGAAAATTATAAACGATGGAACTGAACTTTTACGAAAAGAGAAAAATATGTTAGAAGTGGATGCACCCATTACAGGTAGCTACAAAGCAAGACTTAGCTTTTGTTTTGAGTTCTATAGAGGATCGAGTTGGTTGGAAGGCTAGCTTGTTGTCATTGCTAGGTTCAATTTTACTTAGAACGCGTTTGTTTGTTCAATATATTTGTAGTGTGTGGTGACATCCATGGACAGTTTTACGACTTGGTAAAACTGTTTGAAGTCGGGGGATCTCCTCAAACTACCCGATACCTGTTTTTGGGCGACTATGTTGATCGGGGATATTTTTCAATTGAGGTAAGTCGATTGTTGCTCGCCAACTCCAATCCCCAAATCGCCCTTACAACAATGTCCAAACAAAATGCCATTCCAAATTCATCTCAGTGGATTGGAATCAGATAGCAATATTTTTTTCGTTTTCTTGCATTGAAGAGTGCGTTTTGTTTTTGCTTTTAGTATTACCTATTAATATATTTTTTGTCATTTTGCAGTGTGTACTGTACCTCTGGTCTTTAAAGCTGTTATACAGTAATACACTCTTTCTTTTACGAGGAAATCACGAATGCCGCCATCTTACCGAATATTTCACTTTTAAAACAGAATGTAAGTAATATTTTAGTTGGAGTTACGTATACAAACATATTGATATATCTCGCACCCTGGTTCTTGCACTGAAGGGTGCGGACTGTTTTCCCTTCGAATTGAACGCGTCCCCTTCGTTTTCTTCGAATTCACTTTAAAAAAAAACAAATTTGCTCTAACCTAATATCGGAAGGTGAATATTAAATAAACCTTTATTTATTCCATAAAAGTGTCGAAAATAGAACTCAAAATCCTACGCGAAAATCTGTTGTTGGCGTTTGAATAAATTATTAAAAGTTCGTTGTAGATTTACATGTTTCACGACTTTGCAGGTTTAAATATTCTAATTTTTAATTATACAAAAAATATTCAGATTTTCCTATTTGGAAAAAAACCCTGTTAAACGATGACTCGATTCGTACTTTCCACTAACGCGAAACAAAAATGAGGAAATTTTAATATTGGTACTTGGAATAAATTTCATAACAATGTTTTTTCCCCTACATTTTAAAATTTGAAAGACTATTTCTTATCTGATAAAAACATTCTAATATTAGACCTTTCGCCATTTGTTCATTCCTTGAAATGCACATTTCGACATAAATTTACAAAGTGTCAAAATATATATCTGTTACAGACATTTTGTGCTG
The DNA here is from genome assembly GCA_949775045.1 of Metridium senile. NCBI lineage: Eukaryota > Metazoa > Cnidaria > Anthozoa > Actiniaria > Metridiidae > Metridium > Metridium senile. Next base: position 7,733,342 of record OX459101.1, on the reverse strand, counting down.
AAATATGTATATTTTGATCAATTCAAAAATATCAAATTTGGTCATCTTCAATTGGAGTTTCAGTAAAATATTTCACCAGCAATTCTTTTGTAATTTTATTCTCAATTAATTATTCCAAGTTATTGCTAGTTTAATTCTCATGAAAAATAATTTTTTCTTCAGAATTTAACTATGACTCATAATAATTGTGTCTAATATTTTGCTGTATTTTCTCTAAATGAATGAAATAAATGTAACACATTGAAATTTTTTTGAGAAAATAATTCAGAATGTTACTGATTGATTTTGTGCTGATGAAAACAGTTTATTTTTATTCGGGTGAAGTCAAATTTAGTCTGGAAAAAAAAAAACACCACTGGTGTTCTTTGTGTGCACAGATGTAGGCTGGTTGCTGAGATGTGACAGGATTCCTCCAATCTTCCCTACTTACTGCACTTGAACCTCTCCGATTAGACTCCTCGATGATAAATCTAAACACAATAGCTCATTTTATTATCAGCTTTTCACTATCTGAAGTACTGTAAGTTCAAACAATAATCTTCCCTTCCTGGTTTGAAATAACTGTGTATTTTGTCTATCTATAGGTAAAATAAAGTACTCAGAAGCAATTTATGATGCGTGTATGGATTCCTTCGACTGTCTCCCTCTAGCTGCTCTTATGAATCAACAGTTTCTATGCGTCCATGGTGGACTTTCACCAGAAATTCACACGTTAGAGGATATAAAAAAGGTAAACATAGCTGCTCTATTAAATATTTATACTTCTTTGGGTGTTAAATCTGCTAATTTAAAGTGTAAACTAATCTTCTTCTGGCTGGAAGTTTTATCATCCATTTAAGCTTGATATTTAAATAGATAAAAAGGACATCCTTTTAGCTTAGTATTTAAATATAGAAAACAGACATCCTTTTAGTGTTATAGTTAAAATATAAAATGGGCATCCTTTTAGCTTAATTTTTAAACATATAAATAGGACATCCTTTTAGCTTAGTATTTAAATATAGAAAATGGACAAATTCGTGTTTAGTGTTGTCAAACAAAGAGCTTAGACCAAGTTGCTTTATAAACCATAGGCTGATATTTTGCTTTCATTTTAACTTAACTGAACATTTTTATATTTGAGTTTGAATAAGGTATTTTATTATATAAAGAACATTGGTTTACAGGGAATTCTGTCACTGATAAATATCGTATTTTTAAAAATACAAAAAAAATTTACAAGTGAAAATATCATTTTTATCAATTTTGCATTAAAATATTTTTTGTTTATATAATAAACAGAGTAATACATGTATGCTTGGAGATATGGAATTTATCTTCTTGTTTTCTTATTCGATTTATCACTCGTTCACTGTGCTCACTTGAGAGATATCGATTATGAACACTCGATAAGATAGATTCCATATTTGTGCACGCCCATGTATTATTTTGTTTATATGAACCTAATAATAATAAGAATACTTATATAATATACTTACATATACTTATATAATATAATTCATCACTGTTCTAGGCGCTGTAATACAAAAAATATAAAACTATTTAAAACTTAGAAAAATATTATACACTAAACGTTGATTTAAATAAATTAGTTTTAAGCTGAGTTTTAAACAAAGTAATAGAAGAGTAAAGAGATAGTTCTAATTGATTGAGGTAGATAATATTTATCTATGAAGAAAGCTTCTTATATGTTTTTTTAGCAATCTTTTGAATTAGGCCCCCATCCCTAGGGCTTGGAAATGTTAACAACAACAAAATAACTCAAAATGAGCTATGCTTTGCATATTATAATTATGCAAAAAATTTTTAGAAAATTGTACAAACAACTTTGTTATTTTATATTATATGTCGATGCCTGTAAAAAGATATTCTTTAAATTATACAAACAAGCGGTATTGGTTTGATTATTGAAACTTCAACTTTGTTATTCGATATCTTCTCATCAATGGCTTTACAGAGATATTCTTTAAATAATACAAACAAGCAGATATTGTTATGATTATTGAAACTTAAACTTTGTTATCTATATCATGTCGATGGCTTTACAGAGTTATTTCCTAAATTTATTTAAACTAGCGGATATTTTTATGATAATTTAAATTTGAAGTTTGGTATTTTATTAAATTATTTTTATATTAAATTATTTTGTATTACATGTCAATGGCTGTACAAAGATATTTTGATAAATTGTACAAACTAGTGGATATGTTTATTGTTATTAAAACTTATTAAAAACAAGTTTGTTATTGTTCATGGCCGAACAAAGATATTTGATGAAATTTTTCAAAAACTAGAAAATAATTGAAACTTACAGTTTGTTATCATATCAATGTCCGTACAAATATATTAGTTTAAATTATACAAACTAGCAGATATTTTTATCATAATTGAAACTCGCGTGTATCAGCTGTCCATACAACCAAAACAATGATAGTCTGATTTCAAGCAAGTCTCCCCCATTTTGTTTATTTTAAATGAAGACAAACTAATATTATTGATTATTATAGCTGAACATTTTACTTTAATAATTGTAGTTTTCATTAAGGTTTTCACAATAAATATTAATATAAGTGCTAGTCAATGTTTCAATGCATCAAGTGTCATCATCAAGACAGAAAATGAAAATATTATAACAGAGTGAGTATGAATATGAATTAAGACAGTCAACAATGTCCCAAGGGATCTTACAATAGCTTTGCTTTGATAGAGTTATTTTAACTTTAAATTGAATAAAATCACGCAGAAGGAACAAAGCTCTTGGAGTTGAATCTTGTGTAAAATTCTTATTTGTGTTGTATTACATAAGACAGGAAGACTTCCAAAATTGTAATAATTTATTGTCTGATTATAAGTACTTTCATTTTTATTTTATTGGTCCATTAAAACTGTCTTGTTTTGGATTTATGTTTTTGAGTTTTATTGCACTGTAGGGAATTGTATTCAATGTAATGTAAACTAAAAAAATGACATCAATTATGAAAGTCTGGTTACAAGTAACTTTTTGATTATTTCGTTGATCACCCTGTGGGTCTTAAATGCTATTAAAACTCAATGTTGATGTCTAGAATATGCAGGACCTATTTGTCTAATGTGTTGTAATGAAAAACTTTCATTTGAAAGTAAAATTCTTTGTCTTTGATATTTACATATCATGTAGAATGTTTGAAATGCAAGTTCATATTTCTAGAGGTTTTGAATTTAATACAAATATAACTAATTCTATTCATTTGAAAGTAAGATTCTTTGTTTTTGGTATTTACATGTCATGTAGAAATGTTTGAAATACAAGTTCATATTTCCAGAGGTTTTGAGTTTGGTGTAAATATAAAAATTACTTAACATTTTATAAATAATATAGTTTTAGCATATCCAAACATAATAATCTATTACAGATATTTATCTTTCTATATTTTAAATGATAGCTTTTTTTACATATTGAAAATAACCCACTATATAATATATTTCTATAAGTATAATTTAAATCGTATAGATCTTGACAATAATATAGTCTATAAAGATTTTGTATTTATGATATTGTAAAGCGCTTTTAGGCTTTTAAGGAAAATGTACTATATAAATAAATTGTAATATTATTATTATATAAATCTACATAGAAACACATGGATTGATTTGAGGTATTGTAGCTTGAGGTTTACTTTTCAAATTATTTAAAGAGGATTCTTACACAATATGCCTTGTTTGGTTTTGTTTATGATTTGTCTCAAGATTGTAGTTTTTGATTATTTTTTTAAATTCAGTATTTTAAATGAGTTTGAATCAATGCCATTGTGAAGGGCTTGTCTCCAAACAAAAACTAATCCCATCTACTTGCATGATAGCTTGGTCTCCCTCTAACCTGTTTTTTACCTATAACAGTTTGTTTTTACTAAAAAAAGATCCAAAATCATCAACATTTTTTATTCAATTCAATATGCCAAGTTCTCCTCAAAGTGAATATTTAAAAGTCCATGTAATACATTATGTATTGAGCGAGCCAGCAGGTCTCAAGATTGTGGCCACATTTCAGTTGCTTTATGGTGTAAATGGTGTTAATGTGTGTAAAATCACTGTGAAGTTTTTAATGATTACTAACAGTCTGTTTCCAGACAAATAATTTAGACTAATAGTGTGCAGCTTGTGCACTGAGAAAAGACAGCAGTGTGTTGCCCTGTGTTGTTGCTCACTAGTAAAACCAGTAACTCATACATCAAAAAATCATGAAACAGTGTGTTGCTTACTGACGTTGTGGACACCAACCTTGTTCAGTAAAACTAGGTACTTATACATCATGCAATAATGATAATAATTTCCATTATGTAGTGCAGTTTTCGGAAGCTTAATGACTCTTTGCAAAGATTAACTAGAAAACAGTGTGTTGCTTCTTGACATTTTGAACACCAATCATTTGTTAGAGTGGGAATGGTAACTCATTCACCATAAAAACAGCGTGTTTTAAAAACTTACCAACATTGTGTTTGATTTCTTGTTTGGGTGAAAAGTGAGCAGGGTATATTGCTTTGCTCTACAATAAATAAGCTTGGGCAACTGGCAGTTTTATTATTAAATCAATCGTTTCTTGGTTTTATTATTGTTCTGCAAATTTTGACGTGATTGCACAAATACATATTTTTCTCTAAGACTTCCTGCCGATTCATTAATATCTCTTCTTCAGAACATTATCTCATTATTTTTGCATATTGATTTTTCAGTTATATATCTGTTTCAAGCAGTAGCCTCATGCAGTCTTAGACTGCCTATTTTTTAAACATTTTACTAGTAAGTAACTGATATTTCGGTCATCATCCAATAATCATCATCAGAAATACATTGATTATTATAAATTGTTTGATGTGTTATTCTCTCTCATCTTACGAGGGTTTATCTCAGAGTTACAGTGCGGACACACTAACTGGGCCCACCTGAACAAAACTGCATTACAACCAATATCAAAACTACGAACACTTGATTTATTAAAAAGCACCAAAACCTTGTACAAAATATCATCCGAGTTATTAACGCTGATTGGTTTAGTCAGATTTTATCGGGAATCGATTGTCTGTAGGTCGATTGTGATTAGACAGTTTTGTTCAGGTGGGCCCAGTTACTGTGTCTGCACTGTAAATGGTTTTCCTCACTTCCCAAAAAATCAACATGTGTGTACGAATGTAGTGTGCTTGTAAATACAGTATGTAGTGTGGAGTGTGTAAGAGACAGCAGGCTCCCACCAGCTATAGCTGAAAAGAAAAGCCTGCTTTTACAAATAATATATATTCTTTAATTTTATCAATTATTTACAGACGTGATAGATAGAGTTAATTGTAACATTGCAAAATGTAACAAATATTACATCTTGTTAATTTTTGAATAGCTGATTTGGTTGGTGGTTTTGAAATCTGTTCATTGTGGTTTTGAAATACGTTCATGAATTTATTAATATATAACATGACATTATAATTACTATTAGTTTGTTTTGACACCCTTTAGTAGCTATCAGTTGAGTTCAGTAGCTACAACATAAAAGGGGAAACAAAGAATATCTAGAATATTCTCAAAAGATACAATAAAATTGGTTTCTAAGGTGCAGTATGTACTTGGGTAACATTACAGATTAACCTCTAAAAATAGCCAATCTTTCTTTAGATTAACTATATACAATACAATAGGTTTATTTGTAGAAATGATAGTAAATACAAAATTCAATATAAACAAATATAGATATACATATTAGCTCCTTTTTTGTTATCATATTGTAGATTTTTATTCATATTTTAGGAGATTTCCTAGCCATCTTCAAGATCTCTTAGCTTTAGTATTCTCTAAAGATTTACTTTATTTTATTCTAGTCTTTTCCCAGGTGTTTCTTAACAAGATAGATTTCTTTATCCATATCTCTATGTTCATCTCTGGTTTATTTTCCTCTAAAGTAAAATTTGATTTCCAAGATAAACTAGTTGAGTGAAGTATTCAAGTAATGTGTTTTAAAGTATTGCAATACAGTGGACTGAAAAGGTTGATTAAAAACGAAACTAGTTTCAACTGAAAATTTGTTGTTTTAGCGTACGTGTGGAAGATATAAAGTTAGGAATTTTTGCCTAATGCAACCAATCTACCATAGACAACTTTCATAAATGGCCTTCACTAATTATCATAATTTTTTTAAATTGATGTTCTTTTAGAAAAAGAAAGGTATCATATGATAGACATTCACCACAACAAAAAAAAACTTGTTAAAGTTTGAGAAAAAACGATTAAATTTGCAAGAAGCTATAAGAGTTTGAAAAACACCAAAACGAGGCATCAAAGGCCTCAGCAGAAAATTATATACAAGGCTTTACATTTTTATTGAGCATGACTTGTTTGGTATTTTAGCCAGAGCATCAAAACCTTCTGAACATACCTATTTCAGGTGGTTCTTTCAGATGACAGTGCTAAAATATTAAAGTATCTGTTTACTTGAAAAATCATTTTCCTGTACATATGATGGTATTTATGAAAGTGGTCTATGTGTTAAAGTAAAACAGGTAAATTAAAATTTGATTTTTACAATTGACAGGTTCAATCAAGCTCTAGTTATATTTTTTCATTTCATGTCATCTCTGATTTTCTCCTTTTCATTAGCTCAACAAACTTGTGTCATTATCCTGAATTCAAAGTTTCTATTTCTTTAATGCATATTTGAAATTCACAAAATTTCTAAAAAACACAAATTCTTCGAGAATAAAATGCAGTTTTTATGCTCAAAGAAATATCCTCCTACTTAAGATTTGAAGGAGTATTTTTTTCACGGTCAATCTGCATACCAAGGGAGTTTCCTAACTATATACAATACAAATTCTTCAAGAATAAAATGCAATTTTTATGCTCAAAGAAATGCCCTCCTACTTTATATCTGAAGGAGTATTTTTTCACAGTCAATCATAACAAGGGAGTTTCCTAACTATATACAATACAAATTCTTCAAGAATAAAATGCAATTTTTATGCTCAAAGAAATATCCTCCTATTTAAGATTTGGGGAGTATTTTTTTCATGGTCAATCTGCATACCAAGGGAGTTTCCTAACTATATACAATACAAATTCTTCAAGAATAAAATGCAATTTTTATGCTCAAAGAAATGTCCTCCTACTTTAGATTTGAAGGAGTATTTTTTTCATGGTCAATCTGCATACCAAGGGAGTTTCCTAACTATATACAATACAAATTCTTCAAGAATAAAATGCAATTTTCCTAACTATATACAATACAAATTCTTCAAGAATAAAATGCAATTTTCCTAACTATATACAATACAAATTCTTCAAGAATAAAAATGCAATTTTTATGCTCAAAGAAATGTCCTCCTACTTTAGATTTGAAGGAGTATTTTTTTTCAGGGTCAATCTGCATACCAAGGGAGTTACTTAACGAGGGACAGCTTGCACCACCATCTGCACTGTCATTTGCATAATTTTGAGACGATTTAAAAAGTGTTGTTTCAGGAGAGTTTCTGAACTTGTTCATGACGTGAGTTTATAGTTTTCTAAGTGTCTCTGTCAACATGTAGTAAAGGAGTTAGGAAAGTGGGTTTGTTTGTAAAATGTCTATTCTAAAAAGACTGGTAGATTTTTGATGGCAGATGTTTTGTATTCAATTAATGAATGCACTGGTGATTTTTATTATGGATAACACAATATCCTCCCAAATTGCAAAACTAAACTGTTATTTTTTAATTCTTATATTATGCTATCTTGTTTGTATTAAATATGCTACAAATAAAGACATTTTTTATTTTATATGTGATTATGCAATATTTGTTCTTGATATATTCTACAGATCTTATTTTTGAGACTTATTTGGAAATAATTGTAGAGACTTGATTTTATATTTACTATATATATTTATTTTATAATGATATAGTTCATATTTTATATTTATTGCCTAAACAAATAAGGAAATTCTGTATTATGTTGTGCAATTGTTAAAAACCATTATACAAAGTTTGTTGCTAGGTTAAATTAAAAATAATTACAGAGAATGTCACTAAGTAATTAAATTTTATATTTATATTTATATTCATTACCTCCACTCAATAATTCAATAATCTTCAATACTAATACTTAAGATAATAATTTAATTCAAAAATAATACTTAAAATAAATGAGTGAAATATTCCATGAATGGATGAATGAAATTTGAAATAAATGGTTGAATGAATTTTCAAATAAATATCATTATCATTATATACTGTAAAAAAGTGGTGACCAATTTGAATAACTATTGTTCTTGACTGGCTAGCCTCTCATACATGTGAAAACACTATTGCTAGAAAGTCAAAAACAATAGGGGTCACCATATTAATATTGTAGAGTGCTACTGGATTTCTAGTGAAGTGGCGCTATATTATTATTAACAATAGATAATATAATGAAATTTGTAAACAATGTTGACTTAACTTTACTGGCATTTCGAGCTTTAGCCCTTTAGCTACTCCAACAAAGGGCTAAAGCTTGAAATGTCAGTTAAGTTAAGTCAACATTTTTTTTAAATTTCATTCTATTGTCTATTGTTTATATCAAACATCGACACAGCCTATACTAGTTTACTCGCTTGTTTCCATATATATTATTATTTTGATTTGGTCTATGATCATTGTAATCGTTGTCATCATTAACCAACAATATCATCATCATTGTTTTACTGTGTACTAACAAAATAATGTTCCTGTTCACAGCTTGATCGTATAAAAGAACCACCAGCATTTGGTCCCATGTGTGACCTTTTGTGGTCTGATCCATTGGAAGATTATGGCAATGAGAAAACATCTGAGCATTTTAGTCACAATACTGTACGTGGATGCTCTTACTTCTATAGGTACGTATTTTAGGAAATAAATATTAACATAATTTACTCCGACAAAGGGCTTAAGCTCGAAACGTCAGTAAAGTTAAGTCAACATTTTTTAGGGTGTTACAAATTTCATAATTATATTACCTATCGTTTATATCAAAGATAGACACAGCCTATACTAGTTTACTCACTAATACTAGTTTACTCACTAGTTTCCATTGACATAAATTAGTTTTCATTTGATCTTTTGTGAAATAATACAACAATTTTTTCATTCTAAAATACTTTATTATTTGAAAAAAATATTGTCCATTTCATAGTTAACAACAATAACTTTTCTACTTAAAAATGAAAGAATGAATGAAATTTCATAGAAAATCTTTTTGAAAGAGGAAAAAAGAATTTTAATCTATAATATTTGATGTCTTATATGAATCCAAGAGAAATGAAAGAATAAGAGAAAGAAAGAATGTCAATTTAAACAATTTTTTTTACTTTTGAAAAATGAAAGACGCAAAGAAAGAACAGGTTATATCTCAGCTTTAAAAATCACGCAAAAAAAACAACCAGTAAGAAAGTAATATAGTAAAACCTCGCATATTAAAGAACCTAGATTTTTCCAAGTCAGCCTGAACAGATTCTTATATAAATGGTGCTTAACTTGAAATCAGGTTATCTAGGTTCTATTAGCATCACTCACTTCATATAACAACACCTTTCTTCCTATTTTATTTACATACAGGTCAATGCTTTTGCACATGGCTCTCTTTTTACAAAAAAAAAACAACAACATGAAAATTTCAGCCTGACAGGTTCTTAAATTTTAGGTTCTTATACGCAGGGTTTTACTGTATTACATTTGTAATATGATCCTCACTTTTGAAGATTGAAAGACAATGGAATTCAAATTGAAGATAGATTTTATTTTTGACTAAATAAGATAAAATAAGGTAAAATGATAAAATATATTTTGAATATTGAGATAAATTCAGAAAAAATTCAACCTGAAAGATGTAATATCACATTTGCAATATAATCTGCACTTTTGAAGATGGAAAGACAATGGAATTCAAATTGAAGATAGATTTTATTTTTGACTAAATTAGATAAAATAAGGTAAATTGATAATATATGTTTTGAATATTGAGATAAATTCAGAAAAAATTTGAAAGATGTATTTCACTTTTTAAAGATCAAGCCATTTTTTTGTATAAAAATAGTGTTTCCTCTACCTCCAACTGTGTCTTTCAACTAAGGAAACTCTCAGTTAAAAGCAAGTAGAAACAAAGCTATTATGTCTGATTTAACCAATATCATGTTTACAAATTATATATTAAGGTGCTTTTAAGTAATATCTGGCTATTTGGGAACCTACTCTAAGCTGTTGATATTGGTTGGTCAGTTTGTTAGATTATAATAGGTTATATTAAACTCTCTATCTTGGCAACCTAATGGGCCATTTGTGGGTATCCATTTGTGACTACTCCTTGGACACTGGAACTTTCTAATTGAATTATACTGGAGTATATGTAGATAAATAAAGATACCTGTATATAAAAGCTTTGGAATTAATTGTAAATAGTTTAAATTTCACAAACACGTTTCTACCAAGATGAAAAAATAAATGAACAAATCAGAAAATGAATAAATAAATAAATGAAAAAATAGGAATAAATAAATTAAATGAAAAAATGAATGTATGAAAAATAAATAAATAAACAAGCAAGTAAATAAATGTATGAATGAGGATTTTGTAATTGTATAAATGGATTGATGAATAAATTTAAAAATAAAATATATATATATATATATATTTCTTTAACAAAGCACATTGTCGTCAAATACGTAGTTATTTAGATTTAAAGGTGATGTCTATATTTCCTATTCATTCCTTTTTTCCCATATTATTTTAAGAGCACTGAAATTATGTAGTGTGCTAAAAAATTATTTATTATTATTGTGTCTAGCTTTTTCTCAATTTCTCCTATTCTTATTTGTTTGTTGTTCTTTCAGTTATCCTGCAACATGTGAGTTTCTTCAAAACAACAATCTACTATCAATCATACGAGCTCATGAAGCACAAGATGCAGGGTGAGTAAGCACCGAGTGATCACCAGACACCAAATTAGGTTAAGTGCATGTGTACCATATGAGTGGATGGTTCAAACCCAGCGGGGTTTTTTAATAACTGTTTATTATTACTGTGGAACTTGGACATTCCAACGGCTAGTAGTGAAAGGTACCTTTTATATTTTTGATTGACAACAGACAAAAACTATTTCACAACCAGCTGTTGTAATGTCTGAGTTTGCAGAATTAAAGTCTAAAACTGCAGTAATGTAGAAAAGCCATTCCAATGGCTAGTAGTGAAAACGTTTTTGGCTGCTGCTAATTACTTGGTTCCTTTTATATTTTTGATTGACGACAGACAAAAACATACATATTTCACAACCAGCCGTTGTAATGTCTGAGTTCGCAGAGAGTCGAAAACCACAATAATGTAGAAATTCAATTGTTATCACTTATGATTTCTAGATACCGGATGTACAGGAAGAGTCAAGCAACGGGATTTCCATCCCTCATAACTATCTTCTCTGCGCCTAACTACCTCGATGTCTACAATAACAAAGGTACAATAATTGGTGGATACACTCAGAAGACTGTAGAATACTGAGTACTGCATACGGAATAGTGCATTCCAAGACCAAAATGCATTTTGAGGCATTTAATATTGTTTAAAGTACAATAGATAATAATTAGGTATTTCATTCTTAGTGCATTCAATTTAAAACAATATACGAGCTTGTTATAAGGAGTAAATATCAATATATATTTATTTTTTATTTCTAATTAATGAGACCCACAATGCACTTTGGTCTTGGAATACACTATTCAGTATTCAACATTTTTTGAAACAGCTGTACACCATATTTATATTTATGTCTATGTTATGTTTCCAGCTGCTGTTCTTAAATATGAAAACAATGTGATGAACATCAGGCAGTTCAACTGTTCTCCACATCCCTACTGGTTGCCTAACTTCATGGACGTTTTCTCTTGGTCACTACCATTTGTTGGGGAAAAAGGTGAGCATAGTTTGAGCAGCTGTTGGCTCACTTAAGAATATCCATGAATATTGAGTAATAAATAAATACAGTGGTACCTCTATTAAGTGGTCACCCTCGGGACTTTCCAAAGTGACCACTTAATAGAGGTTGGCTGCTGAATTAGAAGTGTAGAATAGGTATAGGAATAGATTTGGGACTTTGTATTGTGGCCGCCTAATAAAGTGTGACCACTTGATAGAGGTACTATTGTATTAAACATTGTTAATATTTCAGTTTCATGTATTCTAGCACTGCTGTACTGTTTGACAAAAGGTGCATTTGTACAACCTAAGCCTAGATTTGTCTAAAGTCCAAAACAAAGCATGAAAAAATGTTATTGCTTAACAATAGAAAACACATTGGAATACTCTGATTTGAGGCTATCACTGTGTGAATGCACCTTTTGTCAAATAGTACAGCAGTGCTAGATAACATGAAACTGGGGTCAGTTGTATGAAGCCTGGATAAAGTTATCTATTGGATAAGAGTTATCCAGTGTATTGAAGTTGTATAGTTTTTATCTGTTGGATAGGGAATTATCCGGTGGATAGCACTATTCAGGCTTCGTACAATAACCTCTGGTCTATTGCAGTTTGCATGGTTAATAAAGTGGTTAACCTCTTGCTCCTCACAACTGTGGTCCAAGTCTTCTGGCTACTGTGGGTTCAAGCATTAGCTTGGGAATGAATTATGTATTAAGTTGAGTCTGTTGGCTTGTTCTCTCCCTTCGTTTTTACTTCTCCATAAATAACTAACATATAAGTTATGTGTGGAATGGGATGAATACTATTTTTTTATACAACTGTGGTCCAAGTCTTCTGGCTACTGTGGGTTCAAGCATTAGCTTGGGAATGAATTATGTATTAAGTTGAGTTTGTTGGCTTGTTCTCTCCCTTTGTCTCTCCCTTTGTTTTTACTTTCCCACAAATAACTAACATATAAGTTATGTGTGGAATGGGATGAATACTAATTTTTTAAGGTGATGTTTCATGTTAAGAAAATGTTAAAAATTAAAAATGTTCTATTTATGTTTTCATAGTAGCAACTGCATTTGAATAATCTTATTACATACAACTCTTGACACACATGCTGATTTATAATTCTAATGTTTGTGCTTTATTTTAGTTACTGAAATGCTTGTGAATATTTTGAATATTTGCACTGACGAGGAATTAGAAGATCCAGAGGAAGATGCAGATAAATCTGAATCAATCAAGAGAAAAGAGGTCATTCGAAGCAAAATTAGAGCAATTGGTAAAATGGCTAGGGTCTTCACTGTTTTAAGGTAGGAGAACAAGCTTTCAGATTAACTATAACTGTTATCCTCCTTCAAGAACAAGCTAAAAACATTTCTTTTTGACTCATAGCAATTTTGTGTGTGTTATTTTGTAAAGCGCACCAAGATTTACAGCCAAACCTACAGAAGCGTTCCTATCGAGGTTGGAAGGCTCGATCTATTCTTCCAAACTTGATTTCAAATTTGGTTTGAAATTTGCATAAATGAATCAGATCTTGTTAGTTTCAAATTGCAGACTTCAACCATCAACCGATAATGGTCCTGAAATCACGATCTGTGGTCAATAACTGATAATGCCATTGTAATAGAATACTTTAGTAAGTATTTATTACAATATTTCTGTAAGCAGACCAGGTTTAGCAAGTTTCTGTTGTCCAAAAAAACATTGAAAGTAATGTTTTGATTTGAGGCGGTTTTTGAAACTTACAAGTTTCGATTCATTTATGCATATTTCAAAACAAATTTCAAATCAAGTTTGGAAGAATAAATCGAGCCTTCCAACCTCGATAGGAACGCTTCTGTAGGTTTGGCTGTAATGGGGAGCGCTATATAAGGAATGTATTATTATTATTACAATCTTTGTAACAATTGCATTGATTATCATGAAGCAATAGATTCAAGTCAAGGCAAAAGTGAATGGATTTATATGTTTACTGTACGTTATCCACTCCACCCTCGAGTTATTGTTACATGGTGGATAGCAAACCTCAATATTTAAACAAAAACAAGTTGTTTGGTGTAATTTGGGATGATTTGAGCAACTTTTAAAAATAATCTAAAAATGTCTCTTTTTATTCCTTCAATATTGATTTGTGATTATTGTATTTTCAGGGAAGAGAGTGAAAGTATTTTACAACTAAAAGGATTGACTCCTACTGGGCATCTACCTGTAGGTCTACTGTCTGGTGGTAAAACAGAGGTCAAAGCTGGTAAGAATACTGTCATTTCTACTCATGTTTAAGACTATCCTTTCGTGATTCTGTTTCATTGTGTCTTGTTCTATTGTTTCATTGTGTTTCATTATTTTATATTTTCATTATTATTGTTATGCACAGATGATCATTGCATGTATTCTGCACAATAGAAATGATTAATATTATTATTATTATTTTGCAGCTCTAGCAGGTGTTGATCCCAAACATAAAATCTGTGATTTCCAAGAGGCCAAGGGACTTGATCGAGTCAATGAGAGAATGCCACCTAGAAAGGACCTCCCGCCACAAAATAACTAGCTTCTGTTCAAACTATCTTTGAATTTTCATATCTGTCTGTAGTCCCCTTGGCAAACCTGCGTCAAAAAATCCTTAAAAAATCAAGTAGGCTATTATAGCACTAGTAACAATTGATATATTATAAACACCACAACGGCACTAACAATACCCATACTAGTGCCACAACAACAATAGCTGTAATTCTCTAATAGTGATTTGTACATTTCCATTGTGCAAGTGACCCTTTTGCCAATAGATAACCCCTTATAGCCTAAAGTAATGGCATGGGTGGATTATTGTTACATTTTGCTATGTGCTGGTCACCATAGTCACCGATGGCAGATGCCGACCACCATGTTGCCTATAATATTAACTATTTATAAGATTTGTGTAGACATGTTTTAGAATCACCCATACAGCAAGAATATACTAACACAACATAGACATGTTTCACTAGGACAATATTATTAGAAAGAAGTTTGTTTAGATTCACAACACTTTGCTTCACTAGTCTTGCAATATTTTTATTCATTAAGCTAAATATTGTGATGCTTAAGAGGTCAAATTGTTATTATAATGTAAAAAGTTATTGTATTAGGATAATATTATTGTAAAGTAAACAAACACGGTTGTTACTGGGCCGCACGAGATGTCATTGTGGACAAATTTTAACAACAGTCCCTTTCACAGCTCTCCGCACCATTTTGAAAGGTAGTAGTGCCTTTGCATCTAAGTGAGACGAACAGTGAGCTTGCAATAATAAAGACATATAGATAATTGTACAAGGTGTTAAAAATGCCTCTTTCATTCCATGCTCACTGTTCGTCTCACTTTGAAGGCTCTGCACAGAGAACTGCAGTGATAGGGACTATTGTTTGTTCATCTGACGTAGCTGTAACTTGATTGTCTTTTTCCAAGGAAATGTCTTCATGGTGGCCTTTGTTATTGATCAGATTTCTCCCTAGAATCAATTCTCTACAGAAATTCAATATGGCTACCATTTCTAAATCTTTTGATTCCCAAAGGAGTTACATTGTGGCAGCCATTTTGGCTCAACTCCAACATAAAGATTTATCCTTGGAATATCTATCTCTTGTTTGCCTAACATGGCTAAAATTGTCTTTTTACTCCCTAACGAATCAATAAAATTAACATATACCATAAAAAGTTATTGTGAAAAGCTTAGCCTCCTTCTGATAACACTTAAGAAAATGTTCAAGTAAAATGTCCCAGTTGTGCTTTATATGCTAATTACACTTAACATTTGCAGAGTTTTTCAAGTAAACTGGTTTAAATTGTCCTAGTGAAAAGAGACACAATTTTTACACTCCAACGTTTTGTTTTGTTGAACATTGAATAAATGTCAGGTATAGTATTTGTGCAGTGATTTTATGTTTCCCACTTTGCAACTGTAACAATGTCTGATCTGTTTGTCAAGTAGAAACTAGTCTACTTTTGTGGAAACTTTATCATTATGGTTTATATAAAAGTTTCATTGAACTTTGTTATTTTGCCAAAATGTTACTGCACAAATGTCTCTGCTTTTGTTCAATGTTTCAAGTTAAGTACTTTGGTGGACTGCAAAACGGTCCCTATACTTTTAATTTTTTTTCTCCAAAGTCAGAGGAAACAAGTTGGAAGTTTGATTGGATTAAATTCTGGCTGTGACAGAATGAGGAGAAGATTAACGGCAGAGCGGGGAGTGAGGGGACGAGACACAAAAAGTAGGGACTGTCGCCTCTCTCCCTCGCTATAATCCTCTCCTCATTCTCGCGGTCAGAATTTCGTTCGATCAAACTTCAAATTGCTTCCTCCGAGTTTTCGCATAAAAGTAGGGACTGTTTTGCAGGCCAGTACTTTTGGTAACAACTTTCCCAATCGGAATTCTAAAAACCATCAATTAAACAGTGAAAAAAACTCATTCGATAGTTAACCTACATAACTGCAAATTAGCAACCACATTATGATTTCAGTGTACGAGTGGCTGTAAGTCAAGAGCAATGACTATTCAAATTGGTCGCCATATTTTGATTCAGTGTACATGTGGCTGTAAGCCTAGAACAATAGCTATTCAAATTGGTCGCCATATTTGGTTATGTAGGTATAATATACTATAGGCTGTAATGTTCCAGAGTCTTGCTAGTAGTCACTCGACCTTCTTTTTGCCAATTATACAGTCGTTGTCAAATATTCTTTAAAGTAAATACAATGGAAGAGCAATTCTAAAGGATTTCCTTTGAACAACATAACTTTTTTTACTAGTTTAACTCTATAAAAACTATAGAGTTCATCCTGGTTCAATGCTAATCATGGTTTAGTTAGTGCTGATCATGATTTTAACTCTTAATAAAACCCAATAAATTCTAGGTTATTGTTAAAATCCTACTTTGAATCTCAATAAAACCCATTGGGGTTAATGACTAGTTGAAATCATACTAAAATAATCCAGAGTTACAGCAGTTCTCAGTCAAACGTGCACCGCTCGCATAAAAAGCACCGCTATATAACGTGAAGTTGGTGGACGTTAATCAAATTGTGTTTACAAGACGCATGGTGTTTTTACTTCAGTCGGGCTGCGAAACATGTCTGAATCCAACGAAGAGGTTGTTGTGGGAATTCAGCTTCCAGATAACGATGAAACGCAGATATTCCAAAATGAAAATGAAATCATAAGTTTGATTAACGTCCACCAACTTCACGCTTTATAGCAGTGCTTTTTATGCGTGCGCTGCACGTGTGACTGAGAACTGCTGTAATCCTAATCAAAATTTGGATGACCACGCAAAGAGCCATCTTATTGACAAATAATAACGACTGCGTTGTTGATAATGACTGTGTTATTACAATGCTATAATGATAATTATTAAGTATTTTATTCATACCTTCTAGTCTATGTATAATTATCACCATAACAATATTGTTTTTATTTAGTATTTGATTTGAATTCATCCATGTACATGCTTTAATTAGGGAATATTGAACAAAATACAATAAAGTTTCAAAAACAAAATAGAACAATGACGAGAGTCCATTTCTCTTTCCTTAAATATAAATCAATTCCCTTTTTCATCATATTTTTCCTTAAAAATAAATCATTGCAGAAATTATGGTCGAGAATAGCGCAATGCAGCTGCATGCAAAGTAGGTTGTGAGCAACACATCAAACTCAATAGGCCATTTGCAGGAGATCAGGCTAAGGGAATTTGAATAATATAGTTCTATTAACCTATAGGTGGACGTACAGTGACGTATTTTGTTATGGTTTTGCCAACCAACCATTGCAATTAAACCAATTAACCAATCTATTGTGAAAATGGTTGGCAAATTAGCATCGCAATACCAACACTTGTAACACTATGCTCACCTATTGTGTCAGAAATGTTCTACCTTGGGCATCTCACTTGCAGAATCGAATGCAAATGCATTGAAACAATCATTAGCATTAGATTTGGCACATGTGAAATACAAAGTCTAAAGGCCCAGGCAAATGGCTTCAACATTGGTTCGATTTTGTTGAACACTGTAGAATGGTTGTTGAAATGGGGCAAACGGCTTCAACATTGCCATTCAACAAAATCAAACCAATGTCCTGGGCCTTAAGTGCACTAGGCCTCAGTTTTTCACAGCCTTAAGTAAAGTACACACAAGTTGAGTATGTTTTTAGTTTTATTTATTTCAAGACTTTCACTAGAATGATGTTTGCACAGTCAATGTTTTATGATTTGGCTCATTAATTGCCCCACCTCTCCCTCAATGGACAACCAATAAGGTCCTTTGAACATAAAAATGATTTCAATGTCTTCTGTTAGTAGATCTTCATCATCATCAATGTTTCCCGCTCGGCGCGTGATCGGCCTTGGGGCGTGATTGCTTGGAGCAAGGGAACCTACGCTCCAACAACCGCGTGAAGTCCTTTTTATTCAACATAGATCTTAACGCCTGTTGCCTATCTATTCCAAGTAGTTCTTCCATTTTCCTCCACGTCTTCCTCTTGTCGAAAAGTGTCGATCAGCTTACTTTTGGAACAAGAAAGAATAATATAATGAAATTGCAAAAAAAAAAAAAATATTTCAATAACTTACCTGTTTGATGTGAACTTAAATATTCATTGTTGGTTTGAAACAAAACCAAATCCAATCTCCTCACCCTCTCCCTTCACACACCTTCCCCCTCCACACACACACCCAGTTAGGAATCATTTCCCACTATGACAAAAAACCCTAAAAAAAACCAGTCCATCCCACACACAATCATAAAGCAATCAAAACATGCCAATAATTCTGCAGTCAACAAACGTCAACCCACCATCCCCCACACAGTCAATCCCACAAGTCAATAAAGCCATCAAAACATTCCAATAATTCCCCAGTCCACACACGTCCAAGCCCCATCTCCACAAACACTCCCACACTCAGTTAGGAGTCACTCTCCACTACAAAAAAATATATATAAATACCAGTCCATCCCACAGTCAATAAAGCCATAACAACATTTCAACAACTCTCCAGTCCACACAAAACAGTTACAAAAAACAATAAATCTCCATCCCAACCCTCATAATCATGAGCGACTCTACCACACACACAATGTCAGGATTCATTGATGCACTATCAAACAGTGTGATCCACTTTCAAGAGAACATTTAACCAACGTTTCCCCCATAATCCCATCAGTCAAAAATCAGACACAATTCTTCAAGATCAAACTTTTCATCTACAGCAAAAACTGGCCAAAAATATTACATCAACAATCAATCATGTTAAAATGATAAAAACGATTACATCAGATAAGATCAAATTATTCTACAACGCAGTACATCTTTTTCGTCTACGTAACTACAAAAGTGTCCAAATCATACTGACAAAACAGTTTAAAAGTTTTACATCAGTCAAGATCAAACTATCTTACACTACATTACATCTTTTTCTACATAACTTCCTGAAACAAAATCAATGCATGTTCAAATCATATCAACCAAAACAGTCTTTGAGTTAAAAGTTATTAACAAAGTACACAACATTTCGATAAAACATCTGAAGCAGGCCCAAGTTGAACATTTTGAACCACCATTAGTACAAGCTCTCTTCAACTGTACAGTACTCCAATTCTCTGCCATATCAGCCAAGTACCACGTCTTTTCTACTTTATCAACAGGTCATTTTATCCAAGTCTTCACATCTCAACCAAATTAGGTAACATTAAATGATCAATGAAGTAGTAAACGTCCCACATCACAATGGCAAATCTGTCAGCTTCGGCAAAAACTCTTCCCATCTATCACTCAGACTTCAGCAACAGGACAGTTAATACCCAGGAACTCATTCCATGGTCAAAAGTCACAAATTATCTTCATAATTAAATCTCCATCGGCTCCAGCAATAAACAAGCTACTTCTGTGGACCATTTCAAACTGCAGCATGCCTTACTTTCTCCAGTAGCATCTTTTTCTGCCAGCATCAGTTCAAAGTCTAAAGACCCTGGCAAACAGCTTCAACATTTGCTTCAACATTGGTTCGATTTTGTTGAAATGTGTAGAATGCTTGTTAACGGTGTTGAATATAAGGGGGTGGCAAACGGCTTCAACATTGCCATACAACAAAATCAAAAGGATGTTGAAGCAAATGTTGAAGTGGTTTGCTCAGGCCTTAGTAATCACAAACTCGCAAACTTCATCTTTTTCAGCATCACTTCTAGCAAAACTTCAAAACCAAGGAATATCGAAATGTCACAGTACAAAATTCTCTTCTAAAAAGTACATCTAACGCCATCAACAGAACAAACAGCAGGTAGAAGACAAAGGCAGTACATTGTGTGCAGTGAGTGAGGCCAGTGTATATGTACCCAACCTACTCAACCAAACCTATCCAGTCTAACGTCAATCTGTCTGCCATCAAATGTCATACCACTAAACATGGCTGAAAAGTTAGTTAAGAATTGGTAACAGTATGATAACAAAGATTATAATATTTATGATAATGATAGAGTACAAACACTAAAAGTGTGCAACACTTTGCACTATTTACCACTAAATAGTGTTGATTAAACAATGGAGAACAATAGAATTTGCATAATTTAGCAGTATTTAGTGGTATTTATGTTGCACACTTTTAGTGTTTGTACTCTATTGATTATGATATAATAAAAAAAAATTGGTAACTGTTGGATGAAGAAGATAATCATGATAAATATGATAACGATAAATATGATAATGATAAATTGATAATGATTATGATATAAAAAAAAATTGGTAACTGTGTGATGATGATGATATGATAAATATGATAATAATATGATAATGATAAATATGATAATGATAAATATGATAATGATATGATAAATATGATAATGATAAATATGATAATGATAAATATGATAATGATATGAAAAATATGATAATGATAAATATGATAATGATATAATAAAAAAATAATTGGTAACTGTGTGATTATGATGATAATGATATGATAAATATGATAATGATAAATATGATAATGATATGAAAAATATGATAATGATAAATATGATAATGATATAATAAAAAAAATAATTGGTAACTGTGTGATTATGATGATAATGATATGATAAATATTATGATATAATAAAAATAGTGATGAAGATTAACCAATCAAAGTGTTTTTACAGCAGGCTCACTGTAATGTGTGTTGTGCTGTTTATGAATGAGTGAGTTCTTAGCTGAATACTATTACGTCCAAAAATGTTAGTAGTTGTTTCATGGATTTATGGTGTACACCATATTGGTAACAATGAAATTTTTCTATTTCAAAGGATACAAATAGATCTTTGGGCTTCTTCTGGAGTCTCAAAGACAACAATTCCACATCCCTTGGACCGGCCATCAGTCTCAGTCAACAGATCAGCACGTGTTACTTTACCTGAAACAGACATTAGTTACATTAGATAAATAACATCATCATCATTATCCACCTTTTCTGAGAAACTTTGTCACCTGTGAAGTGAAAAGCCTACAAGCTAGTAGCGCAGGGGATTGTGGGTAACATATGTAAATTTTATTAGGACACAGTGATTTCATGGCAACATTGTTACAATTGTCAATCTGTTATTGAGAAATGAAAGTTTTGACTTTTCAAACAACAAGAAAGGCATTCCGAATGCACATTTAGTTTCTGAATTGATCCATGATCCTTTGTGCCACTAGCTTGTTTGCTTTTCAACAGGTGACAAACCTTCTTGGAAAGGGTGTATAATATATTTAAAGTACAAACACTTCAATATTGATATATACACTATGATATTTTTACCTGCAGCTCTGAATTTGTCTTTTAGATCCTGCCAGGTGAATTTCCATGGAAGCTGTGATATTATTATGAGAAAAGAGTTATTAACTTTGTGGGAATCAGATATATAAATAAACAAAAAAAATTCAAAAGGTGATAAATAGATAATAAATTATATCAAACAATTAATCAACCTTAGTTGGTGGTAAGTAAGGGTTTTGCAATTATGTGGTTTTGCGTTATTTTTGGTGTGGTGTCAAGTTTGTGTTTTTTGTGTGCGGTTCTGCGGTTTCCAGCGCCCCCCCTTAATTCTAAAAGGGGATGTTGGACTTACATTTCTAACAAAGACTTGTTTTCCTGATGTGTTCTCTGTTGGTCCATAGTTAGTAAGGTTATATCCCATGCTGGGCGTTGTGTTAGTAGCTCCACCTAGCTGGTTCATCATTCCACCAAGGCTAGTAAGGGCAGCAAGGTTACTGGCGTCTAAGCCCATGGCTCCCATAGAACCCATAGATGCAGCAGTGCTTCCCATACCTGCAGCTGATGAACCCATGGATCCCATTGCCTGTAAAGACAGATAGATATTTTAAATAATTGTTGAACACTTCTTAATTTTGCAATAATATTATCAGTGCCACCATCATTATCAAAATGAACAGATCATTATCAAAATCATCATTGGTATCATTGTCATTATCACCATTACAATCATTATCATCACCATCATTATCATTGGCACCATCTTCATTATCCTCATTGGCACCACCATTATCATCATCATCGGCACCATCATTATCATCATCAGCACCATCATTATCATCATCAGCACCATCATTATCATCATCAGCACCATCATTATCCTCAATGGCACCATCATTATCATAATCGGCACCACCATTATCATTAACGGCACCATTATCATTATCCTCATCTACATCAAAACTATTCATCCCACCCTGAATATAATTGCCATCACAATCGTTATTATAACCATCATCATATCCAACCTGGCTTGTAGCAGCACTTGATCCAAGTGAGGAACCCATGTTCCCACCAAGGTTAGATCCACCAAGACTTCCACCAAGACCTCCACCAAGATTTCCACCAAGAGCACCAAGGTTTCCGCCAAGAGCACCAAGGTTTCCACCAAGAGCACCAAGATTTCCGCCAAAACCACCTAGCTGTGCTAGTGTTGTAAGACTTTGCAGACTTTGAAGTATGTTAAGAAGAGCCATTGGATTTCCTGCTGCACCTGCTGCTAATGGATTGGATGCTAGTGCCTGGTTTTGTGCCCCCCCTGCTGCTACTGCTGGACTAGCATTACGATCCTGAGATACAATTATATACCGCATTAATAAAACATGAGACATTGACAAAATAAATCATAGCCACAAATAAGGTTGCATAAGATCAGATTTACTTTTATCTTGACAATTTTAGTAAAATATGAAAGAACCAGCCTTGGAGTTTCATAAGTACTATACAATATTTGCATGCAGTCTGTATGAGTTATATCCCATACATATTGACCGCTCATATTGTATATTTACTCGTTCAGATTTGGTTTTATTTTAACAATTTTAGTCAAATATGAAACAACAAATGTTGGAGATTCATAATTTCAATACAACATTCGTATCTGGTAGACCTGTATGAGTTGTATCCCATACAGATCGGCCACTCATATTGTATATAGTACATACAATATTCGCGTCCAGTCTGTATGAGTTGTATCCCATACAGATCGGCCATTCATATTGTATATAAAAGTTATCATAGAGGAGTAACCATTTTTAAGGATTAATATCAATACATACCATTCTAACAACGATTTTTCTTTCCATCAATGTTTTACCATTTAGCATATCTGTAGATCTCCGTTAAGAACAATAAACAATAAAGAACTAGACACCATCTGGGTGATCACTTCAAATAAGACATGATGTTATTATATTTAAATTGTGACAAGTCATCACGTGATCACATGTTCCTAGGAACGCCTGGGACCTCACCTTCCAATTTGAGGACCAATACGATGATGACGAAAAAAGAACTGTTTGCATTTTTAGACTCAAGCTTTTCTGTACACAGAAGCCCAAGTAATAGGAGAATGTTGTATTGGGATGTAAATATCAGAAAAACCTACTAAAGTTTGATTAACACTGTTGAATGCGGTTTTGGACTTTCTGTGAACGTATTCACTTTCTGTGAAGACATTCCAACAGTTATGTTGTAAAATACATATCTTGCTGCTGTCAATCAAGGATATAAATGGTACAATCTAATTAATTATGATTGACAGCAGCTAAAAACACATTGTGATGTCTGAGTTAGCAGAAAGTAGAAAACCGAAGTTAGAGCATGGGCTGTAGGATACTCTTTGCTTTGAGTCGTGAGCAATGTTTGTTAGTGGACTAAATAAAACACAACATACTCACTTGAGGATAAATAAAACATGAATTTACTGTCGATTGTGTTCATTTTCGTTCTGTGGAAACGGTAACAACGGAACCCCGGCCATCTTGAATATACTATTTATCAGACCTATCGTTCGATGGCAGAGCGCGGTCCCCTGGCTAAAACAGGAAGCCCGAACGTTATATCAAAGTTATATCGACTCGAAGCAAAGAGTATCCTACAGCCCGTGGTTAGAGTGAAGGCATTAATCTTTTATCAGAGTGATGTCCAAAACATCAGTAAGACTTTCTATTGTTCTATTAAGGGAATATTCAATTCTTTATTAAAAGGATACTGACAGCATTTAAAGCTTCTATGGGAGTCTCAAACTGTACTGTTCCGTAGCCTTTAGACTTCTGGTTCTCATCTTCTTTGACATTTGCTCTCACAACACTGCCTATGTACAGAAAACAATAATGATAATGAAACAAGTTTAATTAAATTACATTTGGCAAAAGATGAGGTGAAGATAGCAATGAGAGTAATGTAACGATGATGATGATGATGGTGATAAGGGCAACAAAGATGAAGACTGATGATGACAATGATCAAAGAATAAAATGAAAAAGATGATGATGATAATAAGGAGGCAAAGATGGTAGAAGAGAAATGAAACATTTAATTCTTTTTCATAGTATAACCAGCATATTTGATTAACAATACAGGATCTAGTGTTGATGATGATACAACAATGATAATAATGACGACAATATATTTTTTATTAGCTTTTTCCTTCATACGAAAACAGGGACATCACAACAGCTTACGCCAATTACTGTGGGACCTGTAGTATGCTGAGACCTGACTGAAAGACCTGTTTTAATGTTAATAAAGTTATATTCAAATGAATTTCAACAATATGTTTTGAAGTTGAGGCTTTTAAGACAAGTTCTTGTTTTTGCCCAAGGGCTGTGACTTGAAACCATTGTTTGAAAACATTTGCATATAACTATAATTACATTAGAATGACAATGGTGATAATCACCTGCACAACGGAAGATGTCCTTCAACTTCTGCCAATTAATCTTGAAATCAAGCTGTAGATAAAATATTGCAAACATCTATGAACATTACAGATCACAAAAACCTGGGGGGGGGGGGGAAATGATAACCCCCTACATTTGCCCAGTTTATTACTAAAGCTGTGTAGCTTCTGAAAATATCATGACCCCCTCAATATTGCCACACACCCCACCGCCCCCCATACACTAATAAATGAAAGACCCCTTGGACTGAGTTACTTACATTGCTGACAAACACTGTACAAGATGATGCATCATTTGATTTCATGCCACCACCTCCACCTAGCCCTAGCAAGGCATTCATTGGGTTAGTTCCTGGGCTCTGTGATATAGTGTTGCCACGAAGCTTAGATCTGTGCATTCGGCTGTCTTCTTCAACTCGATCCTAACACAAGGAAGACAATTTTTTCTCAATAATTAAGTTTTCCAAGTTAAAAAAACTGAACATGTGGATGTCACATTTTGGGTACAACTTATATTCAGTACAGACTATAATACTATAATAATAATAATAGTTTAAAAAAAACCCTTCACTCTTTTAAACTTTGAAGATTGACATCAAACTTTATACACTCTCCATATACAATTCTCTAAATAAATTCTATGTGTTGAGTTTGCAAGGTACAATTAGCATATTATATTTTTATTGCAACTAGTACTGTTAACAGGTATAGAGTGAAGACATTTAACCCGTGAAACAAAATTAAATAGTCAAGGTGTAATAGTCAAATAGACACAAAAGAAAACAATGGAATAATAATAATAATAATAATAATAATAATAGTTTCTTAAAAACGCATATAACTACGGTCTCTATGCTTTTAATGGAATTAGAGACTGCCAAGGTGTATTAGTCTAATATCTATTTCACAGGTTAAATGACTTCACTCTATGCACATGATGGTACATGTACATATCTACAAATGTCTAGACTTTTTAACTACATTGGTATACAACATTTATTGGGATTGGTAGATGCAAGCAACAGTAAATGTTATTAGTGAAATACCTCTCTAATTTGTAGAGGTCTTCCTTGGAAATCTTTGTTGTTATATTCTTCTATAGCTTTCTCTGCATCTTCTTTAGTCATAAACTCTACAACACTGATATAAGTATGACACAGTTACAATACAGGAAAACTATTTCTAATGGAAATTAATAACATGGGCTGACAATAAATATTACACAAATGAAAATTGAGGCAGAGACTTTACTCCAAAACTTCTTTGGATATATAGAGATTTTAAACGCTAATTTCAAAACATACACATGTATGATAAATAGAAATATCAATACTGGACATGTGTGATTACGATTCTCATCAGTATGCAAAATCCCTATAAAACACTGTAAGTTACATGTATGAAGTTTGCTAACAAATAGTGACTGTTAACCTAAAACATTTAATAATAATTCCTATAATCTTGTCTTTATTTTATGATCAGTTAAACTTAAAATATTAAAATTCAACAAATAGATTCTGGATTGTTGACATGCTTCCTTAGATGTCCATATTCCTAACACACTTGATTTCCAGAACTTACCCGCATCCCTAAAATAAAGATGAGAAACAGGAGTTTTAATATGTTATTCAGTACTTTCAATGTTATTCTGAAAATCATCATTATTCCGATCATCATCATCAAGTTCAATGCCGCTAACGATAATAAGCAATTATTGGATGAGGTTGAGTATGATATCGTAAATTATCAAGACCGAGGTGTGTGTTATCTGCCGAAGCCTCCTGGCTGAGGCAGATAATACTGACTCGAGGTCTTGGTAATTTACGATATCATGCGAAAACCGAATTCAATAATTGTTTTATTATACATTTTTTAAAGTAAAAGTACAATTATAATCAGGTAAAAGAGACAATAACAAGCAAATCTCGCTGCCATTTTCACATCAACTCCCTGAGGACGGAGAGAGCCTGGGAACTTGACAGTGATAACTACAGACAATGCAATTATCACTGTCAAGTTCACATGCTATTCAGATTTAGCCGTGTGCTCTCAGCCAATCAGATTCAATGTAGTTAGTAAAAGGTATAATAATAATCAATATTGGTATCAAGTTCATCATTATAATTATCAGCGTGATCATCTCTATAATCAATATCATCATTTCCATCTTCATCATTGTCATCAACATCATTGTCATCATCATCAGCTCACCTTTGATCTTCCTTTTTCATCTTCAAAGATTTCCACAAATGAAACTTCACCGACTAAAAAAGTATCCCAAAATGAAAGAATCAATCAATTAACAGTAATATTTAAAATTCGCTACTGTTAATTAGAGTCAATGCTTTGAAAATCTTATACATATATGGTCACTCTAAAAGTAGCACATGCATTATTCATGTACGACCTCGTTGCTTACCAAAATATCATTATAAAAAATCAACATAAGCTTATGACAGCCAGATCTCTAAACATGAACTTTTTTTAACCGAAATCGAGTTTATAAACGTTCAAAAATTAATTATGGGTAGAACTTTTATCGGTTTACTAAACTGACTTCATCATGGCGTCATGGTCAAAGACAAAAGATTTTGACCGACATTTAATATGAATTCACTCGTACCCTTTTTCATGTAATCCTTCAATTCTTGCCAGCGAGTAGTATAAGGGATGTTAGATACGTAAATACGAAGCTCCTTTAAAGCACTGGACGATACTCTGCCCTTTCCTCGGGCACCGGTAGAGTAGGGAGCGTAGCGTCGACTTTCACGCTCGCCTCGCAAATCTCGCTCGAAGCTGCCCCCTCTTCTCCGTCCTTCGCTATCTTCTTGATCGCTGTCTTTGCTATAATCTGTGGTGTCTTGAACTGTAGATGCTGTGAATGCTGGTGTAGCAGCTACGTCTACTCCTAAAGAATAAGCCGTTGAATAAGACATTCCCAAAGGAAGCTGAGACTCCATATTGCTTTCCTGCGCCATTAGAAATCGAAACTATCCCATGATCCACTGCGAGCTAATTTATTAGCTAATGCCGTCACGTGGTGTGGTCACGTGGTGGTTTTGCAGTTTTTGTTCTAATTCTATTTATTTATTGTTGTTTTTGCCTTTTTTTATTTTCTCGCTTTATTACAGTTTTTCTATATTTCATTTTATATGGAACATAGATAGAAAAAAACAGAAACGGATTGAAAGGCATAAAGAAAGGAAGGATTTTATGAAAAAGAAATTTAACTGGGTAGCCGGAAACAAAGGAAGAAATAGATATTAAAGGAATGAGGGTAGAACGAAAAGACAAGGTTAGAAAAATAGAGTAAAATGCTACCAATGAGGAAGGGAAAGGAGGAAGAGAAAGTGCAATATTACAGGCAAAAGGAATATTCACAAAATATTCAGTTTCAAAACAGCTTTATTAACGCAAACAAATGACTACATTTCTACAAACTATTGCTTTGCAATTTTACAAATATTTCGTTTGGTTTATTTTGACCTCTAATGATAAAGGAGGCCTCTGGAACCCATGCAGGGTATAACTATATATACGGGATTGGCTATTAATTAAATCATTTATATATCCCACTGATAATAACAAATGAAGTAAATGAAACAAAAAGTTTATTATATCTATCAAACTGCAAAAAAAGTTTTGACGAAACTTAACCGACTACTTTTGAACAAACTTAGTAGGGAGCTGATTCAGTTGCCGCCGTTTGACTTGCGGATTTCCAGATGTCTCCTTTCTGGTGCAGGTGGAAGGGCAAGCCTCTTTCCCTCAATATGAAGCTTTCCGTCTTTGCCCAGGGTAGTTAGCAAGGAATCCATATCAACATCCCTTGGCAGAGTAAAATGGCGGTAGAACTCTCTTGCCATGTAATGACCGCTGGATTCTGATTCTTGACGAGCTTGAATGGTGATTTCATTGTGCAAAACGCTCACTTTGACATCGTCTGGATTGAAACCTCGCACGTCAACGGTCATGTCAAACTTTTTGTCGTCTTGTTTTGCAATGGCTTTGTCGTTTTGGGGAGGTAGTTTGAACCCCTAGATATACAAGAGGCCATCAGCGATTCTTGAAGTGACTGAACGAGGGTCTACTTCTTGTGGCAAGTCGTAGGATCTGTGAAACTCACTGGTATCCCAGCCAAATTCGCCTTTTGCGGCATGTCTGCCGTGAACCATAATTTTTCCATTTTCAATCTTCTGGCTTGTAGTTTTTAACTTCGACGGTCGCAATGTACACTTTTTGACTTGTACTTGCCATTCTGAAGGAGAGAATAAAACATATTCAGCAAATAGAGAAAGAAAAGAATTTCAATTAAACAACAATAACAACGACACTTTTACAAATATACACTGAACAGACAAACAAACAAGAGAAAGAAGCATCAACCAAAATAACCAATCAATGAAAAAAAAAAAAAGAAAGAAATTATATACAATAAAAAAAAAAAAAAAGAACAAGCAAATAAACAATCAAACAAGTGGCAAGCATACAGACATACATAAATACGTATTTACATAAACCGGCAGACAAACATGCACTGCAAACAATAATTCGAAGCAGAACAAGCCATCAATCAATGCAGCATGCCGCAACGCAAACTAACAATGACGTGCTTGATATAAGCAAGCATGCAAGCAGAAAAGAATGTAATAAGTGAGCAAAAATTAAAAAAAGAAGCAAGTTATATACTGAGAAAGCAGCCAAACAAGCAACTCGCAAAACTAGTCTGCATCATGCAAACCTTGCACCTACCTTCTTTTCTTGTGCCTTCAGCTATTAGCTTGAAGTGAATCGGAGTAGTATAGCTTTTAGTAGTTTAGTTCTGTTTTCCTTTGAGAATTGCCCTCAAATTTTCCTGGACTTGTGCCGCAAACTCTCGCTATTTATACCCTCCACTCGATGTTCTAGAAAATTCTAAACTATTTTAAAAACTGATGTAAGAATAAATTTGATCCTGTTTTCAGCCAATCAGATCACGTGTAATCCTGATCTTCTGGTAAATTCTGTCAGAGAGACACGTGCATTTTTTCATTTCCCCAACTTATATTCAACGAAATATCAAATAATATTAAATAACAATAATTTATAAGGTGTAAATTAACCAAATTCAAGTAATTTAGAAAAATTCTAAAGATTGGAGTTGGAGAAAGGAATTTTCTAGTGTATTCTAGAATACTCTATGGATAGATATATTTGCGAAAATTTTCTTCTCAAAATAAAAGTTTATTTAATAGCAATATTTTGAACCTTCAACATTTTCAGACTAAATATTCAATGTTTAGACAAAACCGAATGTATTTTTGTATTTTTTCAAAAAGCAAACCCCTGGTCAGAGTAAATAAATATCCCACTATCATATCCTGCAATCTGATTGGCTAATGAAGAACATGGGGCTGTTTGTTGTCCCTGGGCTGTGAAGCACAACTTCTCTGTTTTGCCCGCGCGATTTGAGATTCAAACAAACCAGCTAAAATATTCACATATTTATGGGCTATTCTAGCGATCCTTCAGTCCAATCCCTTCTTAAATAATCAAAGTTAAAAATTCTAATGAGGTAAGTCAGAAAATTACAAGATATTCATTGATGAGTTGTAAGCTATAAATTATAGCTTGCTCGAGGTTAGCCCTTTCGCTTTTAGACGAACAATACTTCTCGTTTCGTGAATTATTTCTTCTAGTGGACTAAGCTAGCAAAAATGCAAAGTCATGCCCCAGAATATGCTCCATAAAACGTATAATACTGCTTGTAATTGTTGTTGAAGCAGCTTTGAAAGCTGCAAGCTGACATGTTTTGGCAAAGCACCACAAATGCACGTTTCAGATTCTGTTTTTGTTTTTGGGTTATTTGAAACCCTTTGTAAACCCTTTTTGAATGCTTATACAGCAGAACTATTATTCTAAGTCACTATTGCTGTATTCATATAATTAATTGTGAATTTTGCCTATTTGTGGGGTCTTTAAGGATTTGTTTACAGAAAAGATTTCAAGTCAGATCTGCAAGCACATGTGCACATGTAGCCACTAGCCATTTGATTATTAATCTTTTATTAATTTCTGGTAATGTTTCTTTAATACTTGATCACAACTGGTTCTTCGTGTAGATAATTTCCAATACGTTAAGAAAAGGTGAAATATCTTTTACTTGAAATTGTGAAGTGTGTAAAATTTGGAAAGATAAATATTTGTAATATTTTCAAGTATTTTTAATGTATATTAATGTTTGCAGTGTTAAACCTACTGTATGTTCTCGTTTTTAGTTTAGAACTACTGTGTAGTAGAGTTCATTTCACATTTGTAAATGTATTTATATAGCTGTGTTTTAAAATGATTTCCCTCGAAGGAAATTTATGTTGAAAAACTGGACCATACTATATATTACACAATACACTCACTAAAGGCCCAGACAAACGGTTTCAACATTTGCTTCAACATTCGTTCGATTTTGTTGAATGGCAATATTTAAACGCTTTTAAGCTCTTTCAACAGTGTTGAAACGTGTTGAATCAATGTTGAATTGATGTACATGTATGTGAAAGAGTTTAAACATTGCCATTCAACAAAATCAAATAGATGTTGAAGCAAATGTTGAAACCGTTTGCCCTGGTCTTAACCTGCATTGGGAGATGTAAAAGAACCACTGAGGAGGTATAAACCCTGGCTGTAACTACCCTACGTACTAGCTTATACAGCTTATAATAACACATGCTACAACCACTATAACCTTTATTGGGGGAACCACTGAGAATGTAACAAACCCTACCTGTAACTACCCTACGTACTAGCTTATACTGCTTATAATAACACATGTTACACTCACTAACCTTTATTGGGGGAACCACTGAGAATGTAACAAACTCTGACTGTGACCACCCTCAGTGACTGGCATTATACTGCTTATAAGAACACGTCATACTACACTCACTAACCGTTATTAGGGGATGTAAAAGAACCACTGAGAATGTATAATAATAATAATAATAATAATAACTTTATTCAGGTGTCTATGTATTTAGTTTATACAACTAATTGGGGACACAAAGGAAAAGGAAAGAAAAAGTAAAAGTAAAAAATATCTATATGTAATATTAATCTATAACTATAGTGTATATATATATGTAAAATTTATCTTAAAAATATTTATAGAATTAAGTTAAGTTAAGTTAAGAAGTTATAATACAAATATATGTAAATGTATAATAGAAATTATAATAAATATATAGAGATATCTATTGTTACGAGTTGCATAGTTTGCAACAATTAATGTTATTTTCTAATATATTGGATAGATCCAATTTCCTAATTTTCATTTTAAAAGAGTTTATGCTGGGTGATGATCTGAGATCCACATTGAGCTTAGACCAAATATACGGTCCTAGATATCTAATAGTATGTTTACCATAACTCACTGTGTCAAATCTAGGAATGTTGAAATCATTATTTCTAAGTGAATATCGCGCATTAGTCTGCATAAATATTTCATTGATGATATTAGGCGCCAGACCATTCTTAACTTTATACATTAATACTGCTATATCCTGCAAACGGCGTAACAAACCCTACCTGTAACTACCCTACGTACTAGCCTATACTGCTTATAATAACACATGCTACAATCACTATAACCTTTAATGGGGGAACCACTGAGAATGTAACATTCTCAGTGGTTCTTATACATATCCCCGAATAAAGGTTAGTGAGTGTAGTATTTCTGTTGTAAGCAGTATAACTCCAGTCACTGAGGGTGGTCACAGTCAGGGTTTGTTACATTCTCAGTGGTTCCCCCATTAAAGGTTATAGTGATTGTAGCATGTGTTATTATAAGCAGTATAAGCTAGTACGAACCCTGACCATGACCGCCATTATCCTCACCACCATCATTATTATTATCATCATAAGCATTATCATCAGCATCATTGTAAACATTACCATCAACAACCTTTTTGAAGTGTGTTTATATTTTCAGACAGAAATGATATTGTGGAAGACTAGAAGTGTTTAAGTTAACATGGCTGAAAGCATACTTGGGTCTCGTAGCAGACGACAGGCAAAGAAGAGAACTTTAGATGATGGCAGTTCATCATCAAGTAAGAGATACAGGAGATGTGAAAACAGTGGATGTCCATGTGAGAGACCAGCATGCTGTGCAGAGCTGAGCAATGGGTCAGTATTTATAAGCCACAAAATAGAAATGATAATAAATTATTTTAAATAGATAATACAATAACAATAGGACAGTGGATGTCCATGTGAAAGATCAGCATAATGGACAAATAGAACAAAACGCTAAATGATTTACTAGTGGTATTAAAAGAGGAAATACACACTCACATAGAAAAAATATCAAAATGTCTGAATGTGAGTCTTCATTGTCCATGAAATTCAGTCGTTATATGATTATTTATTTATTTATTTTTTCACCCATAGAGCAGGTGTTGTATATATAGGACACAATACAGTACACCAATGTCCCACCTAATAAGAATATCCCAACTAACCCAACCCTTAGTTAATCGCCAATAAGAAAAAATATATATGAAAAATTAATAAATATACTATATAATAATTTTATAATACACCTAGGGTGAGAGGCAAGCTAATTATGATTTAAACTAGAAAGACTGTACTTTTCCCGTGAAAGAAAAATATATAGCTAGTGAGAAAATAAAGGAATTTTCTACTACTAACTAATTTGTTATTCATTCATGGGCCAAGTAAAATCGCTCTAACATCTAGAGATAAACATAGCATTAAAGTGCCTATAAACCCTGGCTGTTTGCTATTTCTATTAAAAGTACTGGTCCTAAATAACAATTTTCCAGAATAATAAAATACTGCGATAAAAACTGTGCATTTTATAGCTGTTTGAATATGTGTTATTTGGGCTTCCTGTGTAAAAAAATCTGAGTTTATTGATATGAGCTGGAGACAATATCGATGACGTAGAGTCCAGGATAGCGTCTTGCAAGTTTCAATAGTTTCTATCCTGGACACTACGTCATCGATATTGTCAACAGCTCATATCAATAAACTCAGATTTTTTTACACAGGAAGCCCAAATAACACATATTCAAACCACTATAAAATTCACAGGTTTTATCGCAGTATTTTATTATTCTGGAAAATTGTTATTTAGGACCAGTACTTTTAATAGAAATAGCAAACAGCCAGGGTTTATAGGCACTTTAACATGACAACACTTAGGACAGACTATCTTATCAAGTGGTACATACTGGGAAGTGAACATGGGCCTTTAATCTTTATTGACTAGTACCTTCAAGAGTGTTGTATTTAGTGTGTTATGTTTTGTGTTTAGCTGCTCTGGGGATGGCTATACCTCTAGATGGTACCATATATCCAATGGAGAGCATTTCTGTAATGCCTGCTTTGATCACATGTACAGAAGGTTTGTTTGATATCCACAACTGCAAAACAGTTACTATTTTTACATGAAACTCTGAGAAAAGACGTTTTTGAAGTTTCTCCCTTCACTCCCCTTTCATACTTCGTGTCTCTCCTCATTCTCTCTTAAACAAAACTTCACTTGTTTCTGCATAGTTTTCATGTTGAAGGAGGAACTGTTTTGCAGTGTACAGGACACACTAACTTAAAAAACTTGAAAAGATTGATTGAGTTTATGCAATCATTTGCATGAATAATAATTTATTTATTTTATTTTATTTATATTAGGTGCTTATAGCGCATTTTAAAACTCAATGCGCTTACAAAATTATATTATATCAGGTGTCAAAATATTCACTGAAGAGAAATGTTTTAAGTTCAGTTTTAAAATTTGTTGCAGTGTCTTTAGTTTTTACATGTTCAGGTAAGCTGTTCCACAGTTTTGGTGCAAAGTTTGAAAATGCACGGTCGCCATACGATACAGTTCTCGGAGGAGGCGATGGCTGTGTCAGAAGACATCGGGCAGAAGAACGCAGTTTACGGGCAGGGCGATGAAGGTTAATAAGTGAGGACAGATAGTCAGGTGCTTGGTAGTTAAGGCATTTCCAGACAAGTAACAGGACTTTGTACTTTATTCTCGATTTTATAGGGAGCCAGTGGAGATCTTTCAGAATTTGAGTAGTATGTTCAGAACGTGGTGCACCCACAATTAGCTTTGCTGCCGCATTTTGAGCTCTCTGTAGCTTATCAAGTTCCGATTTAGGCATACCACATAGAATGCTATTACAGTAGTCTAAACGTGAGAGTACAAGCGAAACCACCAACTTGGTAAGAGCTTCAGGAGTAAGATAACGTCTTATTCGGCCTATGCAGCTGATTGAGTAGAACGCCTTTTTTGAGATGTCACTAACATGAGATGAAAGAGTTAGGTTGGAGTCCATAATGATACCAAGGTTGCGGACACTGGGTTTTGCAGCAACAGTTACGTCTCCTAGTTTGAATGAGCTATCCAATGAGGGGCTCTTCAGAAATCGCGAGGTCAAGTGAAGAACATCGGTCTTTCCAAGATTCAGCTGTAGTTTGTTTTTGGTATACCAGTCAGAGACGGCACGCATACAGGTGGAGAGTGTGTTTATGGACTCATCATGTGACGATGGAGTTATGGTGATATAGAGCTGAGTATCGTCAGCATAGAACATAGAACGAAGATCATGGCCAGCAATGACGTCTTGTAGTGGAGCGATGTACAGTGTAAAGAGTAACGGTCCCAGAATAGAGCCTTGAGGGACTCCATGAAGGAGTCGACGAGGTGAAGATGATGTCCCAGAGATGGTGACAGTCTGAGTTCTGTTAGTTAGGTATGTTGAAAACCAGTGTAAAACAGTGCCATCAAATCCAAAGTAAGAGCGGAGGCGCGAAATCATAATACCATGGTCCAAGGTGTCAAACGCAGCAGACAGATCAAGGAGAACGAGAACAACATCACTGCGTACATCAAGAGACTTCAGAATATCATTGTTGACTCGTAGAAGGGCTGTTTCCGTTGAATGGTGGTTACGGTAAGCAGATTGAAGCGACGGGAAGAGTGAATTCATCTGAAGGTAGCTGTAAGTCTGGATGGCAGACGACTTCTCCATTATCTTACCCAGAAATGGAATGTTGGCCAATGGTCTGAAGTTTGCATGTAGTTCAGGATTTAAGTCACTTTTCTTGAGTTTCGGACGAATAACAGAGTTCTTAAGAGGTTGTGGAAAGACACCATCAGCCAGCGAAGTCCGAACAATGTCAGCGATAACAGGAAGTATCACAGTAATATGATGTTTGACCTCTGATGTAGGTATAGGGTCAAGAGAACATGTCTTACTGGACAATAACTTGATAACATTTTCTATAGAGGTATTCGATGGAATCTCAAACTTTGTGAAACTACACGATAGTTGACGTTGATCATCAGTGGACGTGGATGGAGGAGTACAGTCCAAGCTGTCACGGATGGATGAGATTTTCTCTATAAAGAAGTCATTAAAGTCTTCAACCAGCTGAACAAGTGAGTCATGAATGGGGTAGACTACCCTTGTAACTTTAAACATGGAATCCACCAGTCTGGATAGTTGGTTTTGGTCTGTTTGTTCAATAATAGAACGGTAGTAAGAACATTTGTATTTCTCCAGAAGATTGCGATACTTTGCACAGTGATCATCATATAGTTGTTTGTCAACTGTAAGGTGGGTCTTCTTATATTTGCGTTCAAGTCGTCGTTTTTCGCGCTTTTCAGTGCGAAGGTGCTCGTTAAACCATTTAGCGTGTGGACGGTGTTTGATTTTCCGCGTTTGAAGTGGTGCGTGGCTGTTGTATATCTTCTTCAGGTTGCTGTTATAGTGATAAACAAGGTGATCCAGCTCAAGTGTATGAGTGTTCATTCGAGAGAAAGAATCCGCCAGATCACTGGAAAGTTTCACGTGGTCAATATCTTTAGTAGGTCTGTAAGTAACAGTGATATCGTCTAGAGGTGGTTTACGATGATTGAGTTGACAGATGACTACTCGATGGTCGGATAGTAGTTCAGGTAGTACTTTGATATCACTTAGCAGATCCTCATCTTGTCTGGTTATGATAAGATCTAAGGTGTGGCCACGGCGGTGTGTAGGTGCAGATACGCCTTGACGAAGGTTCATGGTCTCTAATATTTCTTTGAAGTTTCTGGCATCACGGTCAATTCTGTATAGAATGTCCTTGGGACAAAGATTTTTCACTTTGACCTGTTATAGTTTGACTGAGCTTTGAGTTATACTTACAAATTAATACTATGGAAATCAGTAGACTGGTAATCATGCCCCAAAAATTCCGTCCATGTGACTAATTTTTTTTGTACCATGTGATCGCTTCTGGCCAATCATTTTGCTCAAAATTGGTCATGTGGTACAAAAAGACACACCCCCAAGGCCAAATTTTCAACGTACATTTAACCACTCTAGTGATTTTCATAGTATCTTTCACTAAATCAATGATTGTTTGGCCTTTTGATGTATCTCTAAGCTATTCATTTCTACAATTCCCTTATAATTCCAGCCACAAAGAAGTATATGATGCAGTCTTTTGTACACACCAGGGAATTGGAAATATTTATCATGCCTGATTCATCCAAGCCATTCATTTCTACAATTTCCTTATAATTCCAGCCACAAAGAAGTATATGATGCAGTCTTTTGTACACACCAGGGAATTGGAAATATTTATCATGCCTGATTTATCCAAGCCATTCATTTCTACAATTTCCTTATAATTCCAGCCACAAAGAAGTATATGATGCAGTCTTTTGTACACACTAGGGAATTGGAAATATTTATCATGCCTGATTCATCCAAGCCATTCATTTCTACAATTTCCTTCTAATTCCAGCCACAAAGAAGGATATGATGCATATGCTAAGTGGAAGTTCTCTTGGGGTGGGTGCTGTCAAAGAGAGGCTAGTGTGAAGACGTATGTAACAGAACAGGTCATGGACTACTGGGTGCAGTGCAAGCAATGCAACAAGTGGAGAGCTTTGCCAAAAGGGGAAGGCGATTTGACTCCAGAATTATCCAATTCTTGGGTTTGCAAGTCCTTGGCTACAAAGAAAAAGGTACCAACTGATGATGTTATCACTTGTCTGTGACTCGCCATAATTGTAAATCCAAAATGGCTACAAATGTTATATATTTTCTCTTGAGTTTATTTCTGGATGTACCAAATGATTAAAATCACGTCGGGCTAGAATGGGTCTAAAATGTCTCATCTAGGTAAAACCTTTTTAGTATTTTAATGGAATATCTTGAAACTTGGTAACTTTGAAGCCTTTGCCAAAACTCAAAACTCTGTCGTTTTACTTTTTTAAATTTCGACATTTTTGGTGGGAAAATGACGTCATCATTTTCGAGAGAAAATCGAAATATTGCTAAGTGGAAAAATTAAGGTAGCGCATTTGAAAGAACTGCGTAAGAGGATTTCAAACATGCAAAAAAAAATTCCATTCCAATGACGGAACCGAAAGATATGATTATTTGAATATTCATAAATTCCGGCATTTTGTTACTATTTTTTATCATTTTCCCACCAAAAATGTTGAAATTTAAAAATTAAAGTAAAATGACAGAGTTTTGAGTTTTGGCAAAGGCTTCAAAGTTACCAAGTTTCAAGAAATTCCATTGAAATACTAAAAAGTTTTACCTAGATGAGACATTTTAGACCAATTCTAGCCCGACGTGAATATCACTAGTCTGTGATTCGCCATTGTAAATCCAAAATAGCTACTCATATTGTACTTATATTGTATATATTCCATTTCTGGATGATGCCTTCTATCTTATGGAGTTATATCTCAACACAACCACATTTACATTTACATGCATTTGACTCAGGCTATGCCACTAATACAATATTGTTAGTTAGTTCACAATACATTAAACATATTATTCATTCTAGTGTTGGTCTATTATTCATTGTAAATAATTTCTTATCTTTGTATATTTTGTAAACTGTTTCTGAAAAGCCTTCGAGGAGAATCAACGAAGTACCTATTATTTATTGCATGTACTTTATCATGTGGTAATGTTGTTTTTGACAGGCAAAGTCCAATGGTCCAAATCCCTGTGACTTTTCAGAAGATGAGGTAAATCATTGATCTAGAGCAATAGGAAACACAAAAGGAACCAATACCTCATTACAAATTTACTTGTCTGTGATAGTGACCAACAGCTGCACTCAATATTACACAGAAGCAATTTTATATCATGGATATAGTGTTTGTGCTCTATCTATTACAGACAACTACTTAACTTTGTCTACTTACCTTTAAGATAAACAAGGTATTATTATTTATAATTTCCATGTATTTCTAGAGAGCTTCCCATGCACTATCTGTTGGCTGGCTGGTCAGCTTGTTTGAGCCTCCATTGTTAAAGCACAGTCCTGCATCACCATACTTGAAGTCTTACTTTCCTGATGGGGTGGGACTTTCTCCTGTATTAGATATTGATGATACTGGAAACAATGGATCCATCGACCTGAATAAAGGTTTGAGTTTTTGCTTTCTTTGTATAGACCAAAGCGCCGTTGAGCTCTTGCAAATGGAATTTATTAAATGGAAATTATTATTATTATAAGACCAAATCAAAATATAACCTGCTATTATTTTTGACTGGCTAGTGGCATATTCATGTTGCAACACAATAGAGTTTTCATGTGTATAAGGGCTAGCCCAGAGCTTGAAATAATGGCTAGTCAACAGTCAATGTCTGATCGTTTTTGGTGCTTGACCTGTTGAATACAGTTTTGAACAGACATTTTGATAGATGTATGACTACCTGTTATTTTGAGCCCTGCTAGCCAGTCAGACAGAACAGTTATTCAAATTGATCTCAATATTTCGATTCAGTGTATAATTATATCCATATACGGTATTTGTCAATTTTATTCTATTTTATTATTTTTTATTTCTACAAAAGTTCTTATTTGGTCATGTTGATTCAATGGTTTTGTTGCTAATAGGCAGATAGTTTAATAATCATATATTAATAATAATTGGAAAGTAGGGAGTAAACTAGTATAGGCTGCATCAGTGTTTGATATAAACGATAGGTAATATAATGAAATTTGTAACTTTACTCTGACGAAGGGCTAAAGCTAAGCCGTCAATAAGGTTAAGTCAACATTTTTTTAAGGTGTTACAAATTTCATTATATTTTAATAATGTTTCTCTTTTAATGTAATGCTCACAGGCTACATCCAACCTTTCTACAACCCTGATATTGGAGAAGCAGCATTTACATACAGACCTGACACAATGGAACAAGATGAAGTGAAACATTTTCCACTCTTTTCAGCTACAAGGTAACATGACAAGTACCTCGATAATTTGCTTGTCAAATCCTTGTTTTGTACATGTAGCTTCTTTTGTGTGTGCTACAAGAACATGAACGTATGACACAGTTCATTACTGTGTGGCCTTTGATGTAAAGAGTTGGTGGAGTCCCTGGGGTAAAAATCAGTGACTTGCTATCTTGTGGAGTGTTGAAAGAGGAAAATCCTATCGCTTACCACACTAACCGTATTTATTCGAATAAGCACAATGGCGCATATTCAAATTTTTTTCGACCTCACTGTCACTTTTTTGATCAGACCTACAAATAAATATGGTAAGTTATTTTATGTGGCATCTTTAAGGGGTTCAAAATCGTCCAGGTCACATCCTTTTTAAAGGACTTTCAGTATCTTTTAGGGGTGTTTTTGAACATTCCCAACAAGCATACTTGACACATTTACCCCTAAGTCGCCTTTATATACAGTACTAGACGTATAGTACTCCTTTACATGTAGTATTAATTGTAACTAATTTTTTATTTGTTTCTAGGGAAGGATCAGTTATCTATCTTGCATTGAGAAACTTGATCCTGGCATTATGGGCCTCCAACTGCAAGGTCAGTAATTAAGCTGCACTCTCACATACACATTTATAATATTATTGCATGATCTGACTGGTAAAAATCTATGAACGACCCACTTGAGAGATATAAAGAACTCTTAAAAGCTGAGTTTCTTTCTCTAAACTTGAG
The DNA here is from genome assembly GCA_949775045.1 of Metridium senile. Lineage (NCBI taxonomy): Eukaryota > Metazoa > Cnidaria > Anthozoa > Actiniaria > Metridiidae > Metridium > Metridium senile. Next base: position 7,692,213 of record OX459101.1, on the reverse strand, counting down.
GGCTAACCATGATGACTTCTCAAACTAAATTTGACAAAAGAAAAATGTAAATAAACATATGAATTATATGAAACTTACTTTTAGTGGGCTACCTGTGGTAACATTATTTACACAGGAAGCCCAATGCATATAGCCTTGAGATATATCCAAAAAATTCAATTGTTTTATTTAGGAGTATTTGACAAAAGAGAAATGTGCCAACCATATACTTACCAGAGGACTGGTGAGAATACCCCTTGTCCAGGAAATGACCAGTATTCTACAGTACCTGTCAATCAAAGGGATTGTCAACCATGGTATACTGGATAGTATAGAACATCCTTCATTCAAAAAACAGGTACAGGCTTGGAATATAACAAATAGTTGATATAGATTGATAGGGAAGAAAGATACCACAATAATAACTAAACTATTCCTGTATACAACAGTATTCATCATATGGTATCCCCTCATTGAAGATTACAGGACAAAGAACAAACATCTTAGTTTGCATGATTAATGTGAAAATGTTTGATGTCAGACTTCCACTTAAGTTGTTACAATATCAGACACTAACACCAACAGTCTTGCTCAAGACTGCACACCTCTGGATGATCACAACTCAACATCGATTATCAGACACCAACACCAGCAATCTTTCTTAAGGCTACACACACCTGGATGATCACAACTCACCATCGATTATCAGACACCAACACCAGCAATCTTTCTTAAGGCTACACACACCTGGATGATCACAACTCACCATCGATTATCAGACACCAACACCAGCAATCTTTCTTAAGGCTACACACACCTGGATGATCACAACTCACCATCGATTATCAGACATCAACACCAACAGTCTTTATATCAAAAGTCAATCTTATAAACATTGAATAATAATTGTGTCTGTTTTCAGGTATCAGTGATTGTAATAGGAGCAGGGGCAGCAGGACTGTCTGCAGCGAGACATCTTAGTAAATATAACATCAAGGTACAACATTATGGTGTATTCATTGTTAGCTTGTCAATGTTAATGGTGATGATGATGAAAGTGGTGGTGGTGGTGGTGGTGATAGAGGTTACATTGAGAGTAAGGGCCAGGATGATCATAATGAAGTTGGTAATGATGGTGATAATTATGGTGATAATGATGAAAGTGATGGTAATGATGGGGATAATGATAATAGTGGTGGTTGTATTGATGGTATGGATGATCATGATGATAATGATAATAGTGATGATAATGATGATAATGATAATAGTGATGATAATAATAATAGTGATGATGATGATAAAATAGAAATGATGATGATGGTAGTTATATTCAGGGTTCGGACAATAATGACAATGATAGTCATGGTGATGATGATGATGATGATGGTAGTTATATTCAGGGTTGGGACAATAATGACAATGATGGTGATGGTGATGATGGTTATGATGATGGTAGTTATATTCAGGGTGATATCAATGTTTCATTTATTGTAGGTAACTGTGTTAGAAGCAAAGGATAGAATAGGAGGACGTATCTGGGATGACCACACCCTTGGGGGTTGTGTTGGTAGAGGTGCCCAGATATTAACAGGCTGTATAAACAACCCCATATCAGTACTAAACCAACAGGTATTAAAAGTAGAATGTTACTTATTTCTCTCAACCCCATATCAGTACTAAACCAACAGATATTAAAAGTAGAATGTTGATTATTTCTCTCAACCCCATATCAGTACTAAACCAACAGATATTAAAAGTAGAATGTTGATTATTTCTCTCAACCCCATATCAGTACTAAACCAACAGGTATTAAAAGTAGAATGTTGATTATTTCTCTCAACCCCATATCAGTACTAAACCAACAGATATTAAAAGTAGAATGTTGATTATTTCTCTCAACCCCATATCAGTACTAAACCAACAGGTATTAAAAGTAGAATGTTGATTATTTCTCTCAACCCCATATCAGTACTAAACCAACAGGTATTAAAAGTAGAATGTTGATTATTTCTCTCAACCCCATATCAGTACTAAACCAACAGGTATTAAAAGTAGAATGTTGATTATTTCTCTCAACCCCATATCAGTACTAAACCAATAGGTATTAAAAGTAGAATGTTGATTATTTCTCTCAACCCCATATCAGTACTAAACCAACAGATATTAAAAGTAGAATGTTGATTATTTCTCTCAACCCCATATCAGTACTAAACCAACAGGTATTAAAAGTAGAATGTTGATTATTTCTCTCAACCCCATATCAGTACTAAACCAACAGGTATTAAAAGTAGAATGTTGATTATTTCTCTCAACCCCATATCAGTACTAAACCAACAGGTATTAAAAGTAGAATGTTGATTATTTCTCTCAACCCCATATCAGTACTAAACCAACAGGTATTAAAAGTAGAATGTTGATTATTTCTCTCAACCCCATATCAGTACTAAACCAACAGGTATTAAAAGTAGAATGCTACTTATTTCTCTCAACCCCATATCAGTACTAAACCAACAGATATTAAAAGTAGAATGTTGATTATTTCTCTCAACCCCATATCAGTACTAAACCAACAGGTATTAAAAGTAGAATGTTGATTATTTCTCTCAACCCCATATCAGTACTAAACCAACAGGTATTAAAAGTAGAATGTTGATTATTTCTCTCAACCCCATATCAGTACTAAACCAACAGATATTAAAAGTAGAATGTTGATTATTTCTCTCAACCCCATATCAGTACTAAACCAACAGGTATTAAAAGTAGAATGTTGATTATTTCTCTCAACCCCATATCAGTACTAAACCAACAGGTATTAAAAGTAGAATGTTGATTATTTCTCTCAACCCCATATCAGTACTAAACCAACAGGTATTAAAAGTAGAATGTTGATTATTTCTCTCAACCCCATATCAGTACTAAACCAACAGGTATTAAAAGTAGAATGTTGATTATTTCTCTCAACCCCATATCAGTACTAAACCAACAGGTATTAAAAGTAGAATGTTGATTATTTCTCTCAACCCCATATCAGTACTAAACCAACAGGTATTAAAAGTAGAATGTTGATTATTTCTCTCAACCCCATATCAGTACTAAACCAACAGGTATTAAAAGTAGAATGTTACTTATTTCTCTCAACCCCATATCAGTACTAAACCAACAGGTATTATTTAGTAGAATGTTGATTATTTCTCTCTTTAATGTTGAAGGTTTGGAATCATCAAGGTCCAAACCTTTGGCATTCATGAGACAAACAAAGAACATTCTATTATTTCATATCCACAAGGAATTTTCTTAAAATGTTTTTTTTTTATTTATTTATTTATTTATTTATTTATTTATTTATTTATTTATTTATTTATTTATTTATTTATTTATTTATTTATTTATTTATTTATTTATTTATTTATTTATTTATTTATTTGTTTATTTATTTTTTCTTAAAATGGTGGTGTTCTTCCTTCCATTTCCATCCCTATTTACTGCTGGAATGTCAGTTATCAGTCTTGATTGGTAATAATGATCAACAGGCTACAAAAGAGTCCACCTACTTATGTGAGTGTCTGAACACTTTCCTGGCTTTCTTCATAGCTCAGCTCAGCTTAGCCTCCTATGCAGCCGCTCCTTTGTGTCGTCACACAATATGAGTCTCCCATGAGACTCGTATTGCATGACAACACAAATTAGCGGCTGCATAGGGGGCGGGCTAAGCTCAGCTCAGTAGCGGCTGCGACTCGAGACACATGAGGCTTGTAAAGTTTTCCAGACTTCAGTGTTTTTGTGGCTTTCCTGGTAGCCTGCTGACCAGTTCCCAATTGAGGCTTTAGTCTGGCAGACACAAAATTATGCAAAAGAGTGCCTGCACGCAGTTTCTTCTTTTCCCTCCTGATTCCCAAGAAAAAACGCTTTTTGTAAAATGCAGACATGCGGGATGAGTGGAGAACTAGTCTCCCTCACAGCCGTTATTAGTGTTGGGCTTCCTGTGTCCCTCCCCAGGGTATGTTGCGTGACGAGGCTAAACACGGGGGAGACTAGTGGAAAACCTTAAGGCCCATGCAAATGCACGCAACAACATCCAACATTGTTGGGCCAACATTGCTGTGAGTTTTTGCGTGATGTTGGCGGGTGTGTGCAAACGCTCGCAACAAGTCCCAACATGTTGGGCGCTCCGACAATAATACAAAGGATTATGGGACTCAAATACCCACAATTCCCTACAAACCACTGCTTGTTGGGGTGCCATGTTGAACCATGGCTGACTATCTTGCTCACTGTTGAATTTCAAGTCGTTTTTTAATGTTTTTTTTTATTTGTTTATATTTGTTTTTTCTAAGCATATATATTTTTCTTTTTCATTTTTTTTCATTTTTCTTATTTTAAAATTATTTTTTCATTTTTCATTGTATTTTTTATGGAAAAATTCCATTTTAGTTTGATTTTGCTGACATTTCCCTATTATAACGATGGGCCACCATAGTGTAGTGCGCGTGCTCCAGCGCGCAACATTGTTGGATGTGCTGTGCAAATGAACGCAACATTGTTGGGCTACGCTTCGATGACCGCGAAACAAAAGAAATGTTTGGACTTCTTGGCTCTGAAGTTTGACCAGTTTCAAACTTCATCCAACAACATCCAACAAGTTGCAACAATGTTGGGCCCAACATTGTTGCGTGTTGTTGGCCAACAATGTTGCGTGTATTTGCACGGGCCTTTATATTTGCTGTTCATTTGACGATCTATTGTTGTTCTCAACAGCTTGGACTAGGAATGCGTCACGTGACTGATCACTGCGACCTTTTCAAAGATGAAACAGGAAAACAGGCTGACTTCAACTTGGACAAGAAAGTGGAGTTCCATTTTAATGCCATTCTTGATGCAATAGCCGAATGGAGGAAATCTTGTCATGAAGATCTTCCACTGGAAGGTGAATAGAATATCATTTTTACTCAGGCTAGGGGAGCCTGAGCCTAGGTTTACCTTTTCTATCTATGGGTCTATCGTTGTGTCGAGATTACACATGACGTAATGCCACAGGTAAACCACCTATCAATTACTACTCTATGATGTAGCCTGAGTAAACGCACTAAGTGTGTCTAGTTATTATTATGAGCATCAATTTTATCATCATTATTATTATCATACTGATTTTCATGATATCTTGTACAGATAGAATACAAGAAATGCACAAGCTGTTTCTTGAACAGACACAAGTGGAGTTTTCTAAGGTACTACCATGCAACAGATTTAGTGACTTTTGTAAGCATAGTTAGTTATAATGAGGTATTCTTTGCTATCAATAGACGTCACTTCCGGTACTGACTGAAGGGCAACAAAGTCGTAGTTCACCTACAAGTGACTGTTGTTTTAGTTTATTAACATCTAAAAATGCCGGGTTTTTGCTAATTAGTGTTTGGATGTAGCATTTGAAAACAAAGAGACAAGATAGAAGTTTCTATATATAGAATACCAAGTGAAGTTACTAAAGTTTTCAATGAAAAGTCACATGATTGATAGTAAAGAATTGTTTCCTTTCCTGTGTTTGATGTTTCTGTTTGAGTAATAGTCACTATTAGTAAATCAAAACTATTAAGGGCGGTTCAAACGGGCGATTTTTGATTTGAGGTGTAATTTTAACAGCAATATTTACAGCGATGCAAAATGGTGTTTTGATCATCTTCAAATTTCACTATGATTCAGCTTCGATTTATTTCAGATAACTGCGAAAATTAGAACTAGGGGTCCCCCCAGAGGACATTTGTAGCTGCTTTCCGTCATGGAAAGTTGAAGAAGATATTTGAATTGCAGAATGGAACAAAAATAATGATCTCTTTGTTACAGCAGAAGTTTACACAAGCCGCAGTAAAATCGCCGGTTGTTCACACACGCGATAGAATCTCCATAACAATCGCACCTCAAATCACCGCAAAAATCGCCCATGTGACCCAGCCTTTAGTTAGCAAATATTGTGTTTTTATTTCATGGTTTAATTGTTTTCACTCTACAGTTGTGCCTCTATTAAGCGGTCACCCATTAAGCAGTCACCCATTAAGCGGCCACCCATTAAGCCCTCTATTAGGCTGCCACAAAAAAAGTCCAAAATTTATTCCTATACCTATTCAATACCTCTATTCAGCGGCCAACCTCTAGTAAGCTTCCACTTTGGAAAGTCCTGAGGGTTCTCTATTCTTTACTCTATTCCTTATAAAACTAATCTAATCTTTTCTATGACAGGAAGAAGAACAACTATTAGAATTCCATCTGGGGAACCTTGAATTCTGCTGTGCTTCACCACTTACTAAAGTGTCTACTTTACACTGGGATCAAAATGAGGCTTACCCTCAGTTCGCCGGCGACCACACCCTTCTAGAACATGGCTTTGAGGCTCTTCTGAAAGGACTTGCAAAAAATTTGGATATTAAGTTGAATTCTCCAGTAAGTGCCTTTCTTTATTTTGATGTCAGTTACCGCTGGGTCCCTATCCCAGACCTAGAATTTTGATTTCACATAACCTACCCCAGACTAAACCTAATTTAAATCGTTTTTTTGTGCTGGCAGAAAACGTAGCCTAGCAGGCTAAAACAACTAAAACATAACCCTATCCCAGACAAAATGTCCAAAAAGATACCCTATCCCAGACAAAAACCTTACCCTACCCCAGACAAATTGTAAAAAAATGATACCCTACCCCAGACCTAAAAGCTGAAAAACCATACTCTATCGGGCGGCACATACCTGTATAGCAAATATAGGGGAGTAAACCCTCTCCCGGGTTGCAGTTGCATTCAAAAAAGAAAAGAAAGAAGAGCTTGTTTACATGCCATTTTTGGCGGGGTTTTGGTTTTAGATATTATATAATGAATCTATATATGGTAAATGATAGTTCAATATTTAACAACATCTTTCAGGTAAAAAACATTGATTATAGTCAAGATAGAATTACAATATCAACAAGCAATGGCTCAGCATTCACTGCTGATAAGGTATGATGGTGTATGTGGGTTGCATTCATCCAGTCAGTCGGTCAGTCAGTCATTCATTCACTCATTCATTCAGTCAGTCCATCAGTCAGTCAGTCAGTCAGTCAGTCAGTCAGTCATTTTGTCATTTATTAACTCATTTATTCATTCATACATTCATTTAGTCTTTTATTCATTCAATCATACATTTATTCATTCATCCATCCATTTATTCATTCAGTCAATCAGTCAGTCCATCCTCGGGAACCCAGGGGTATTCTTCTGTCGCTCGTTTCTCGCTTCCACAACATATACCCCTGGGAACGTAGTCTGTTGGAGCTTGTTCCGGAAGTCAAAAATCAAACTTATTTAACGACTTTCTTTGAATGGTTATCTTGATTTTCATTGGTCGACCTAATAAGGTCGACCAATCAGGAAAGAGCTGAATTTTGACTTCCGGAACAAGCTCCAACAGACTACGTTCCCAGGGGTATATGTTGTGGAAGCGAGAAACGAGCGACAGAAGAATAACCCTGGGTTCCCGAGGATGTCAGTCAGTCTTACATTTATTCATTCATCCATTCATTTATTCATTCAGTCAATCAGTCAGTCTTACATTTATTCATTCATCCATCCATTTATTCATTCAGTCAATCAGTCAGTCTTACATTTTTTCATTCATCCATCCATTTATTCATTCAGTCAATCAGTCAGTCTTACATTTATTCATTCATCCATCCATTTATTCATTCAGTCAATCAGTCAGTCTTACATTTATTCATTCATCCATTCGTTCATCCATTCATCCATCCATCTATTGTCATTCATTTATTTGTTTATTAATCCACAATTGAGTCATTCATTCATTCATTCATTTGAGTTTCGTTTTTATTTTTTTCAAATTCCATTTATTCATACATCTGTTCATTCATTTCATCCATTCAATTATTCATTCGTTCGTTTGATTTTGTGCTTATTTGTGTCAACATCCAATTGTTTACATTTGATTCATTCATTTATTCATTCGTTCGTTCGTTTGATTTTGTGCTTATTTGTGTCAACATGCAATTGTTTACATTTGATTCATTCATTTATTCATTCGTTCGTTCGTTTGATTTTGTGCTTATTTGTGTCAACATCCAATTGTTTACATTTGATTTATTCATTTATTCATTCGTTCGTTCGTTTGATTTTGTGCTTATTTGTGTCAACATCCAATTGTTTACATTTCATTTATACTTTCATTCATTTTTTTATTCATTCAATCAATTTACATAAAATACTTAAAATAATTTGTTCATTTTTTTCGTTTTTTTTTATTGTAAAGGTTATTGTTACCTTACCGCTAGCTGTGTTAAAGTCTGGAATGGTTCAGTTTAGTCCAAAACTTCCAATGGAGAAAACGACTTCCATAGCAAACCTTGGAGCTGGTCTCATAGAAAAGGTCTGTATATACTGCTAGTTCAAAAAGGGTGTCATCGCCAAAAGCGATAGGCGATAGGTCATTCCAAGACCCAAGTGCACTTTGGGTATAATCTTAAGTCTTGAAATTTTCAATCATGCCAGCTCCACTAAACAACGATCTCCGCTGGAGAGTTATATGGCTTGACTGAAAATGTGCCCAAAAGACACAGCTTTTCTGCTTTTCTGTGGATACTTTAGATTATACCCATAGTGCACTTGTGTCTTGGAATGACCTATCGCCTATCGCTTTTGACGATGACAACCTTTTTTGAAATAGGTGTATACTGCTAGTTTAAAAAGGGTGTGAAGAGCACTAGGGCATCTACAATCATTGCCAAAATGTGTTTGCACGATCACATTTCGGACACTTTTTTGTGGGGTCTATCATTGTTTCATTTATGAGGATATGTATGTCTACCCCCCTCACCCAATACAATGTTGCTGTTTTTCATGAAAAAGTACAAGAGCTGGAGATGTTTCCCGTGATTGAAAAGGCTCATATACCCCTCCAGCAACATTGTCAGGCGGAGGGGGGTATTACAAAAATAGGAACAGAAAAAAATCCACAATCGTGCAAACAGTTTTGTCAATGATTGTAGTCTTGCATCTTCACTTATACTTATGCCTGTCAGGTTGATATTAAGTTTCCAAGTAATTTCTGGAGTAAAAAGACTGGCGTTTCCAGTCAAGTCTTGCATCTTCACTAATAAAATGTTGATATATTTTTTGCCTGTCAGGTTGCTATTAAGTTTCCCAGTAATTTCTGGAGTAAAAAGACTGGCGGTTCCGATTTCTTTGGACGTGTTCCTTCTAGTAGCATTAACAGGGGCAGCTGTGCTATCTTTTATGACTTAAGCGGTCAAGTGAGTATTGCTATAGACGCTTTTAATAAGTCCCAAAGTCTTGTGTTTTCCGCACTTGACGTCAAATTTATTCTTTTCAATTCCTTTCATATTATACACATTTCAAAAGAATAAATTTGACGACAAGCGCGGAAAACACAACACCCTTCGGGACTTATCAAAAGGGTCTATAGTTGGTACGTTGTCATTATCTTTATCTAGCCTCCTCCGCAGGCTACTCCAAAGGGATTCCTTTGTTGACGCGATCAGGATTCATGTGTTGAAATATTTGTCAGGGAAGAACTGGGGACGAGTTTTCACCTCTCCTTCCCCCGTTTGTTTCTTTTTCTCCGTACCACAGGAAGCCCGATGAAAAGAGATGCCTGCGGAGGAGGCTAACTTAATCATAATTATTAACTTAGAGGTAGTGAGTGTTTTTAAGTCTCCCCAACTAGTAGGACATTTGTGTTTGGCTAGAAGATTGAGACCGCCGACCGGTTGACTTTATTGGTTAAGCGCCGGACTACAGTGCGGGAGGTGCGGGGTTCGCGTTCCGGCCGGACCGATACTCAGGGTCTTAAAATAGTTGAGGAGAATGTGCTGCCTTTGTAATGAAAAATCTGCAAATGGTTAGACCTTCACGTGTTCTCGGATAAGGACGTAAAAACCGTAGGTCCCATCTGTCTTCACTCTAATCCTATATAAGGCAAACGTTAAAGATCCTGTTGTGCTTTTCGCAAAGAGTTAGGTCTCGGAGGCATACACTAATCCACACTCACGATTGCAAACTGTTTCTAGCAGTCCGATAAGTCCTCCACATGTAACATAAGAAAAAATTGTAAACAGTCACTGAAAAGCCCTGAGGGGAGTGTCTGTATCCTCTGTATCTGCACCTGTAACTTTAAAAAAGTGATTTTTTTTTTTAATTTATTGTTTTTATCGTAATCATTATTTTCATTATCATTGTACATTCTGTATTTTAGTTAAGCGCCAAGAAGAGCCATGTTCTAATGACTGTTTTAGGCGGAGAACTTGCACTGAAGGCGACAAGTATGACAGACTCACAGATAATACAACATGTTATAGATGTGTTGAAAGGATTGTTTCCTGGCGAGGTTAGTATTGATAATGATATGGTTATGATGATCATGATGATAATAGCAATGAAATGATAATGGTTACTATGATAATAGCAATGAAGATGATATAATAATGTTGGTACAGTGGAACTCCGTTAATCCGGCCACCGAAGGGACAGCCGAAAGTGGCCGTATTGACGGGGTGACCGTATTAAGCTGGTAAATTTCATATAATGTATGGGCATGCATTTCGTCGGGACCTAAAAAACTGGCCGCAATAACGGGGTGGCCGTATTAAGCGGGTGGCCGTAAGGCAGGGTTCCACAATCTTCAAATCTTCCACCTCCCCCCCCCCCTCAAAAATCTAATGGAGCGCCCCTAATAATGATGATGGTAGTAATGATGACTGATGATGGTGATAATTATGATGATGACATCTTTAATAGTGTGGTAGTGATGATGGTGATACCAAATGGTATTGTAATGATGATTAATGATTACTATCGAAATCACTAGAGTGGTAAAATGCTTCTTTAAAATTCTGTCTTGTTTTTGTACCATGTGATCGCTTCTGGCCAATCATTTTGCTCAAAATGGGTCATGTGGTACAAAAAAAACACACTCCCAAGGCCACATTTTCAACTGACATTTAACCACTCTAGTGATTTTCATAGTATTACCCACCGGGATAATATTCCAAACAGCTCTAACATGGTAAATATCTCTATTATCGTAGACTATCCCAAAGCCCAGTAAATACCTGGTCAGTCGTTGGGGCAGTGACCCATATGCTGGCATGGCCTATTCATTTCTACCTCTGGGTTCTTCTGGCCAAGACTACGATGAACTTGCAAAAACGGTTGACAATAAAATACACTTTGCTGGCGAGGTAAGGAACGACCAAAGAAGATGGTGGTGGTGATGGTGGTGGTGGTGGTGGTGATGGTGATGATGATGATGGTGATGGTGATGATGATGATGATGATGGTGGTGTTGGTGGTGATGATGAAAGTGAAGATGATGATGATGATGGAGATGGTGGTGTTGATAATGATGATGATGATTTGGATGATGACGATGGTGGTGATTTCGACTGGTGATAATGACGATGATCATTCTTATTACGATGGTTATGATAATTATGATGATGAAGATGCATGGTATTAGAGCAGGCTCACAATACATGCTGAAAGTGTTCTTATGATTTTTGTGATTCCATTTATGATAATACTGGAAATCGAACCCCGACCACTGCGCCACCTTTCCTGTCATCCATATTATCTACACTGCAAAAACGGCTGAGTAGATACACCTCACTATATTGTGTTAATCATGCATTCAGGATGACACTTTATAGTGAGTTAACCCAACTCATCATCAAGAGTAAACATAAATGTAGACGGCCATTGAGTACAATGTACTCAATATATTGAGTTTAATTTCACTTTTACTCACTAGAGAGTTGGGTTAACTCACTATAAAGTGTCATCCTGAATGCATGATTAACTCAATATAGTGGGGTGTATCTACTCAGCCGTTTTTGCAGTGTATGACGTTTCAGTGATAGTTATTTCCACTGTGCCACCATTTCTGTCATCCATATTATCTATGACATTTCAGTGATAGTTATTTCCACTGTGCCCCCTTTTCTGTCATCCATATTATCTATGACGTTTCAGTGATAGTTATTTCCACTGTGCCCCCTTTTCTGTCATCCATATTATCTATGACGTTTCAGTGATAGTTATTTCCACTGTGCCCCCTTTTCTGTCATCCATATTATCTATGACGTTTCAGTGATAGTTATTTCCACTGTGCCCCCTTTTCTGTCATCCATATTATCTATGACGTTTCAGTGATAGTTATTTCCACTGCGCCACCATTTCTGTCATCCATATTATCTATGACGTTTCAGTGATAGTTATTTCCACTGTGCCCCCTTTTCTGTCATCCATATTATCTATGACGTTTCAGTGATAGTTATTTCCACTGTGCCCCCTTTTCTGTCATCCATATTATCTATGACGTTTCAGTGATAGTTATTTCCACTGTGCCACCATTTCTGTCATCCATATTATCTATGACGTTTCAGTGATAGTTATTTCCACTGTGCCCCCTTTTCTGTCATCCATATTATCTATGACGTTTCAGTGATAGTTATTTCCACTGCGCCACCATTTCTGTCATCCATATTATCTATGACGTTTCAGTGATAGTTATTTCCACTGCGCCACCATTTCTGTCATCCATATTATCTATGACATTTCAGTGATAGTTATTTCTTATTCACTTATAGGCTACCAATCGACAGTTTCCACAGACTGTGACCGGAGCATATCTCAGTGGAATCCGAGAAGCACAAAAAATACTTTCAAAAATGTTTGAAGATGAAGAAGGATGCAGTTAGCAGGACAATTATGTCAAAGGAGTTTTCCATCGAATCATCGATCGTTTGCGACAAATCACGTTACTAAATTGAAAATCGAATCAATGATCGATTTCATAGAGGCCTTGCAGTTTTTCATCAAATCATCGATCGTTTGCGACAAATCACGTTACTAATTTGAAAATCGAATCAATGATCGATTTTATAGAGACCTTGGAGTTTTTCATCGAATCATTGATCCTTTGCGACAAATCACGTTACTAAATTAATTTTGCATAATCGAATCAATGATCAATTTCATAGAGGCTTTCCATCGAATCATCGATCGTTTGCAACAAAACACATAACTAAATTGATCAAAGATCGATTTCAGGAAGACCTTTAATATCGAATCATTGATCGATTTCGTAAAGATCGTTGCAAGGAGCGTTCTATCGAAATTGAATCATGAAACGAATCGGAAATAAATCAATCGATTTCGATAAACGGAATGACCAATCGATTTTGAAAATATATTCAGTCGTCGCTTTTGTGAAATTACAACAATCGATTTGAGAAAATGAATCAATGGATATCGGACAATGGACAACGTCGATCTATGAAAGACGATTTATGGTAAATCAATTATCGACAAATCGTTATAATAGAACATATTTTTCAGTTCACCAGTTAGAAGAAAACGAATGTGTATATGCGCTAAAAAGAATCTAGGAAAGTCGATCTATGAAGACGATTTATGGTAAATCAATTATCGACAAATGGTTATAATAGAACATATTTTTCAGTTCACCAGTTAGAAGAAAACGAATGTGTATATGCGCTAAAAAGAATCTAGGAAAGTCGATCTATGAAGACGATTTATGGTAAATCAATTATCGACAAATGGTTATAATAGAACATATTTTTCAGTTCACCAGTTAGAAGAAAACGAATGTGTATATGCGCTAAAAAGAATCTGGGAAAGTCGTTTATGAAGTGCGGAGAAAGAATGATGGTTAATAATGATTATCATTATTTAACCACAATATAGATATATGTAGTCATAATGATGGTTAATAATGATTATCATTATAGAGAGGGGGGCGTAAGGGGTGTTGGAAACTGCAAAACCGCATAAAAAATCAACAAAAATCGCACAATCGCACTAAAATTTGCTAAAAAACCGCAACCACAAGATTTGCGAAACTGCAAAACCGCAGTTATGAATAAAAGAAACCCTGCAAAACCGCACCAAAAATAACGCGAAACCGCATCACCACAAACCCTTACGACCCCCTCATTATTTAACCACACAATATAGATATATATATATAGTCATGATGATGGTTAATAATGATTATCATTATTTAACCACACAATATAGATATATATAGTCATAATGATGGTTAATAATGATTATCATATAACCGCACAATATATATATATATATAGTCATGATGATGGTTAATAATGATTATCATTATTTAACCGCACAATATAGATATATATATATTCATACGTAAAAGCAACCATTTATTCACAATAAAAATAACCTTTTTTACTGTTGCTTAGAAGCTCTGGCTCTGTTATTTCACTATAAAAAAATAACCAAGGGCTAACGACAGAAAGGTCAATAAGTGACTAATAAGAGTGGGTCATATGATAAAAAATCTTATTAGGTCAGGCCTAATCTTGTTTTTATGTTGTTCAAACAGTCCTGAATTTTTTTAAATGGCTGGATGCAAACATCTCTCTATAGTATAAGTCACCCCCACCCCCCCACCCCCCACCCCCCCTAATCTTCAAGGGCGCTTGAAGCACAATGACAAAAAATTCTTAGGGACTAGTCATAACGTATAGGCGGGAGTGGGCCGGGAAAAAAGGTGGGGTAGGCCATAAATTGAGATGAAAAAAAGGGTTGTCCAAGAAAAATTAAGCAATACACTGGGGGTATTTGTTGTGCATTGTATAGGGGTGGGCTACTTGGAAAGTCATAAGATTTTTTGTTTACATACATTACATCACAATCTAAATCTGTACTAAAAGCGTAAAATACTAAAGAAATCACAAGATTCGCAGGAGTCTGGCTTTTTGTCGAGAGTCGAGACTACCAGGTCGAGAGTCCGAAATATGCGAAATTGAAAAAATACGAAATATATAAAAATTAATCAAGAAATGAAAAAACAATTAAAATCAACATTGTTTTTAAGCTCACAAAGTTTAAAATAGTGGTAAAGCAAAAAGGTACATTTTGTGAAGATCATAAAACTAATGTATTTGTTTTGATAAATTCGCTTGTGCGCAATCTGTTTGATGGCATGTACAGAACATGCCCGGGGGGGGGGGGGGGGGGGGGGGTGACCCTAAGAGGTAGGCATAAATTAACTCAGATACTGATTTCAGACCCTAAAAGTTACGACCACATTAAAAAAGATTTCAATATGTAAAACTTTCAATATGAAAACTGACCCTAAAAGGTACGGTGCCATTTCGAGACCCTAAAAGGTACGCGAGGATCTTATTTTCGACCCTAAAAGGTCCGTCGAGCACCCCTATCCATTTTCTAAGGGAGTGCCCCCCCGGGAGAACATGTACATCTGTACAGAAACTTGTCAATTTTTAATACCAATTATCAGTTGCCGAAAGCGAATAATATCAATAACAACAAAGCTCGATTGGTATAAGTAAGGGTTATCGGCCTGAAGCGAGGGGTTATATGTAATATATATATTCACTATTCGTTTTCATGAACCCGCGAAACACTTTTTAGTGTATTACTTTTTAATGCACCTCAATTCCCTGATTTTGTTGACTATCCGGCACACTTTAGCTAAATGCACTTTGTTTCACGGGTAAATGAGAAAGAACAACTCTAAATCCGTGAAACAAAGTGTGTTTATTAGAGTTTAAGAGTCCAATAAACATGAATGTTGACTAGGACAAATGAAAATGTGTAAAACTTTATTTTAACTTGTAATAATATAATTATTACAATATATTTTCTTCATGATATCTTTACAAGCAAGCAAGTATTTAAATGTATGATCGGTTGCGCGCTCCACCAAACCTTACAGAACCTCTAATAAGACGTGATAAAGTATGTACAAGCACAACAAGGAATTCGACCAAACTACACATCCCACTATATACTACTTCCACGGGACAAAGAACATTCAACTACAGATGTGTCAAACTATGGAACAGCCTAGACAATGACGTGAAATCAAGTCAAACATTAATAGAGTTTAACAAATTTATAAACACTTAATTTGATTAATGTAATTAATAGGATATGTTATTTATTTATTTATTTATGTATTTAATATAATATATTTACAGCGCGACGCACCATACCGTGGCCACCTAATTAAAGTTTTGTACAAGTTAACCAATCAGAAAGCGAGAATTTAACCTTAATATAAACACGCCGATTGTCAAACGGTATAAAACACTTTGAAATGTTGAAAGCGAAGTGCCTGAAAACCCTCCCAAGATGTTTAAATTTGAAAAGGTGAAGCAAATAATTTGAAAGAGAAAATTTTGAACGCTAAGTGAACTTGTAGAAAATTTTAATTGGGTGGCCACGGTAAGGCGCGTCGCGCTGTAACAATAAATTTCTAGTTCTCTTACTCTTTTTGTCTTTATAATATTTACAAGCGATCGATTATGTAGAGTACAAACATTAAAAACATTTTTTTTCATACTATACCAAGCACAAATGCCGGGTAAAGCCTGGTTTTCACTAGCGACGCAGACGCAAGCACAAGAGGCATTATTTTGTAGTGAAAACCGCCCGCGAAAGCGCAAGCGCAAGGTATCAAAAAAATTTCCTTTTTTCTTGCGTTTGCGCTTGTGCTTGCGCGTGGCACTAGTGAATAGTTTGTTTGCGCTTGCGCTTATTCACGTCTCGTTTTCGCATGCTTGTGCTTGCGCTTGCGTTGCGTCGCTAGTGAAAACCAGGCTTAATGAATCATTCTAAAATACAACTTACATGGATGGTTTTGAATAAAAGACAAAGAAATACCTTGATCTGTCATATTTTGTCCTTTCAGTGCTTTCAAAACTCGCATAAAGTCGGACAAAAAATCCTACAAAAATCGATTTTTTTGTACGTTCAGAAAAATTAACTTTTTGAAAAACTTTAATATAACGTAGATTTTATTAGGTTCTTTCAACTAAGCATAAAGAAAGTATAGTCCCGTGCAAAATTCGAGGGTTTTGCCCTGTTGAAGCTCAAAACGTGCATGGTTCCTTAATAAAATTTTGTATTTTTTCAGCGGTTTTTGTGCGCGCGCACATCATGGGCTCGAATCGAACGTTCAAAAGCGATTGTCACGGTTTCGAGGAGTATTTTGTGTGTATTTTAATTTGTTTCGTACAACAGATTATCGATCGTCGCATTTCTCGTCGCCTGGCAACCCGTATATAGGGTAGCTGTAACCAAGGTGCCAACAATACAATGATTCAGCGGCTTGCCAATTAGTCATAAGTTTTTTTGTTTACATACATATCATTAAGAATTACATCACAATTTAAATCTGTACCAAAAGAAATACTAAAGAAATCACAAGACTCGCAGCCTATTTAATCCCATTACATCACTTCTAAAAATATACATACGTTGATATAAAAACAGAGCTTCTCAAAGCAAATATATGTTAATAGCTTGTTCAAAGTGGAAAGCTCTTTCAAGATGGCCGAGCAAATGGAACATGCAGTTGAAGAAGCAAAAATAGCTGTGCTCAAAGTCGCCAACTCTCACTCCTTTGACAAAGACGAGTTCTTAAACGAAAAGCTTACTCTTTCACAAGCGTTCTGCTTACTATGGCACGATTCTAAGACCGGAGACGTGCAGGGAAGAAAGAGTTCTGTATGCAATGTGGCAGCAACTGCAGCTGCTCTGATCGACTTAATTGCTCTGGGTCGAGTCGAAGTGGAAATACAGCCCAAGAAAACACTTTGTTTCAAATATGATGATATTCTATTGAAGGTAAGAAATATAAATGTGAAAATGCTTTTTCAAGAACAAGGGTTTTGTCAAAAAATAAATAGTTTATAGTTGATTTTGATGGAGCTTTAACGATGTGAACATTCGGTCTTCCTGTGGTACTACTCTCGGGACCGCGTCTTCCGTCTAGCCTGCGTCACAACCGGACGATTTCTGTCACGCACCCATAACGTTTAATATAGATGTACGAGAAAATGTAAGAACAATTAATAAGCTTAAGAGTGGCTCTTTACATTTTCTCAAGTGCCTCTATAACACAATGGTCGAGTGACTTTGTTATGTGTTGTCTATATCAGGGGGGGTACTCCTTTTGTCCAAGTGGTAGGGGTGATCAGCGGAGGTTTTGAAAATGACCCCTAAAAGTTACGCACAGATAAAAATAACTGTTAAAACCTTGCTGATTTCAACCCCTAAAAGGTCCGGCTTTGTGATGTTCTTGCCAGCCAAGCTTACTTTTATCAACAGAGCAGAGTAAAAATGACCCTTACAGTCATGTTATGTAACTGAGTTTTGAGCCAGAACCCTAAAGGACCCTAAAAGGTATGCACAGGAAATATTTTTAACCCTAAATGGTACGCCGATCAGCCCTACCAACAAAGGTATCCCCTGTCCAACTCCCCCCCCCCCCCCCCCCCGGAATTGCAAAAAAATTGACCAATTAATAAATAAAATTAATGTCAATCATTATTTATAAATCAAAAATATAGAATCTAGCTTAAGAATTCATACTTTGCTGAATAAACCCTGTTTCAAAGATGCAATCAAGAATTAACAATTTCAAATTTGTTACAGGTTACAAAGGACCAACCAACAGGAACATATCTAGACAATGCTGTATTTGATAAAATGGTAGAACAGTATCACAAGAATCCTGAAAAACCAAAAAAGATAAAAGAGGTGATATTCCGAGATGTCAAACAATTCAAGGCATCCAATCAAACTGCTACCCTTACTTTGGACAGTCTAGTTTTTCTGGGAATATTGGAAAGGCATGATACCCTAACTGGTTACTCATACCCAATAGTAAAACCTGGTATGTATCTATAATGATAATGATAGTTATGATGACGATGGAAGTGATGATCATGGCAATGATGATGGTAGTGTTGAAAATGATGATGCATGCATGGTGGTGAAAATGATGATGATTTTGATGGTGGTGGTGATGATGACAGATAAAGCATTAGTAAAATGGAATTAAACTATTACTCCATCTGTTAATTCATCCATCAAAAAGAATAGGTTTCTTAGAAATTGAGATTTTGTTGATCCTATTTCACCAATCTATTTCATAGGCATTCAAGAATACTTGGTCAATCAAATTAGATCAGTAGCACTGGACTATTCCGAGCCCAACAGCTACATCCATGCCTTGCTGACTGTGTCAAGGTTGGCAGATAAAGTGGGAATATATACTCCAGTTCTTAAGAAGTATTTTACTAAAGAAGAATATGGCAGAGCAAGAGAAAGGATTGATATATTGGTTGGAATCGGAAGATGGGGCTTTGAAACTGATACAACAACAGAAAAATATCAAGCTATGTAAATAGGACAGAACTTTAATAGAATGTCCCATAAATGATTCTGGTGTATTTAAAATTGTATATGATATACATTGTACAAAAAAAAAGAGTATAGTTAATACAATGTGTATTAACACATTGGTTGCTATTGAAAAATGGGGCTTTAAAACTTTTCATTGTATTTATAGACCAGAAAATTGAACATTTCCATTTGATTTTGAGTTTTTCCGATCCGTCAATCGCAGTTTTAAGTTGGAGTTTACATTAAATTAACCAATAACTTAATGAGTTTATGTACAAGCTCTGCCTCCAAACTCATTGACAGATCCATAAAACCCAAAATTGAAATTTGATAGTCGCATTGCAATAGTTAACACTGTAAAAAGTACAAATAGGACAAATGGAAAATGTATACTTACTTTATTTTAACTTGTAATAATAATATTGTTAGAATCAATTTTCTTCATGATATCCTTACAAGCAAGCTTGTATCCTTACAAGCAAGCAAGCTTTCATCTTCAACAATATGAACAATAAACTTTTAATTACTTCTGTTCAGCTGAAATAGCTGTGTCTTAATATTTTTACTCTTGAATATAATATATTTAACAATAAATTTCTAGTTCTCTTACTCTTTTTGTCTTTATAATATTTACAAGCGATCTATTATATAGAGTACAAATATTAAAAGTAGTATATGTAACATAAACAGTACTAAATTCTCTATCTTCACAATAACCAAGAAAAAAAAGGCAGGCATTATGCTTATGTGAAAGTAGTGAAGGCTCGAGGTAGTCTTATAGTTATTTGGTACTCAAACCTTTTTTCAAATCCCCCTCTACATATATAGTAAGGTATAAATGGTATAGACGCATTTAGTTTCAATTAATAAAATATTATTTTTGTTACCTATTGGTTACTTTTTTATTTGTTTATTTATTTAGTTGAATCTTTGTTCTTGTTAGAGTGCAAATAATATACCTGTGAAATAGTTGACTATTTAGTGCAATTTTATGCTAATTCTATTGTTTAATTAGCACTATTTAGTACTAATTAGTTCTATTTGTTTCACGGGTATGTTATTGGCACTTTATTCTTCTTTGAGGTTTCAGTAAGTTGCACTCTATTATTCTTTGAGGTTTCAGTAATTTGCACTCTATTATTCTTTGAGGTTTCAGTAGTTTCTGTTTGGCTTGGGATTCTGGGTGATGCAGTAATTGCACTCTTCGACTGTAGTAGTTCCTAATAAGATTAAAAAACATATTACTTTAAGTCTAATGTTACATACAGCCATTCTAACTTATTAATGTTGTCCAAAAAGCTAGACATTAATTTTGACTATTTCAAATGTCACATGACTCTTTATTAGATAGATATATGCATTTAGAGTCTACTACACTAACTGTTACATTTATACTTTGGCAGTTCTTTCATGGGCAAATGAAACTCACTCGAGTGTAAAGTGTAAACAGAATAGATTGATTTTCCACAACTTGAAATACATAACAAGTTTGTACTATAGACAGTTGATAATGAACAAAAGCAAACCATGCATTTAGAGCCTATACTACTAACTATTACTAACAATAACTATTTTTTCAAGAGCAAAGGAAAATCACTCTAGTTATATTAGCATTCCAAGTTCTTACCTGTTTATATTTATCAATAACAAGCTCTTTTAACTCTTGCGGCCATAATGGCCCTATCTTTATGTGGTTCTTCACCACAAACACCTGTAGTAAAAAGATCATAACACTAGTGTCAAACTCACTTTCCAGCTAGCTATGATGTGACTGGCTCATACTATACTGGTACATCACAAAACATTATATTACTATATTAACATTCATCAAATTACATTTATTTAATTTATTACATCACAATAATTACATAACACATTTACATCACATAACATTAAAAAATATCTGGGCATGTATAGTTACCTCTTGGCGACTAGTTTCATAGAGACTTCCAATTGGCCCTGCAGATATCCGTACTTCTATTACACAATAATTTTGATCTGGCCTTTCCAATTCCTTCACTGTAACACTATATGTGAATAGAAATTGAAATAAAAATCACTATTATTCTAATAATCAAGTAATTAAGCAAGAAAGGTAAATTACAGAGAGCCAAGGCAATACACAATATATATATTTATCAAATTCATGAATAATTAATGAGAATTTTAAAAAAGAACTCAATGCCGTGACGAGTTCTGTAAATCTCATACAGATTTCGTCCTGATTTGAATAAGTTTCAACTTGAATTTTCTCGGCCAGATTTACATTTATCTTGACAATTTTAGTAAAATATGTGAAGAACTAACATGGGACTTTCATAAGTTCTATACAATATTTGCGTCCGATCTGTATCCGATATACAACATGTAAGATGTTGTATATCGGATACAGATCGGCCGCTCATATTCATAATTGTATATATTACTTATCAAATTTATGAATAATTCATGACCTATTAGTCCAATCATGGTTCATGGTTCATTGTCCATTGTGGTCACATGTACTGTACCTTTAAATCCCAATAAAGCATTGGTGTTTTATTCATCAGTTTCATTAACTTTGATAAAGATCTGATGAATAAAACATCCAATCTGTATCAAAGTTAATAGTGCTGATGGCATAAACACCAGCAAAGGTCTCATCGCATCATCGACCTTTGCTGGTTTTTCAAACCATCTCACTTTCCTAGCAGCCTCCTACTGTACCTTACAAGACCTCTTTCAAATGTGGGATGTCAAGAGTGACACAGTGTGCATGATCATAATGTAATGATCACGTCATTACTAGAAATGTGCATTAATCTTGGACTTTTCTTCAATAACTAATTAGTAAATGAGTTTTCAATGAATGTTGGGATTTGATAAGTCACATAAATATTCGCGTCCGACCTTTATGGGCTTAAAAAGGCTCACCTTTTTAAATGCCCATAATGGTCTCCCGCTCATATTTTATCTATTTACATAAAGAGCAGGGGTCACAGGGCTATATGCTTATTGCAGAGGTAATTAATTAACTGATTTCACTACACAATTGAAAAGGTGTTCCAGCAAAAGCTTTTTTTAACCATCAATGAGTTTTGGTTTGTTGTTTTTGTGTTGCGTTTGCAAATATCACATGTGGCTTGAAAGTTGCATTCCATGGTATGCTACTCAAATCCATTATGTAACTAGTATTTAGCTAAATTGTATTCAATGATTTTGCAGTACCCCTTTAACTGCTGTCATACAAATATGATCATGTCAGCCAACTCCCAGGGGCTTTATAAGACAGTTTGACTCAATAGCCCCTTCAGTTTCCTGTGCCATCTTGAAAGATTTGCAGTGAAACAAACAAACATTAAGCTTGCAATGATAGAGACACGTGAATAATGGTCCCGCAAGGTGTTGAAAGGTCTCTATCATTGCAAGCTCAACGTTTGTCTCACTTCAACACAAAGGCCAAGCTACCTTTCAAGATGGCGGAGAGAAGTGAAGGGGACTATTGTGTGTGATAAGAAGTAAATTTTAAGTACATATCAGCAAGCTAGTAAGTAAGTCAGTAAAGTCTAATACATACACTCATACCATAGAAATTCATGATATGCAAAAGTGTTATTTACTTCATTGGTATTTTCGCCAGAGCATCAAAACCTTCCAAACATGGCTATTTTAGGTGGTTCTTTCACATGACAGTGCTAAAATATTAAAATTTCTGTTTACTTGAAAAGATCATTTTATGCTAGTTATGAAAGTGGTCTATGCAAAAGTGTTATCTATTTACACCATCAGTATAATATTTATTGTCAAAGTAGAAACAAGATGTTTACTATACATACCGATAACAATTAGGCCCAATGGGTGGAGTAAAACTAGAAAGTGCATTGTCAACGGCAAGTCTATAAGCGTCTTCTTGTCCTCGACTTAAATATATTCCGAACACTTCACCTGTGCAGAGTTAATATAAGGAACAATAATTAAACAATTACAACATAAAATACAGCCAATCAAAATAAAGCAGTTGTATATTCTGCAGTATTACAATGCCCTTTCCCATGAGACATTGCAGGTTTTCTTCTTTTATATGATGTGGGGTAAAACAGTTATAAAGCGTTTTCTTGTGACATACCGTGAATAATAATAATAATAATTATTTATTATTATAAAATGCCCTTTCCCATGAGACATTGCAGGTTATCTTCTTTTATATGATGAGGGGTAAAACAGTTATAAAGTGTTTTCTTGTGACATCCTGTGAAACAATTGCCTAGGGGCTTGTGTATACAGTCAATTCAAAAAACATTGTCATCAATAGGCTTTAAGTCTACGCGACTAGCCAGAAAGGTAGAAATCACCGAAGCAGCGAATTATTCATAACTAGACGCTCTAGGAGCGTGAAGTTGGGCTAGTCATAAAATCAAAACAGGAGGCTAAACAATTCTACGTTGGGCTTCCTGTGTTCGTTCCCAAAGCATCATGGGGCCTATACGTGACATGACAGATAGATACATACATACATACATAGATAGATTGACTAAAAGGTAAACCTAGAGTCGGGCCCTCTAGCCTGACTAATTAGTTGATTGAGTGCATGTGGTATTGCATTAGATACTATGTGCATTTATCCGCTTCAGTGATTTCTACCCATGCTACCTTTCGGTCTAGTCGCATAGACTTGAACGGTAATGTTTTTCGAATTGACTGTATACTAGAAAATACATGTGGCTTGAAAGATGCATTCCATGGTATACTACTCAAATCCATTATGTAACTAGTATTTAGCTAAATAATTATTATTGTATTCAATGATTTTGCAGTACCCCTTTAACTGCTGTCATACAAATAGAGTATTTCACAAGCATTAGATAATACTTTAAAAATATCAAAACAAACAGTTACAGTGTTAAAATACACTACCTCTTCTAACACCAAATAATAAGAAGCCACCATTAGTATTAAGTAGAGCATTGCCATATTCTCGTATCATCTGAAATGTAAAATCAAAAGAGTAAATTATATACAAGAGATATATAAATAAGAGCTTGCAATGCAATACAGTATTTCACATTGATTGAAAACAACAGCAAAAACAAAATCAGTTGGCCATTGACTACAAATTTTTAAAAGCTCAAATATTTGTTCAACATTATTTATGAATAAATCAATCAATTAATGAATGAGTAACTAAAGGGCCGGGCTGTTTATATGAAGGCGAGTTGTCCCTGCAAGCCGGGATAACTCTATTGTTTTATATTCCCCTGGGGACACAAAACAATAGACTTATCCAGGTTAGCAGGGACAACTCGCCTTCATGTAAGCAGCCCCTAAATAATGAATGACTGGAGCATGATGGTGATCGCCCATCGATCAAGTGTTCGATCTTGATCAAGCGTTCGATCGCGTTTATTTCACATCCAAAATAACTTACTGTTTCAAAGTGTTCTTCGTTTTTTGGCTCGTCAAACTCAAAATATTGCACGTTATCTCTCTTGGCATAAATATCGCGAAGACGTAGTTTAGCCATTTTGCAAAACAATCTACTTGTGTTAGACTATTATGGGTCATTATGGGTAAATATTTTATCTGAAAAATGGCGCGAAATATTTCAGCCAATCAAACACTCGCGTTAGTCAATAGCGGAAAAATGGAAGGAACGCCTGTCGTTATCTGCAAAACCACTAATTTTGCGACGAGATTATTGACCTCAATTGTCCGAATTCTATGAAGTTTCTTTATTCTCTGCGGCTTTTTTTATAACTCAGGTAAGTATCTTTAATTATGTTAAGTTATTGCAATAATCCCTGGAATTTATAATGTTATTGTTCACATTTAATTACCAGAGAAAACAGTTGATATACGGACTACTACAAGTAGATCTAATAAATTGATGCAATGCAGAGCATTTATTTTGCGGATTTAATTTTGCATTCATATCAATTATGGGGGGGGGGGGGGGGGTAACATGACGGGGGGGGGGGGGGGGGTCCGACGGAGCTTCATATTGCAACCCCCCAGAAATACTCAAACCTGAAATTTTACACCCAAAAAAATACATGGAATGCAAATTTCGAACCCAAAAAAATACAAGGCTTAAATACTTAAAAACTGATTTATTGAATTATCAGTATATTTCTTTACGGAACTCACGCCTTGCTGGAAAAAATATCAAACGAATAATTTTCTGATACACGGATCGAAACAAAAATTGACCTCGGAGATGTGGACACCCCAAAAAAATACGGGTTTCATCCCCTGGGGAATTAGCGCAATTGCACCATTAAGATTTATATATTTATACACAGAATTTTATGACGCTTTTATTCTTTCACAATTTAATCAGATAAATGTGAACCTAGAGGCCCGTGTCAGCTGAATACAATATGGAATTATCAGAAGTTGTGTGACAAATATTTTTGAACACAATTTTTCACACCAATTCTTTCTATTGTGTTGGTGTGAGGAAAAAAATTATAATATGATGGATAGCGGAGGCTATCCTACCCTGGATGCCAGAGGTTTGAGAAATTTTTACGATTTAAAGTAGTTTCGAGGACTATTTTCAATGTATTTTTTTTTTTTGTTAGAGTATCGTTCCGCGACTCGATCATCGTCGCTTCGTACAACAGATTATCGATCGTCGCATTTCTCGTCGCCTGGCAACCCGTATATAGGGTAGCTGTAACCATGGTGCCAACAATACAATGATTCAGCGGTCATAAGTTTTTTTGTTTACATACATTAAGAATTACATCACAATCTAAATCTGTACCAAAAGAAATACTAAAGAAATCACAAGATAATCCCATTACATCACTTCTAAAAATATACATACGTTGATATAAAAACAGAGCTTCTCAAAGCAAATATATGTTAATAGCTTGTTCAGAGTGGAAAGCTCTTTCAAGATGGCTGAGCAAGTGGACCGTGTAGTTGAAGAAGCAAAAAAAGCTGTGCTCAAAGTCACCAACTCTCACTCCTTTGACAAAGACGAGTTCTTAAACGAAAAGCTTACTCTTTCACAAGCGTTCTGCTTACTATGGCACGATTCTAAGACCGGAGAAGTGCAGGGACGAAAGAGTTCTCTTGAATGCAATGCGGCAGCAACTGCAGCTGCTCTGATCGACTTAATTGCTCTGGGTCGAGTCGAAGTGGAAATACAGCCCAAGAAAATACTTTGTTTCAAATATGATGATATTCTATTGAAGGTAAGAAATATAAATGTGAAAATGCTTTTTCAAGAACAAGGGTTTTGTCAAAAAATAAATAGTTTATAGTTGATTTTGATGGAGCTTTAACGATGTGAACATTCGGTCTTCCTGTGGTACTACTCTCGGGACCGCGTAACGTTTAATATAGATGCACGAGAGAAAATGTAAAAACAATTAATAAGCTTAAGAGTGGCTCTTTACATTTTCTCAAGTGCGTCTATAACGCAATGGTCGAGTGACTTGAATCAGGGGGAGTACTACTTTTGCCCAAGTGGTAGGGGTGATCGGTGGAGGTTTTAAAAATGACCCCTAAAAGTTACGCACAAATAAAAATAACTGTTAAAACCTTGCTGATTTCAACCCCTAAAAGGTACGGCTGTGCGATGTTCTTGCCAGCCAAGCTTACTTTTAGCAACAGAGCAGAGTAAAAATTACCCTTACAGTCATGTTATGTAACTGAGTTTTGAGCCAGAACCCTAAAGGACCCTAAAAGGTACGCACAGGAAATATTTTTAACCTAAAATGGTACGCCGATCAGCCCTACCAACAAAGATATCCCCTCTCCAACTCCCCCCCTCCCCCGGAATTGCAAAAAAATTGACCAATTAATAAATAAAATTAATGTCAATCATTATTTATAAATCAAAAATATAGAATCTAGCTTAAGAAATTATTCATACTTTGCTGAATAAACCCTGTTTCAAAGATGCAATCAAGAATTAACAATTTCAAATTTGTTACAGGTTACAAAGGACCAACCAACAGGAACGTATCTAGACAATGCGCTATTTGATAAAATGGTAGAACATTATCACAAGAATCCTGAAAAACCAAAAAAGATAAAAGAAGTGATATACAGAGATGTCACACAATTCAAGGCATCCAATCAAACTGCTACCCTTACTTTGGATAGTCTAGTTTTTCTGGGAATATTGGAAAGGCATGATACCCTAACTGGTTACTCATACCCAATAGTAAAACCTGGTATGTATCTATAATGATAATGATAGTTATGATGACGATGGAAGTGATGATCATGGCAATGATGATGGTAATGGTGATGGTGGTGAAAATGATGATGATTTTGATGGTGGTGGTGATGATGACAATGGTGGTGATGGCGATGGAATTGATGGTGATGGTGATGGCAATGACGAGGATGATGGTTAAGAAGATTTGATAATGATTATGGTGCTGTTGATCCATGGTAAAAAAGGGGCTTTCATTTATTAGTGTATGGGGTCAGCAATATTGAGGGGGTTGCATTATGTTTGGGAGCTTTATAGGGGGGAGGGGTTGTTACTAATTGTATGCAGCTTTAGAAATAAGCTGGGAAAATAAATATTTTTGCAAACCAGGAAGGGGGGTTGCATAATATTTGGAAAAGACGACAGGTGAATCCCCCCCCCCCCCATACACTAATAAATGAAAGGCCCCCAATGATGATGACAGATGAGGCAAACAATGATAGTAAAATGGAATTAAACTATTACTTCATCCATCTGTTCATCCATCCATAAAAAAGAATAGATTTCCTAATAATTGAGATTTTGTTGATCCTATTTCCCAAATCTATTTCATATTTCTATTTTATATACTAGTTTACTCGCCAGTTTCCATTTATAATCAACCTATTTCATAGGCATTCAAGAAAACTTGGTCAATCAAATTAGATCAGTAGCACTGTACTATTCCGAGCCCAACAGCTACATCCATGCCTTGCTGACTGTGTCAAGGTTGGCAGATAAACTGGGAATATGTACTCCAGTTCTTAAAAAGTATTTTACTAAAGAAGAATATGACAGGGCAAGAGAAAGAATTGATATATTGGTTGGAATCGGAAGATGGGGCTTTAAAACTGATACAACTGAAAAATATCAAGCTATGTAAATAGGACAGAACTTTAATAATATGTCCCATAAATGATTCTGGTGTATTTAAAATTGTATATAATATACATTGTACAAAAAAAAGAGTGAAGTTAATACAATAAGATGTATTAACGCATTGGTTGCTATTGAAAAATGGGGCTTTAAAACTTTACATTGTATTTACAGAGACTAGGAAATTGAACATTTCCATTTGATTTTGAGTTTTTTCGATCCGTCAATCGCAGTTTTCAGTTTTTTGAGTTTACATTAAATTAACCAATAACTTAATGAGTTTATGTACAAGCTCTGCCTCCAAACTGATTGACAGATCCATAAAACCCAAAATATAAATTGAAATTTGATAGTCGCATTGCAATAGTTATCGCTGTAAAAGTACAACTAGGACAAATGGAAAATGTATACTTACTTTATTTTAACTTGTAATAATAATATTATTAGAATCAATTTTCTTCATGATATCCTTACAAGCAAGCAAGTATTTAATTAACAAATGATAAATCTTTCATCTTCAACAATATGAACAATAAACTTTTAATTACTTCTGTTCAGCTGAAATAGCTGTGTCTTAATATTTTTACTCTTGTATATAATAAATTTCTAGTTCTCTTACTCTTTTTGTCTTTATAATATTTACAAGTGATCGATTATATAGAGTACAAATATTAAAGCATATGTAACATAAACAGTACTAAATTCTCTATCTTCACAATAACCATAATGCCTTGTTTGTGGAGGGTACATATAGCTATTGTAATTCAAATCAAACAAATGTAAACAATATATCTACCCCAAAAAACAAGGCATTATGGTTATATGAAAGTGGAGAACAGTAAGGGTAGCTTATAGAAAGGAGATCTGCAACCTGCAATCTGAGACCGAAATGAATTGGCCGTTTTTTGTTTTTTTTTGCGCTTAGCACCTTGACAGTGCACGCAAATGAATTTTTAATGAGAAAAAACTGCCGTACCCAGGATTCATTTTAGTCTCAGATTGCAGATTCAAATCTCCTTCTGACAAGGTTTTTTGAAATAGGTGTATATAGTAAGGTATAAACGCATTTAGTTTCAATCAATAAAATATTATTTTTGTTACCTATTGTTACTTTTTTATTTTTTTATATATTTAGTTGAATCTTTGTTCTTGTTATAATATACCTGATGAATAATACACTGAAATAATATACCTGTGAAACAGTTAGCTGACTATTTAGTGCAATTTAATGCTAATTCTATTGTTTTCTATTGTTTAATTAGCACTAAATAGTAATTACTAAATTAGTTAATAATTAGTACTAATTAGTTCTATTTGTTTCACGGGTATGTTACTGGCACTCTATTATTCTTTGAGGTTTCAGTAATTTGCACTCTATTATTCTTTGAGGTTTCAGTAATTTGCACTCTATTATTCTTTGAGGTTTCAGTAGTTTCTGTTTGGCTTGGGATTCTGGGTGATGCAGTAATTGCACTCTTCGACTGTAGTAGTTCCTAATAAGATAAAAACATATTACTTTAAGTCTAATGTTACATACAGCCATTCTAACTTATTAATGTTGTCCAAAAAGCTAGACATTTTGACTATTTCAAATGTCACATGTTTTTATTAGATAGATATGCATTTAGAGTCTACTACACTAACTGTTACATTTATACTTTGGCAGTTCTTTCATGGGCAAATGAAACTCACTCGAGTGTAAAGGGTAAACAGAATAGATTTTCCACAACTTGAAATACATAACAAGTTTGTACTATAGATAGTTGATAATGAACAAAAGCAAACCATGCATTTAGAGCCTATACTTAGTCTACTAACTATTACTAACAATAACTATTTTTTCAAGAGCAGGAAAATCACTCTAGTTATATTAGCATTCCAAGTTCTTACCTGTTTATATTTATCAATAACAAGCTCTTTCAACTCTTGCGGCCATAATGGCCCTATCTTTATGTGGTTTTTCACCACAAACACCTAGTAAAAAGATCATAACACTAGTGTCAAACTCACTTTCCAGCTAGCTATGATGTGAATGGCTCATACTATACCGATACATCACAAAACATTATATTACCTTATTATATATCCTATTCAAACTCGTTTTCTTATTGGTCGAGAGCACGTCACGTGGAGGGAAATAAATCGATCTATTCCCCTTGTGAGAGGGAAATAAATCCACGTAAATAAAAAAAATTCAAAATGGAGAGAAAAGGTTTCTTCGTTTGAATAGGGTATACAATCATTTTGCTCAAAATTGGTCATGTGGTACAAAAAGGCACACCCCAAGGCCAAATTTTCAACATACATTTAACCACTCTAGTGATTTTCATAGTATAATAAAACACTTAATGACTGATCCCTTGGGAAATCAGTTAGTTTTGTTTCCCTCGAATCTCAATGTTTCCCTCGGCCGTAGCCTGGGGAAACATTGAGATTCTCGGGAAACAAAACTAACTGTTTCCCTCGGGACCAGTCATTAAGTGCTTAATATTAACATTTATCAAATTACATTAATTTATTACATCACATTAATTACATAACACATTTACATCACATAACATTAAAAAATATCTGGGCATGTATAGTTACCTCTTGGCGACTAGTTTCATAGAGACTTCCAATTGGCCCTGCAGATATCCGTACTTCTATTACACAATAATTTTGATCTGGCCTTTCCAATTCCTTCACTGTAACACTATATGTGAATAGAAATTGAAATAAATAACACTATTATTTTAATAATCAAGTAATTAAGCAAGTAAGGTAAATTACAGAGAGCCAAGGCAATACACAATATATATATTTATCAAATTTATGAATAATTAATGACCTATTAGTCCAATCATGGTTCATGGTTCATTGTCCATTGTGGTCACATGTACTGTACCTTTAAATCCCAATAAAGCATTGATGTTTTATTCATCAGTTTCATTAACTTTGATAAAGATCTGATGAATAAAACATCCAATGTGTATCAATTGAAAGTTAATAGTGCTGATGGCATAAACACCAGCAAAGGTCTCATCGCATCATCGACCTTTGCTGGTTTTTCAAACCATCTCACTTTCCTAGCAGCCTCCTACTGTACCTTACAAGACCTCTTTCAAATGTGGGATGTCAATGACAGTGCGCATGATCATAATGTAATGATCACGTCATTACTAGAAATGTGCATTAATCTTGGACTTTTCTTTAATAACTAATTAGTAAATGAGTTTTCAATGAATGTTGGGATTTGATAAGTCACATAAATATTCGCGTCCAACCTTTATGGGCTTAAAAAGGCTCACCTTTTTAAATGCCCATAATGGTCTCCCGCTCATATTTTATCTATTTACATAAAGAGCAGGGGTCACAGGGCTATATGCTTATTGCAGAGGTAATTAATTAACTGATTTCACTACACAATTGAAAAGGTGTTCCAGCAAAAGCTTTTTTTAACCATCAATGAGTTTTGGTTTGTTGTTTTTGTGTTGCGTTTGCAAATATCACATGTGGCTTGAAAGTTGCATTCCATGGTATGCTACTCAAACCCATTATATAACTAGTATTTAGCTAAATTGTATTCAATGATTTTGCAGTACCCCTTTAACTGCTGTCATACAAATATGATCATGTCAGCCAACTCCCAGGGGCTTTATAAGTCAGTTTGACTCAATAGCCCCTTCAGTTTCCTGTGCCATCTTGAAAGATTTGCAGTGAAACAAACAAACATTAAGCTTGCAATGATAGAGACACGTGAATAATGGTCCCGCAAGGTGTTGAAAGGTCTCTATCATTGCAAGCTCAACGTTTGTCTCACTTCAACACAAAGGCCAAGCTACCTTTCAAGATGGCGGAGAGAAGTGAAGGGGACTATTGTGTGTGATAAGAAGTAAATTTTAAGTACATATCAGCAAGCTAGTAAGTAAGTCAGTAAAGTCTAATACATACACTCATACCATAGAAATTCATGATATGCAAAAGTGTTATTTACTTCATTGGTATTTTCGCCAGAGCATCAAAACCTTCCAAACATGCCTATTTTAGGTGGTTCTTTCACATGACAGTGCTAAAATATTAAAATGTCTGTTTACTTGAAAAAATCATTCTATGCTAGTTATGAAAGTGGTCTATGCAAAAGTGTTATCTATTTACACCATCAGTATAATATTTATTGTCAAAGTAGAAACAAGATGTTTACTATACATACCGATAACAATTAGGCCCAATGGGTGGAGTAAAACTAGAAAGTGCATTGTCAACGGCAAGTCTATAAGCGTCTTCTTGTCCTCGACTTAAATATATTCCGAACACTTCACCTGTGCAGAGTTAATATAAGGAACAATAATTAAACAATTACAACATAAAATACAGCCAATCAAAATAAAGCAGTTGTATATTCTGCAGTATTACAATGCCCTTTCCATGAGACATTGCAGGTTCTCTTCTTTTATGTGATGTGGGGTAAAACAGTTATAAAGTGTTTACTTGTGACATACCGTGAATATCCCAATTCCCTAGGGGCTTGTGTAGTCAAATTAAAAAAACATCGTCGTCAATAGGCTTTAAGTCTACGCGACTAGCCCGAAAGGTAGAAATCACCGAAGCAGCGAATTATTCATAATTAGTTGATTGAGTGCGTGGGGTATTGCATTAGATACTGTGTGCATTTATCCGCTTCAGTGATTTCTACCCATGCTACCTTTCGGTCTAGTCGCGTAGACTTGAACGACAATGTTTTTCGAATTGACTGTATACTAGAAAATACATGTGGCTTGAAAGATGCATTCCATGGTATACTACTCAAACCCATTATGTAACTAGTATTTAGCTAAATTGTATTCAATGATTTTGCAGTACCCCTTTATTAAACTGCTGTCATACAAATAGAGTATTTCACAAGCATTAGATAATACTTTAAATATATCAAAACAAACAGTTACAGTGTTAAAATACACTACCTCTTCTAACACCAAATAATAAGAAACCACCATTAGTATTAAGTAGAGCATTGCCATATTCTCGTATCATCTGAAATGTAAAATCAAAAGAGCAAATATACAAGAGATATATAAAGAGCTTGCAATGTAATACAATATTTCACATTGATTGAAAACAACAGCAAAAATAAAATCAGTTGGCCATTGACTACAAATTTTTAAAAGCTCAAATATTTGTTCAACATTATTTATGAATAAATCAATCAATTAATGAATGAGTAACTAAGGGTCGGGCTGTTTATATGAAGGCGAGTTGTCCCTGCAAGCCGGGATGACTCTTTTGTTTTGCATATCCCGGGGGACTCAAAACAATAGTTTTATCCCGGCTAGCAGGGACAACTCGCCTTCATATAAACAGCCCCTAAATAATGAATGACTGGAGCATGATGGTGATCGCCCATCGTTCAAAAGTATTCGATCTTGATCAAGCGTTCGATCGAATACACGTACGTCTATTTCACATCCAAAATAACTTACTGTTTCAAAGTGTTCTTCGTTTTTTGGCTCGTCAAACTCAAAATATTGCACGTTATCTCTCTTGGCGTAAATATCGCGAAGACGTAGTTTAGCCATTTTGCAAAACAATCTACTTGTGTTAGACTATTATGGATCATTACATCCTCGGTAACCCAGGGGTATTCTTCTGTCGCTCGTTTCTCGCTTCCACAACAACCGAGAAACGAGCGACAGAAGAATACCCCTGTGTTCCCGAGGATGGGATCATTATGGGTAAATATTTTATCTGAAAAATGGCGCGAAATATTTCAGCCAATCAAACACTCGCGTTAGTCTATTGCGGAAAATGGAACGAACGCCTGTCGTTATCTGCAAAACCACTAAATTTTGCGACGAGATTATTGACCTCAATTGTCCAAATTGTATGAAGTTTCTTTATTCTCTGCGGCTTTTTTTCCAACTCAGGTAAGTATCTTTAATTATGTTAAGTTATTGCAATAATCCCGTGAAATTATAATGTCATTGTTCACATTTAATTACCAGAGAAAACAGTTGATATACGGTCTACCACTACTACTAATAATAATACGAATATTTATACAGGATAAACCCTTCAACAATACTGCTGTTATCAATGGGGGTCCTGTTCAAAATATCATAAAGAAACCAATGTGAAAGATAAATTAAAAACTAAGAATACATCTATAAGATATAAAAATTTCAAAAACTAGGAAATATAAAAATATATAAAAAGTATAATATAAGGCCAAGTAAAAAAAAACATATGTTTATCGTCCCCGCCCGCTTCAATTTTTTGGGCCGCACGGATTTTTTTATTATTTGTTATTACAACATCAGCTTTAATAAATACGAAGAAGATAAACAAAAAAAAAGCGACAGGCGTTCAAGTTGTACGTTTGTATATTTGTTGCTGTTTAGAATATATTTGAACAATTATATCAACCAAAGTTGCGTATATTTATTGACTCTTTTTCCGGAAAATTCGATCCTTTTCCCTCGTAGGTACCTGGAATCGTCATTACATGGGTTAAAGCTGTGAATAAAACAACTTATGGGAAATAATAAAAAATAAAAAAAACCGCCCGCCCGCATTATTTTAATTAAAAATTCGGACGATAAACATATGGTTTTTTTTACTTGGCCTAAATATAAAATATCTATCAATCGTCAATCTAGAGATTAATAATGTTCATTTGTAGTGTTCAATAATATTCA
This sequence comes from Metridium senile, assembly GCA_949775045.1. Lineage (NCBI taxonomy): Eukaryota > Metazoa > Cnidaria > Anthozoa > Actiniaria > Metridiidae > Metridium > Metridium senile. Next base: position 7,657,234 of record OX459101.1, on the reverse strand, counting down.
TTTATAATGTTCATTTAAAAGTTTTTTCAAAATCTTTTAAATTGTTAGTCTTTCTTATTTCTAATGGAAGTCCATTGTAGATTGGTCAAACCTGAAATTTTACACCCCAAAAAATACATGGCATGCAAATTTCGAACCAAAAAAAATACAAGGCTTAAATATATTGAATTGTCAGTATATTTCTTTACGGAACTTACGCCTTGCTGGAAAAAATTTCAAATGAATAATTTTCTGATACACGGATCGAAACACGGAGATGTGGACACCTCAAAAAATAACCATTAAGATTTATATATTTATCAGGGACCGCGGAGACGGGGGGGCTGGGGGGGCCGTGGCCCCCCCACTTTTTGCACTTTTTGCACGTTTTGCCCCCGGACCCCCTAGAAACTCACGCCTTCGGCGCTCGTCAGCCCCCCCACATAAAATACGGCTCCGCGGTCCCTGTTTATACACATAATTTTATGACGCTTTTAATCCCTGCTTGCTCTTTAATAACATGAAAAGCCTTCACAATTTAATCAGATGAATGTGAACCTAGAGGCCCGTGTCAGCTGAATTTAGAATATGGAATTATCAGAAGTTGTGTAACAAATATTTTTGAACAAAACTTTCACACCTATTCTTTCTATTGTGTTCGTGTGATGAAAAAATTATAATAGTTTGAAAGACTCAAAAAGCCAAGATAAATCCCCTAACGACTGTAAGCAAACAAACAGGAAAAAAGTAGCCAATCGCATAAACTAGGAAGTACACTACGTTAGATTTACATAACTTTGATTGACCTTTTGAAAATGGATATACCACGACTGACGGACTCGTCTTGGTTGGACTCAGAGGAGGCCGGTCACCATCCGCGCAAAGGATTATGGTCCGAAATAGATTTTCAAATAAACGCGGCTCATTTGACCTTGACCACCGACGCGTAAACATCTCGGTGCACGTGAGTCTCTGAGTCTCCCATGAACGCCATCAAAGAGCAAGCTTCCCAAGCGGATATTTTTGTAGAGAATCAGTTGATATTAGTACACTGTGTGGATAGAACATATACATTTGATCTCACAGTACCTAGCCTACCTTTTTTATCTATAAGTGTAATTTATTGCCACTTTAGTTTTGAAAATTTGCCATCCGAAAGACGTATGATGATTCTTCCCAACGACGCTGGTTTACTCGAACAGTTTTCTCAAATGTATAGTCCGTGCCTTGTCAGAGTGGAACAAAGTGTTATTTATGAGGTATGTTTTTTTATGTATACAACTTCATGACTTTCCTGATCTACATTTATATACAAATTGTTTCGAAAATGTAACCTTGTGTCTGTTAATGTCGATCAGTAAAAACTGTGTAGTTTACAATAATCCATAGTCCGTGTTGAATTGAAATACAAATACTACAAAACATCAGAAAGAGAGAGATATACGTTGTATATATATTTATATACGAGGACTGTTTTGTGTTCAAAATAAATTGTGTAAGATTTTAATGTTAAGATTTGAGAGTGGTTGACTATGAGAAAGTTTAGGTTTACTAATCAACTAGCGAGCCATATTCATGTTATAAACACGAGAGTAACACTCTGTTTGACTGTGTTTTTAGTGTAATCCCGACGAAGTAGAGGAACAGGATCGTAAGATTTTACTATGTTGGAGATTCACTGTTCTCGAGGACTTGAATAGTGATACACAATGCCCTAACAATGAAAGCTGTGAAGATCTCAACTTCGCTCCACTGCTAGACTTTGAAAGAGTTGTGTGTAATTGCACACAGTTCCCAGCCGTTGGTACTGTTCTGATAGGTGTTCATTTGCTGGACATAGATGATGGTAAGTAAATTAGAATACCAATAATATGTATTTTCAAACATTCAAACCATCATGTATGGACTCACGAATAGAATCGACCATGATATACTGTTCTTGAATGTTTTTTTTTTATTAACACTGATTTAACATATTCTTTATAAACCTACATAACTTCTTACATACACATCTCTTTTCATCCTGGCAAAGAATATATTCATAATTAGAGTGCTTACACCATGTCCATGAAACAAAATCAAAATAGTTAGTATCTAATGGTTTTTGATAAGTATAGTTTTTCACTCAACTGTAACTGCTTTATAACTTTCTGTTGTCTTGAGTATTTGGTTTCCCTTGAATATTGTTACTGAATACTCAAGACAATAGAAAGTTATATAAGCTGTACCGTTCGCTGTACCAGTTGATTGTTAGTGAAAATAAAAACTATCTATTTCATGGACATAGTGTAAGCACTCTAAGAAACTACATCCAATCAATATATATTACTGTTTTATGTAACTGCAAGTTTCATCACAAAAACTTCTCTTCTCTCAGCAAAACAACTGATAGTTTTTACATTGTTAATTTTTTTTGCACAGATCAGCAGCCAAGATCTGTTGCTCTTAGTGAAGATGACAGCACAGAAGATTTGGATGGAGATGAAGAAGATTGGGAGGAAGAAGTAGACGAGGAGGATGTGACCCACACCCTACCTTTTAAGTGTATAGGAGCAGCACATGAGAAAAGCAGACAAGAACATTTGGAACAAGCAGAAGAAGTATTGGCGCAAGGTGGAAATGTTCAAGTCAAGTTACGGCCCGAGCCTGACAACAAATTTGACAAAGACGCTATAGCAATAGACATCAATTACAAAGATGATTGTGGATGGGTTAATGTTGGCTACATTGCAAGGGAGCTAACAAGGTATCTACACACTTTAATCCAAACAGACAAAATAGTTGCAGTTTCATTGCAACACATTAAATTCCGAGTCTACTTTTTGAAGATGGGATTTTACCCTAAAGTCCTAATAACAAGAAGAGGTGCTTGGGAGCACATTGTAGTAAAACAAAGTAGAGGTGTCCAATAGAAAATACAATGTACTGTAGTCCAAAACCCGAACATCACAATGCTACAATGCTTTGGCCGGTTGTATGAAGGGTGGATAGCGCTATCCAGCGGATAAATCATTATCCAGCAGATACAATCTATAAAAAACCTATGCAGTGGACAACTTTATCCGTTGGATAACTCTATCCACCCTTCGTACAACCGGCCCCTGTAGGCTAAAGCTTAGATCAGTGAGCTAGTATATTTATATTTTACTTATTTGTTTTGATTCAGTATCTATTTAGTTAGTTTAGCAAATATTTAGAAACCCAGTTACACAGTACACAATTTGCACATCCCAATTGTTTCAAAATAATATTTAGCTAAGTGTGCTAGACAAAAGAGAGCTTATGAATGGGGTTCTAAGATATTTTCCAAACTACTGAAGTGTAACCAGTTACAGTACGACTATGCCAACCAAAGCCACTCAAACAAATTTTCAATAGAATTCTCACAAATTTATCATTCAAACTAGTCTTCAAGAAAAAAGTTGTTAGTTTGAAATTCTTTTGTTCAAATGCTCAAACATGATTGGATAATTTGTGGAAAATTTGTTTCGGTGGCTTTGGTTGGTGTAGTCACACTGTAATGTTTTTAAGAAACATTTTACAAACTATAAAGGAAAGAAAATAAATGTACATATATTTAAAATATTTTTATTGTATTTGGATTACAGCATTCCTAGCTGATATAAAGTTGATGTTTTAATCTGATTATATACAAATAAAATGGTTTTTCATCAGTATATTACATATATCCCTGGTTTATCTTTGTTTGACCTGGTTTGCGGGTTATTTAGCAATTAAGTGGTTATCAATGAATATTTACCGAGCGGCGAGTTTTCGAGCCGCGATGAAAATATTCATTGATAACCACTGAGACCGAGGTGAATAATTGTTTTAGTATATACATGATTCACAACCAAACAAAACAAAAATTTTTGTATAGATTAAGAAATTTATTGCATAACATTACAAGGCGTACAAACGTTGAACCTCGTTTTCTATGAATTCAAAATTTTTTATGTTTTAAAATGCCGTTTTACCTTGAAAAACACTTAAACCAAACTTTGTAGCTTTGTGTTTTGTGGAATTGCGTTTTGTTGAATTTTTTCAATTTCTTCATCGGTAATTGTTGCAAAACGAGACGCCATTTTGCCGAGAAGCAATATTCCGAGCTTGAGCGGTGAATATGGTCTCAGATTCCGAGATAGCTAGCCAATGAGAGCGCGCGTTCTTATGAGGTTGTGAATCATGTATATACTAAATACAGATATATATATACCTGGGTATTCTATATATAATCTCAGGTTTTCTATATATAATCCCGCTACCTTGACCAGTTCAATACTTCAATACATCACTTACACTTAGGCTTTTTAAAAGACTTGGAAATTTTGGTTGAAATTTGCTAAGACACAATTTTAGGTGAAAAATATAAGTTTTTGATACTGAGAATCAAACCCGGGCCTTCCGCTCTGAAATCCCCTCACCCCCCAAATGTACAACTGATTCGATTCCCAAAAAGCAATGAATGGAAAAGCGAGTCATGGTATATACAATAAATTTTGTTAGTATTAATTGAAAGGCCATTGTCAAATGTTTTCTTATGTGGATAAAATAATAACGAATGATTACTAAATGGCTTTTAAAACGAACAAGTATGCTATAATAAAACGAAAAAGTTAGTGATCTTCGAGAAAACCTGCAAACTTCTTGCGATTGATTAATTATCCTTAAATGTCATGACTATTGTGCCACCAACTATGGAATTTTATTGTTGAGCTGGTTTATTGGGGTGGTGGCGGCAGATTTTCAGCTGGACGGAAATGAGCAGATCTAACAGTCAACTGGCCACGCTGTGGGATTGCTGCTCTGTTAGCAACAAAAACACCTGGGTCTGCTCTTCTTGAAATGACCACACGGTCCAGCCTTTCAATTCCCCCAGATGGTACATTGAAGCTGGGGAGTACACCGTCATTGAACCTTCCATTTACACCAGTGTAGTGGTAAAATGGCAGGTCCGGATCGCACTTCTTTGTGTACTCCAGCATGACTTTGGGGAATACCTCATGGAAAGCTTTCTCATCGAATATTTTTCCTAAAAGCTCATGTAAGAAGGCAAAAATGCCCTCAACATCATCAGTAGACCCTGCCCTTGGGTGTTCAGGTGGTAGTCCTCTCTCTCTACCATACCTTCTTCTATACTCTTGGCTTTCAATGTTTGTGGTCAAGGCCACAATCACCTCCCTGGTGAGTCCTCTGATCCCTTTGATGGGCCTATATATAGCAAATAAAAATGATATTAAAAGCCAAATTTTATTAAATTGTGCAATAAAACATACCTGGGCAGAAAATAGAGCTTTTACTACTTTCATTGCATAACATAATCATTAGACTAGAGATATCACAGGTGGCCTTAGCATGTAAAAGCTGATATCCTCTGAACTGCCTCGGCAGCAATTGAAACAACTGAAACAGCAGCAATTTGCTGAAAACAAATTTTATAACTAATGCCAGTCAGTAATAAAAGGATTTTAATAAAATTCTGAATGATAGCTGAACAATAATATCTAGCAAGCTACCTGTTGATGTCAATGGTTGAATAATCGCGGTTGTTCTCAAAGCAAGGCATCCAGTCTTCAAGGAGGAAATCCAGCATCTGGTTGTTGTACCTTGATCTTTTGTCCTCTGACAAGCCTCTCCCATCACTGGCCTTGTGCCAATTGGCAATGGCATGCACAAATCTGGCTTCAAAGTTGTGGTTATTGCTGTCTAGCCAATTGGCGACTGTTGTGGACAGCAACTTTTCTGCATCTTCCACATTCTGTTTTCTTTTACCGGTTAGTGCGGTGTATGTGAGACCTGTGAATGGGTCATGCATGCACTTGACAAGAGCTCTGAGGTCGAACCCACTCACAGCACCATTTCTCACACACATGGCAATTCTTTTCAGGACATGATTATGATCCTCCCTTTCGTGATGGGGCTCCCCATTGTACACTTCTGGGACGTAGAGGTGTTCTTTAAAGTTGACACCTTGTGCAGTGTAGGTCTGGATATTGAACCGGTAAATGTACAGTGCCATCAAGGATTTCAGTAAATCAGCTTTTGTCTCAGTCTTACCTAGAATAGATCAAGGAATGACAGCAACAAATTAACTGTGACCACTGTTATCATGATTATTTGCATACATCTGTCTATCAATTTTTGCCCTAATAAGCATTTTACCCAATGTACTGTTTGCGTGTACACGTGCTGATTGGTTGTGATTTATTGTCAATTACAAGACAGGCATTCTTGTTTTGTTGTGAGCAATTTGTGAATTTTGATATCGAAGATATAAGGCTTTATGCAAATGATAAGCATTTAATGGCTTACCTGCTACCCAAGGATGTGGATTGTAGTTAATGGGATATTTCACTCTACGTAGACAATACAGGGCATTCTTGAAGGTGAGGTCCAAATTGGTCATGGTGTTGTGGAGGAAATGGACATCTTCAATAGGAATTGCTGGGTGGTTCTGGGCAGGAAACACTGCTCCACCTTAAATTGGAGTAAAAAAACATTGTTTTAATTTATATTCAAGGCAGACTGATAGCTTTAAATAGAATGAATGAAAGATGAATTGTTTTTTTCAGAATAAATTCATTATCAGGGGTTGGTATTCAACCGAATAATTTTGTATGACAAATCACATCTTCAAAATACAAACTTGGCATTCCTCTTACCTATGTGTCTAGGTTTCAAAAACAATTCTATCTGATGCGCCGAAGTTGATCTTGCCTCTGATTTGGCATCCATCATAATCTGTATGACACTTATAGGCCTAGTCGTTCCTTGGGTTCTTAATGAGTTGAATTCCCCATCAGTGGCAAATCCTGCATATTAAAAGTAATAAAATTAGTTTAACCATACTTTGAAAATATTCATGTTTTAGTTTTTACAGTGTCATATGTTTAAAGTTTGAAGTCGTATTTTCTAACCAGTATTTTAATCTTAGTCTTAGTCAAACATTGAACTAGAATTTTCAGACCAGTTTATCAATTCACATGGGGTACTACAATCATGTAACTGTCACAAAAATATTAAATGTTCTTTCACACTGCCGTATTATGTTTTGGTCTAAAGGGAACATTTTATGCTAATCGAACCATACCATTAATAGGAACACAACTTACAATGACCTTTTGATATATTTTTTGGCTTTTAATTATTATAAAGCCAAAAAAATATGATAATTCCTCAGTACAAAAGAGCATTTTCATGGGATTTTATCAGATATTAATGTAGTTTTACAGGCAATAAGTTTGCTCATTTTGCTTTGATTTGTTTTTCAGTTGAAACATTTTTTGACAGATGTGACTGCTATCAATAAACTGAAAGAGCAAACACTTGAGGATTAATGATCACACAATGCTAGTTGTCAAAACAATTTTTGGGTTTTACTTTGCATTTAATTACTTTGCATTTAATTAAATTTTCAAATAAAAACTACATACCAACAGTCGTCATGCCAATGGCGTTCATTAGACTTCTCAACTCTTCCCTCAACTCTCTCAGCTTCCCATCAGTAATACTCTTGTACTTGATAACACGCACAGGTATTGCGTATGGCTTGAAGTTCCTGAATTCATCACTTATCATGAAGAGTAACAAATGTGAAGCGGCATCCCTCTTTTTCATGTAAACTCCTTTTACATACTCTTGCAACAATTTCCTCAAATCTGTAAGTTCCTTTCCAATGTGATGTTGTCCACCCAATCTAGTAAGAATGTTCCTGATCTGATGAGATAGTGCTTCATTCTGTCCGACAAGCTGAACATAACCTTCCACATCCCATGCTAAGGCAAAAACAGAATCTTCTGGTATATTGGGTAGATCCTTCTTGTGGTTGTAAATACTCTTGGCATCAAGATGACCTTTCTTTAAGAACTCATTCTCTCCAGCTAGTTTCCTCAGTTGTTTATCCAAGTCTTCTCTAATGAGACTATTGGAGGTCCTTTTGTGACAACCAATCCCCCTGATGTAACTTAGATAGTCAAGATATTCCTTATGTTTCTTTTTGAGGCTCTCGTCTCCCATGTCTATGTCACCAGACCATTCATTCCGCATTGATTCTCTAAGTCCAGCTTGTAAGTCGGTTCCATCTGCCTTAATCCACCAGCGCCCACTGGGATGTATTTTGTGTACATGGTGCAAAGCAGAGGCCTATAATGCAATCAGTGCACTTATCAGACAGCTGTACATTACACAAGAATTTGTATAACATACCCCTTGCATGTGATGTCAGAGCAGCTCCATCAGGAGGACAAAACAAAGGACTTTTGTTCTCTTGGAAGCTGCAGGAACCTATTGTATTGTCCTCCAGATTGAGCTGCATTCCAACGAACTGCAAGGAGTCTATAGGTCACCCAGTCATACTATGCACAATATAAATTACCTTAAACAACTATGCATTCATTATCAACAAAACATTAGCATGATTTTGTTCAGAATAGTGCTAATCAAACAATGGAAGCAAAGGGTTTGGTACAAATTAGCACAACTTTGTTAGCAAACTATTTTGTGGCCATTGATAGTGAATGCACTCTATCATATTAGTATGTCTCAGACTTTGTTGTCTGATGATACAATGTTAACATAAATGTAAGGTTGCATCTACACAAAAGTTAGTACATCTAGATGTTAGCTCCAAAACTTAACTGTTTGGTTACTGAAGAATAATATTTTATGGATTACCTGAATTTCTGCTCCTCTTGGGAATGGTGCTTGTTTTATTGATCGTCTTGTTGTTCTTGCAGAAGGCCCAGCAATATTCACTTTCGCCTACGAATTAAAATTAAAATGTTTTTAAAACATACCAAGAAGATGTAAAGATAGAAGTATAGTAGTTGTGACCTTATAGATGTAGTAGCAGTTGTATAAGAAACATATATCCAATGCAGGTTGCTACTACTTGTGTAACAACTTCTACATATTAATTACCTAAAATTTACATGTAAGGTTGGGTCACCCTTGGGTGCCCCTATCTCCATGGAAAAAGGCCATTGGAAGTGTACAAACTGATGTATATATACGAAAATAATGACAAATAGTTTCTCATTTTTTTACACAAGTTAGCCCCTCTATTGTGAAATGCATTCAAACATGTCAAATGAAATCAATTTCTAAATAAGGAGACTTTTGTGATGCTATAAGGAATAGTAAATGAAAGAAACATACCGCTTCTCTCTTTTTTCCCAGTACATTCTTTTATTGCATTTGCGCACTCATCCCAGAATTGTTTGCGCTTGTGCGTTGGCCAACTATCATCATCAGAGTCGTGGTACAAGGCGATGAACTCAACCAATGCACAGATCTCATTCTCTGTCCATGTATTGGATGAAACTGATTCCTAAATACAATAACATACTGAATATTAGTGACACCAATGTTTTAACAACACTCCTCAATATAAGTCTAAGGCTGAGTACATCATTTTATAAATAACATTCATTTCTAAAAGAGATTTGTAGTACTTTCACATTGATATTTCTATTCAGTACATTGTTTCAGTTAAAAAGTAGAAATAATTATTGTTCATATAGATATCAAAAATAATATTGAACTTACATGCATATAAAATAATTATTTTAGTGAGTTGACTAAAAAATTAATTATATCCATCTAAAATAAGTTTCACAAATAACAATATAAATATATATAAATAAAATAAATATATAAATAAATATATAAATAAATATATAAATTTGCAGTTATCTTATGTTGAATTTGCGTGCATGCAGCAGCGTAGCTGTTGTTGACTCGTGCAACTCAAGCGAACTTTATTGAATAATACAACGAAAATCTTAAACAAATTCTACTTACTTGAAAAATAGGAGATGGTTGCGAGGAGCAGAACAGTGATTTCCTTGAAGTTGTGGCTCGTTTAGACTTATTGGGCTTCTTCCCCGGAGTATCGCCAGCAGGCCGGTGTTGTCTCTTTGAAGACGATTTATCAGATGTGTTTGCACTAATAAAATATCAAAATAAGGGCAATTAGCCTCGGAAAATATGTTTTAAATAACCAATAACCATTTGTACGATGATTATCGATGATTATCGACTTACATTATCGTAAATATGCACTGAAATATGTTTTCGAACACTAGCGCGGGAGTTCGATACTGCGCGCCATATACGGTTACAACGAGTTTTATCACTACAATGAGGCAATTTTAAAATGTATATATCTCTGAAACCGTTGAGGGGTCAAGGGGGGTAAACACCTCAAAATTACAGTTTAGTTCTTCATCTATCATTACATGTAAAGATTAGTGAATTTTTTTCAGAGAATAGGCGAGTTTTGGCTGATTTAAGATTCTAACTGCAAAAAGCTATTCGCACCTTGAGGCTGACGACACGAATAAATTTCATGTCAAATTTCTCAATGAGAAGTTCCTTACCTTTGCATTTTTTCCACGTAGTGTGTTTCTTTGATTCATAATCTTCGACTCTGTCGAGTTTTACTTCAGAATTGCCGCTTTAATAGATTTAGAAAGTCCACTTTTGAAGTCTTTGTATAGTTTTGTGTAGCATAAATTAAACGCCAGAGCAATCATGAGTGGGCTAATGTGATTGGCCCATTTTTGACCATGATCCTCGCTGCGATGGGTGACCGGCCTCCTCTGATTAGCACGTATATCGGAGAATATACAACTATTAGTCACACGACAAGCATGTAAAAACAGGATACATAATGAATAGTGAATAAACTTCTCGTACGTAAGAGAAATGATTGTAAACCTAGGTATGAATGACTGTAAACTTAGGTATGTTGTTCCTGTTAGAGTTTTGATATAAATATAGGTAGAAAATCGATGTATAGGCAGTAAAAAGTTGGATTGCGAATTGTAAGAAACGCAAATGTACCAGTGACAAGGGAATAAAAGGTTTGACGCAAAACGAAGTTGTAGTGGTCTACTTGGATAGACACGTTCGTGGATAGCTCTACGAAACTTGGTCCTTCGAGCCGGATCAGCCGAGAAGAAGAAAAATCTCGAAGATGGCGGACGAAATCGCAAAGAGAAAGAAAGTACGGTCAGCTCACCGCGGAGCTGCCTGTAAGCTGATCAACAAGACTAACGAGAAACTAAACGAAGACGGTGAAGAACTAGAGGAGTTGTGGGCACGACAACAGATCACCGCTCTTCAACAAAAGGGAAAGAAGCTACAAGAGCTTGATGATGAAGTAGTCGATCTCCTCGTCGCAATCGAGGAGACCACTGAGGACGACATCGAGAGGGTGATAACGGAGGGAGAGAAGCTGCGCAGCGATCTTCTTGCCGTAACACTTAAACTGGAAAAGGAGCTGAAAACAAATCAAGAAACACCGCTAAACACCTCAACGACAAGCACAGAATCCACAACCCAAAAACAAATCACCGCAAGATTACCGAAACTGCAGATGTTGCGGTTCAATGGCAAACTGCAAGAATGGCAAGAGTTCTGGGATAGTTACGAAAGTACTATCCACAAAAATGAGGCCCTCGCAAACGTAGATAAGTTTAAATATTTAAAGGGATTATTGGACGGACCTGCGAAGGCAACAGTGGCAGGTTTCGCGCTCACCTCGGCCAACTACGACGCAGCAGTAAAGACGTTACTTGAACGATATGGTCGAGACGAGGCGATACAACAAAGCCACATCAAGGATTTGATGGAAATTGAGCCAGTGTACAACGACGCTGATTCCACAAGATTAAGAAGGTTTTTTCAGGCTTGTGAGTCACATTACCGTGGCTTACAAGCGCTGGAAGTGAATGAGAACACTTATTCTTGTATAGTAGTACCGCGACTACTAGAAAAGCTTCCTTCACAGCTGCGACTGACCATTACGAGAGGACAGAAATTCCGCCTGTGGAAGATGAAAGACCTAATACACCAACTCAAGAACGAGATTGAACTGAGGGAAGACCACGATGCCATGAAACAGATAAAACCGGAAAACAAGCGACAGTACGGACAGCCACGTGCATCAGCGAGTGCCCTGCTGTCATCAAACAAGCCATTTACGAAGAAATGTGTGTACTGTTGGGGACACCACGAAGAAGAGGACTGTGCCAACATGAATACAGCGAAAGAAAGAAGGGAACTGTTAGTTAAGTATAACAGATGCTTTAAATGTTTAAAAAGGAACCATAGAGTGGTAGAATGTAGATCTAACCTAAGTTGTAAGGGGTGTGGGAGGAATCACCACGTCAGTATTTGTGAGGGTCAGGCCTCAGGGAAAACCCCGCAATTAGGTAATCAAACCACGCATTTATCGGAAATATCAAGTAATAACATAGTAGTTAATAATAATAACCAGGGTAAAAGCGCACCTAATATCGAGTCAGGAAATTATTACGTACACGCCAGTACTAAAGTTGCATTGCAAACTGCGCAAGGGATTCTTAGGAGTGAGGGGGAGAGTGATTTGAGCGTTCGCGCGAGAGTGCTCTTTGACGGAGGCAGTCATCGCTCTTTTATCACTTCATCAGCAGCACGCGAAGCTAGACTTCCAGTAGTAAGGCGCGAGTGGTTAAGCATCAACGCGTTTGGGGAGAGTGGTAAGAAGAGTGAACTAAGAAATGTTGTAGAGTTAACAGTTAGTCCAGTTAAAGGGAAGAACAGTGTTAGAATAGAAGCATTTGTAGTACCAGAGATAGCGCACATCCCAAACAATCACGTAGAGATAGCAAGAACTAGGTATTTGCACCTTAGAGGGCTATGGTTTTCTGATGTTAATCGTAGCCAAGACAAATTAGAAATAGATGTTTTAGTAGGAGCAGATTATTTGTGGCAGTTTCAGAAAGGTAGCGCAGTTAGAGGAAAACAGGACGAGCCAGTTGCCATAGAGACAGAGTTAGGCTGGGTATTGTCAGGCCCATTAGCAATAGAGTGTGAGAGATCAGATAGTGCAAACATAGTGACTGTCAACACTGTAGTAATGCAAGAAAGAAATAGCATAGACAGTCAGTTAGATAGACTGTGGGACTTAGATAGCCTAGGTATTAGGCCAGTAAATGAAGTACATGAAGAGTTTTCAGATAATATCGAGTTCACAGGTAAGCGTTATTCTGTGAAATTACCATGGAAAACAGGTCACAGACGGTTGCCTACTAATCAACATGCAGGACTTGCTTGTTTACGCAACCAAGTCAAAAAACTGCAAAAGACGCCCGCCTTACTAAAAGAGTACGATAGAATAATGAGAGAGCAGTTGGCCGCAGGTATTGTAGAGAAAGTGCCCGCAGTCGACTTAGCACGTAAGGTTCATTACTTGCCCCATCATGCTGTCGTACGGGAGGACGCCTTAACCACCAAGGTACGTATAGTTTACAATGGTTCATCGAAGGACGGTAAGCATGGCGTGTCATTGAATGATTGTTTACACACCGGTCCGTCGTTGAATCCATTGCTCCTAGATATATTATTAAGATTTAGAGAGAATAGAGTAGCCTTAGCAGGAGACATAGAAAAGGCATTTTTAAATGTTGACATTGATGACGCAGATAGAGACGTTGTAAGGTTCTATTGGGTAGAGGATGTTAACAAGGAAGATTTCAAGATAGAAACATACCGTTTTACTAGGGTAGTGTTTGGTTTAAATGCATCACCGTTCCTTTTAAACGCAACAATTAGACATCACTTAGCTAGATACAGTGAGAGTGATCCGAGATTTACAAGTAAGTTAGCAAAGAGCTTCTACGTAGACGATTTGGTGACCGGAGAACACACGGTAAGTAAAGCATTTGAGTTGTTTGAGAAGTCTGTGAGTAGAATGTCGGAAGCAGGGTTTAGATTGAGAAAATGGCTAACAAACAGTCGTGAGCTGAGAGAGAAAATTGAATGCGTAGAGAAAGGAAAAGAAGACAATGGAGACGAGTCGTATGCAAAAACAGTGTTGTCAACACAACAGAGTGGTCCAAAGAGAGACAAAATACTAGGCCTATCGTGGGATTGTGAGAGAGATTCGATCCATTTTAACTTTGAGCGCACAGCAGAAAGGGCAAAGCAAGGAGAGTTAACAAAACGCAGTGTCTTGAGTGTAATATCTGGATTATTTGACCCTTTGGGAATCTTCAGCCCAATGTCAGTAAGTATGAAAATTATGTTTCAAGAGCTTTGTACTGATAAGGTAGGTTGGGACGAACCAATCAACGACGAGTATAAGGTAAGATGGAACAAGTGGGTTGATGAGTTATGTGAGACAAAAGAGATAGTGATTGACAGGTGTGTGTATGATCATCCAGAGGATCGCGTGACTGAGTGTTATTTACACGGGTTTGGGGACGCGAGTACAAAGGCTTACTGCGCAGTGGTATATTTAGTATATGTACTTGACGATGGTTCACGTCATGTTAAGTTGCTAGCAAGTAAGACCAGAGTAGCGCCTTTGAAACAGCTTACCATACCGAGGTTAGAGCTTATGTCAGCAGTTATCTTAACACAGCTAGTTGAGACAGTGAAGAATGCATTGAGTGCACAATTAGACATAAAGGGAGTAACGTATTGGTTAGACAGTAAGACAGCTTTATGTTGGATACAGAATAGAGGCGAATGGAAGCAGTTCGTTCGTCATAGAGTTAATAGCATACTAGGTAAAACAGAGATGAAGTACTGGAGACATTGTCCAGGTGAGTATAACCCAGCAGATATCGGTTCAAGGGGCACATCAGCAGATGCCCTAAAGAAGAATAAACTGTGGTGGGAAGGCCCATCATGGTTGAAGTTACCTGACAGTGAGTGGCCATCTAAACTCGAAGAGGTGAGTGAAACCCAAGAGTGTAAAGAAGAAGAGAAGAAATCAGCCACTCTCTTAGCAGTAAACGAGGTAAGGGAATCGCCTAGTTTGAACAAAGTCATAGACGTAAGCAAGTATAGTGACTATAATAGGTTAGTGAGAGTGACAGCTTGGGTGTCAAGATTTGTAAACAACCTCCGAGTGTCTAGAGAAAAACGGGGGGAGCGAGTGAATGGAAAGTTAGAAGCCCAGGAAATCAGCGAGGCAGAGCAACGCTGGATAGTAGCAGCGCAAGTAGAATTAAAGCAACAAGGCAATTATAAGCAATTAGCTAGTGAGTTGAGACTAGATGATAGTAACAAGATAATAGTATGCCGAGGCAGATTAGAACATTCAGACTTGAGTGTAGAGGCTAGAGCACCAATTATACTTCCTAAGGAGCATAGACTAACAAGATTAATCATAGAACAGTGTCACAATAGAGTATTGCATAGTGGACTTAGAGCAACGTTAGCGGAGTTAAGAGCAAAGTTCTGGGTACCAAGAGGTAGACAAATAGTCAAGAATATTATAGGTGGTTGCGTGACATGTAAGAAGTTGATAGGGAAACCTTATGGAACACCAACGGAAGCGGCACTGCCAGAGTTTAGAGTTAAAGAGTCGCCTCCATTCTCTAAGGTAGGTGTGGATTTTGCAGGTCCATTATATGTTAAGGGATCGCAAAGTTCAGAAATGGACAAGGTTTACATTGCATTGTTTACATGTTGCGTGACTAGAGCAGTACATTTAGAGTTAGTGGAAAATTTAGAAGCACCAACCTTCATGAGATGTTTGAGGAAGTTCAGTGCTAGACGAGGTATGCCTACATTAATAGTATCAGACAACGCAAAGACATTTCAAGCAGCTAACAGGACGTTAAATAGTCTGTTTGAACATCCAGAGGTAAGGACTTATCTTAACAATTACAAGATAGTATGGAGGTTCAATTTAGCAAAGGCCCCGTGGTGGGGAGGGTTCTTCGAAAGAATGGTTGGTAATGTAAAACAGAGTTTAAGGAAGGTGTTAGGTAATGCTAGACTAACACATGATGAGTTAGTTACAGTTTTAACCGAGGTAGAGTCAACACTTAATTGCAGACCATTAACTTACGAATATGATGAGGTCGGAGAAGAAGTGTTGACGCCATCTCATCTAATTTACGGTAGGAGAATCAATAGTTTACCAGACGCAGTGGTAGAGCCAGACGATGTTAGAGAAGAGCCAGAATGTAGTACTAGGTTTAAGTATTTGAGTTCTACGTTAGCACATTTTTGGGGGAGATGGAGAAAGGAATATTTAGCCAATCTCAGAGAGTTTCATAAAACTAAGCGAGCAAGACAGAGTAAAGCAGTTATACAAGTAGGAGATGTAGTGACTGTGTATGAAGAGGGAAAAAAGAGAAACGAGTGGAAACTAGCAGTTATAGAAGAACTAGTTAGAGGCAGGGATGGAGTAGTGCGTGGCGCTAAGATACGAGTAATCACTAAGGGTAAGATAGTACGCATATCTCGACCTGTCCAAAGACTTTATCCCATTGAAGTCAGAGCTGATGAAGATGATGCCGCAGCGATGCGAGTTCCGCGTGTGCAGCAAGCGCGCAGAACCTTACCTAGACGCAATGCAGCTTTAGACGCTGGTTGGAAAACTCGTTTAATGCTTGACTCGTAGACGAGTCAAGGGGGGGAGTGTGTCGAGGAGTAAAATTAGGCATTTTTACAGTATTAATTTAGTCGATTATTTAGCATTTATTTAGCCTTTGAAACCAAAGATTTAGCATAACATATAACATAACTTAGAAGTATTAGTCACGTTATACCGGTATTGATAGTGTCATTCGTCATATGTCGGGTGGGACATTCAATAACAAGATTAGAGATAACAATTTAAGGGATTAGCACGTATATCGGAGAATATACAACTATTAGTCACACGACAAGCATGTAAAAACAGGATACATAATGAATAGTGAATAAACTTCTCGTACGTAAGAGAAATGATTGTAAACCTAGGTATGAATGACTGTAAACTTAGGTATGTTGTTCCTGTTAGAGTTTTGATATAAATATAGGTAGAAAATCGATGTATAGGCAGTAAAAAGTTGGATTGCGAATTGTAAGAAACGCAAATGTACCAGTGACAAGGGAATAAAAGGTTTGACGCAAAACGAAGTTGTAGTGGTCTACTTGGATAGACACGTTCGTGGATAGCTCTACGAAACATATTCTGGAAGCACTTCTCATGGCCAAAAAACAATAGGGATATACCAGATAATAAATCTATCACTTCAGTGGATTTAGACGGCCATCCAAATCTTCATTCCTGTCCGTGTTCACTACTATATTAATCAGTTTTATATCTCCTCCCCAGTTTCCCTACCTTTTTCCCCTGAGCCTGAAACTCAGGTTATAAGTTAGGTTTACCCGTTTCTATCTAATGGGTCTATCTTTGTGTCGAGATTTAAGGGACGGACCATTAGAAAAACCCGGGGGGGGGGGGGGGGGGATTTGGGGCTGTAAAAAATCTCTGCAGGATTTTTCTTTCTTGGGTTCAAGCCTTTTTAGGGTCTTGATTCCCTGCAGGATTTTTTTTCCCTCACAATATTTCCCTGCAGGATTTTTTTCTCTCACAATATTCCTCTGCAGGATTTTTTTCTCTCACCATATCCCTCTGCAGGATTTTTTTGGAGGGAATTGTCACCCCGATCCCCCCCCTTCCGGGTTTTTCTAATGGTCCGTCCCTTAATTACACATGGCGCGTAATACCACAGGTAAACATACAGGTCAATTACTACTCTATGCCGAAGTAGCCTAAGTAAACACACTAAGTGCGTCTAGTACCATAATCTACACTGCATGATTTATGCTGATGACTGCCAGTTATCTGACAAAGCCCGTGATCTTGGAGTCATCCTCGATTCAAAGCTGGATTTTCGTAGTCATATTAATAACATCTGTCGATCGTCTTCATTGATCATAAGAAACTTAGGTCGCATCCGGAAGTATCTCAATCGTAATCAGCTTGAACGATTGATCTATGCTTTTATTTTCTCAAGACTTGATTATTGTAACAGTTTATTGTCTGGTCTGCCGACTGTTGATCTACACAAGCTACAAAGGATACAGAACACCGCTGCACGTTTATTAGTCGGGGCCAAACCAATGGATAGCATAACGCCAATATTGAAAGATCTTCACTGGTTACCAGTTAAGCGCCGGATTGAATTCAAGATTCTCCTTCTTACTTATAAATCCTTGAACAATATGACGCCTGCCTTTATCTCTGATCTATTGACAGGTTATTCGCCAACACGCTCCCTGAGATCGGCGAATAAGAATTTACTAAAGCCACCTACAGGAATAAAGACAACAACATATGGGGATAGGTCATTTTCTGCTGTCGCCCCAAAATTATGGAACAATTTACCTGAATCTATAAAAAGTGCCCCATCACTTGATCGTTTTAAAACTTTATTGAAAACACATTTATTTCTTAGTGACATTTAAGTATTTTAAAATAACATGCTAATGATTAAAATAACATGCTAATGAGTAAAATAACTTGCTAATGAGCTTCGTGCTGGCGCATACACAATTTATGACAAATTATATTTTTTCATCTGATAAGTGAGCAAAATATTCTTAAATATTTTTTAAGATACAACAGCCAGTTACTGATACTTTGTCTTTTTTTTTTTTGCCAAGATTGACATATTTCATTTATGCATTGGCATGTTATTTTACTAATTAGCATGTTAAAATGCGTTATGTGAAATCGCTCGATCGCATGTGTTGGTTCATAAGAAAAATATTATACATTATAAACGCTGATTTAAATAAATGAGTTTTCAGCTGAGTTTTAAACGACCAAATAGAATTAGAAGAGATACTGGTTATAATCGATAGAGGTATGGAGTTCCAGAGTTCAGGCGCTGAAACAGAGAAGGATCGATGACCGGCATAAGACTTTGTACGATTTACTTTCAAGACAGCCAGATGAGGAGCGATCGCGAAGGGATCTTGATAGTGTGAAGCGAGAAATATTTGAGAAATTTAACAAGGAGCTATAGGCCTTGTTAACTCGTCGCTAACGCGTCGCTAACTCACTGTTAACTCCTCTGTGGTAAGTCCTCTCCGGCAAAATCCTCATGATCCTCACGAAAAAAAGGATAATTCCATCCATACATAACTACTTATAATGATTCAATTTGATAGCTAAAAAGCCTAAATGTTCACAAAATAGATTAATTAAGGTATCATGGAACACAATCATCTTCCAAAACATATAAATTTCATAAACCTTTTTCTGGTGTTCGTTTTATCGGAGTTCAAAGTAGATGACCCATTTGTGTTCCATGATATACCTTAGTTAACGTTCGTAGATTTCGGAGTCAGAGCGAGCGATCAAAACAATCGGAAATGTGAGCTGTTTTTCAGACACTTATAAACTTCACCCCTGTCTTAATTCGATTTGAACATTTCAAAGTGTCGTTTGTCACTATTTGTCACTCGGCGTGTCTTTTATATTACAGCGGTTCTCAGTCACACGTGCACCGCACGCATAAAAAGCACCGCTATAAAACGTGAAATTGGTGGACGTCAATCAAACTGTGTTTACAAGACGCATGGTGTTTTTACTTCAGTCGGGTTGCGAAACATGTCTGAACCCAACGAAGAGGTTGTTGTAGGAATTCAGACATGTTTCGCAACCCGACTGAAGTAAAAAACACCAGGCGTCTTGTAAACACAGTTTGATTGACGTCCACCAACTTCATGTTTTATAGCGGTGCTTTTTATGCGTGCGGTGCACGTGTGACTGAGAACCGCTGTAATTGAGGTCAAATTCTCGCTTTCTGATTGGTTAACTTGTACAAATACAGTGGGTGGCCACGGTAAGGTGCGTCGTGCTGTACGCTCAAACGAAATTATTCAGTGTACCTTGTAAAACATTCAATAACATTCAAATATTCATTTAAATATTTACAAACATCAAAAGCGTGAAACATAAAAAGTACTGAATAGTGATATTTTAGAGTAAAAATATTATACCCGTGAACCAAGTATAGAGTGACACTAGGTGACAAGTCGCTGCAACACGACGCGACGACATGTCGCCTCGTGTGCATTGCTTCGAAAACACGTCGCCGCGACACTACTTTCACTTGTTGCTTCGGCCTGACACACGAATTCAAACCAGCTTGAATTTGTGCGACGTGTCACGGGGACAAAATTCTGTCGCGGGGACAAACATTCCCGTAAAAACTATATATGTGCACACGAGGTGAAATGTCGCCGCAACATGTCGCCGCGTCGTGTTGCAGTGATTTGTTGCCTAGAGTGTACAGGCCTCTATAACGATTAATAATGCCTTTAAAAGCATGGTTTCCATTTTCATAAATATTACTGCGGTTTTTGGCTTTCGGACATTCTAACGGCTAGTTGTGAAATAAAAATGCATTGAATTTTACTCAAAAATAGCTCCCAAAATAAGTTAATTTTGACACTTAATATCACACCTATAAAAATACTCAATGCGATCCGATTGGCTGACGAATTGTGAATTTGTTCTTAATATCGTGCAATTAATTAATTGTACACATCCGGGAACTTTTGTGCTTTCAAATTGATTCATTGCCCTGCACTTTTATTCTCAGAAACTCGTATTTTATATATGTGATATTATATCAGGGCGGTTTTGTATAGAAAATTACACTTATGTTCTCGAAGAATTAATGAAAAATACCGCTTGTATTTGATGAAAGTGAATTAATACCACTCGTGCTACGCACTCGTGGTTTAATTCACTTTCATCAAATATGTGCGGTAATTTTTCATTAATTCTTCTCGAACGGTGTAATTTTCTATACAAAACCGCCCTGATATTCTATTTCATAAATTGCTATAAATCTCAAATATTGAAATTATTTAGAAATGGCTCATTTTCAATTTTGTAGACAAGAACCGTCATTGTGTAAAATAATTAGCGGGAATTAGAATTACCAGTGTAACGTTTTCTTGAGCAAATTCATTCACAAAGAACTAGTTTTTTAAATCGAAACAGCACAATCAGGGTTTCTCCGTCTATATTGTACTAAATTTCTAAAATATTGCAATAGCTCACTATGCCATGACTTGTTTTCAGTCTGAAAGGATAGGATTGAAATTCTTACAGAACTATTAAAAGTATAACATTATGTCAATCATCGCTGGCTAAACTTGAGAATTGTCATTTCCTAAATGAAATAATCTTACCATATAACTCATGAACAGATATTTCTGCTGCAAGTCCAAATGCTGGTTGTGAAATTCTCAATAAGGGAGGTTATTTTGAGCAGTAAAAATCCCCAAATCCCGCTTTTCGGCGGCCACGCGTACTTGATCGTTTGATAGCCTTTGCTAGTTGGTTAATGATTAACCGTATCATTCCCAAAACAAGGAGCGCAGGAGGGGGAGGGGAGGGTGCTTGTAAGGAGATAGCCTGCAAAACAGGCGTTCTTTCGGTTTTTGGGGAAAGATCGGGTTTTGGGCTTCTTGTGTTGAACTTGCAAAACAAAAGGATATATTTCGCGCGGTCAAAAATTTAACACAGGAAGACCAAGATCGTAAATTCTCCAAAAAGCAAAAAGAACGCCTAGTTAGGAGAAGAAAGAGGGCCTGACTCCGATTATGCGTCCATATTCTGGAAGCACTTCTCATGGCCAAAAAACAATAGGGATATACCAGATAATAAATCTATCACTTCAGTGGATTTAGACGGCCATCCAAATCTTCATTCCTGTCCGTGTTCACTACTATATTAATCAGTTTTATATCTCCTCCCCAGTTTCCCTACCTTTTTCCCCTGAGCCTGAAACTCAGGTTATAAGTTAGGTTTACCCGTTTCTATCTAATGGGTCTATCTTTGTGTCGAGATTTAAGGGACGGACCATTAGAAAAACCCGGGGGGGGGGGGGGGGGATTTGGGGCTGTAAAAAATCTCTGCAGGATTTTTCTTTCTTGGGTTCAAGCCTTTTTAGGGTCTTGATTCCCTGCAGGATTTTTTTTCCCTCACAATATTTCCCTGCAGGATTTTTTTCTCTCACAATATTCCTCTGCAGGATTTTTTTCTCTCACCATATCCCTCTGCAGGATTTTTTTGGAGGGAATTGTCACCCCGATCCCCCCCCTTCCGGGTTTTTCTAATGGTCCGTCCCTTAATTACACATGGCGCGTAATACCACAGGTAAACATACAGGTCAATTACTACTCTATGCCGAAGTAGCCTAAGTAAACACACTAAGTGCGTCTAGTACCATAATCTACACTGCATGATTTATGCTGATGACTGCCAGTTATCTGACAAAGCCCGTGATCTTGGAGTCATCCTCGATTCAAAGCTGGATTTTCGTAGTCATATTAATAACATCTGTCGATCGTCTTCATTGATCATAAGAAACTTAGGTCGCATCCGGAAGTATCTCAATCGTAATCAGCTTGAACGATTGATCTATGCTTTTATTTTCTCAAGACTTGATTATTGTAACAGTTTATTGTCTGGTCTGCCGACTGTTGATCTACACAAGCTACAAAGGATACAGAACACCGCTGCACGTTTATTAGTCGGGGCCAAACCAATGGATAGCATAACGCCAATATTGAAAGATCTTCACTGGTTACCAGTTAAGCGCCGGATTGAATTCAAGATTCTCCTTCTTACTTATAAATCCTTGAACAATATGACGCCTGCCTTTATCTCTGATCTATTGACAGGTTATTCGCCAACACGCTCCCTGAGATCGGCGAATAAGAATTTACTAAAGCCACCTACAGGAATAAAGACAACAACATATGGGGATAGGTCATTTTCTGCTGTCGCCCCAAAATTATGGAACAATTTACCTGAATCTATAAAAAGTGCCCCATCACTTGATCGTTTTAAAACTTTATTGAAAACACATTTATTTCTTAGTGACATTTAAGTATTTTAAAATAACATGCTAATGATTAAAATAACATGCTAATGAGTAAAATAACTTGCTAATGAGCTTCGTGCTGGCGCATACACAATTTATGACAAATTATATTTTTTCATCTGATAAGTGAGCAAAATATTCTTAAATATTTTTTAAGATACAACAGCCAGTTACTGATACTTTGTCTTTTTTTTTTTTGCCAAGATTGACATATTTCATTTATGCATTGGCATGTTATTTTACTAATTAGCATGTTAAAATGCGTTATGTGAAATCGCTCGATCGCATGTGTTGGTTCATAAGAAAAATATTATACATTATAAACGCTGATTTAAATAAATGAGTTTTCAGCTGAGTTTTAAACGACCAAATAGAATTAGAAGAGATACTGGTTATAATCGATAGAGGTATGGAGTTCCAGAGTTCAGGCGCTGAAACAGAGAAGGATCGATGACCGGCATAAGACTTTGTACGATTTACTTTCAAGACAGCCAGATGAGGAGCGATCGCGAAGGGATCTTGATAGTGTGAAGCGAGAAATATTTGAGAAATTTAACAAGGAGCTATAGGCCTTGTTAACTCGTCGCTAACGCGTCGCTAACTCACTGTTAACTCCTCTGTGGTAAGTCCTCTCCGGCAAAATCCTCATGATCCTCACGAAAAAAAGGATAATTCCATCCATACATAACTACTTATAATGATTCAATTTGATAGCTAAAAAGCCTAAATGTTCACAAAATAGATTAATTAAGGTATCATGGAACACAATCATCTTCCAAAACATATAAATTTCATAAACCTTTTTCTGGTGTTCGTTTTATCGGAGTTCAAAGTAGATGACCCATTTGTGTTCCATGATATACCTTAGTTAACGTTCGTAGATTTCGGAGTCAGAGCGAGCGATCAAAACAATCGGAAATGTGAGCTGTTTTTCAGACACTTATAAACTTCACCCCTGTCTTAATTCGATTTGAACATTTCAAAGTGTCGTTTGTCACTATTTGTCACTCGGCGTGTCTTTTATATTACAGCGGTTCTCAGTCACACGTGCACCGCACGCATAAAAAGCACCGCTATAAAACGTGAAATTGGTGGACGTCAATCAAACTGTGTTTACAAGACGCATGGTGTTTTTACTTCAGTCGGGTTGCGAAACATGTCTGAACCCAACGAAGAGGTTGTTGTAGGAATTCAGACATGTTTCGCAACCCGACTGAAGTAAAAAACACCAGGCGTCTTGTAAACACAGTTTGATTGACGTCCACCAACTTCATGTTTTATAGCGGTGCTTTTTATGCGTGCGGTGCACGTGTGACTGAGAACCGCTGTAATTGAGGTCAAATTCTCGCTTTCTGATTGGTTAACTTGTACAAATACAGTGGGTGGCCACGGTAAGGTGCGTCGTGCTGTACGCTCAAACGAAATTATTCAGTGTACCTTGTAAAACATTCAATAACATTCAAATATTCATTTAAATATTTACAAACATCAAAAGCGTGAAACATAAAAAGTACTGAATAGTGATATTTTAGAGTAAAAATATTATACCCGTGAACCAAGTATAGAGTGACACTAGGTGACAAGTCGCTGCAACACGACGCGACGACATGTCGCCTCGTGTGCATTGCTTCGAAAACACGTCGCCGCGACACTACTTTCACTTGTTGCTTCGGCCTGACACACGAATTCAAACCAGCTTGAATTTGTGCGACGTGTCACGGGGACAAAATTCTGTCGCGGGGACAAACATTCCCGTAAAAACTATATATGTGCACACGAGGTGAAATGTCGCCGCAACATGTCGCCGCGTCGTGTTGCAGTGATTTGTTGCCTAGAGTGTACAGGCCTCTATAACGATTAATAATGCCTTTAAAAGCATGGTTTCCATTTTCATAAATATTACTGCGGTTTTTGGCTTTCGGACATTCTAACGGCTAGTTGTGAAATAAAAATGCATTGAATTTTACTCAAAAATAGCTCCCAAAATAAGTTAATTTTGACACTTAATATCACACCTATAAAAATACTCAATGCGATCCGATTGGCTGACGAATTGTGAATTTGTTCTTAATATCGTGCAATTAATTAATTGTACACATCCGGGAACTTTTGTGCTTTCAAATTGATTCATTGCCCTGCACTTTTATTCTCAGAAACTCGTATTTTATATATGTGATATTATATCAGGGCGGTTTTGTATAGAAAATTACACTTATGTTCTCGAAGAATTAATGAAAAATACCGCTTGTATTTGATGAAAGTGAATTAATACCACTCGTGCTACGCACTCGTGGTTTAATTCACTTTCATCAAATATGTGCGGTAATTTTTCATTAATTCTTCTCGAACGGTGTAATTTTCTATACAAAACCGCCCTGATATTCTATTTCATAAATTGCTATAAATCTCAAATATTGAAATTATTTAGAAATGGCTCATTTTCAATTTTGTAGACAAGAACCGTCATTGTGTAAAATAATTAGCGGGAATTAGAATTACCAGTGTAACGTTTTCTTGAGCAAATTCATTCACAAAGAACTAGTTTTTTAAATCGAAACAGCACAATCAGGGTTTCTCCGTCTATATTGTACTAAATTTCTAAAATATTGCAATAGCTCACTATGCCATGACTTGTTTTCAGTCTGAAAGGATAGGATTGAAATTCTTACAGAACTATTAAAAGTATAACATTATGTCAATCATCGCTGGCTAAACTTGAGAATTGTCATTTCCTAAATGAAATAATCTTACCATATAACTCATGAACAGATATTTCTGCTGCAAGTCCAAATGCTGGTTGTGAAATTCTCAATAAGGGAGGTTATTTTGAGCAGTAAAAATCCCCAAATCCCGCTTTTCGGCGGCCACGCGTACTTGATCGTTTGATAGCCTTTGCTAGTTGGTTAATGATTAACCGTATCATTCCCAAAACAAGGAGCGCAGGAGGGGGAGGGGAGGGTGCTTGTAAGGAGATAGCCTGCAAAACAGGCGTTCTTTCGGTTTTTGGGGAAAGATCGGGTTTTGGGCTTCTTGTGTTGAACTTGCAAAACAAAAGGATATATTTCGCGCGGTCAAAAATTTAACACAGGAAGACCAAGATCGTAAATTCTCCAAAAAGCAAAAAGAACGCCTAGTTAGGAGAAGAAAGAGGGCCTGACTCCGATTATGCGTCCATATTCTGGAAGCACTTCTCATGGCCAAAAAACAATAGGGATATACCAGATAATAAATCTATCACTTCAGTGGATTTAGACGGCCATCCAAATCTTCATTCCTGTCCGTGTTCACTACTATATTAATCAGTTTTATATCTCCTCCCCAGTTTCCCTACCTTTTTCCCCTGAGCCTGAAACTCAGGTTATAAGTTAGGTTTACCCGTTTCTATCTAATGGGTCTATCTTTGTGTCGAGATTTAAGGGACGGACCATTAGAAAAACCCGGGGGGGGGGGGGGGGGATTTGGGGCTGTAAAAAATCTCTGCAGGATTTTTCTTTCTTGGGTTCAAGCCTTTTTAGGGTCTTGATTCCCTGCAGGATTTTTTTTCCCTCACAATATTTCCCTGCAGGATTTTTTTCTCTCACAATATTCCTCTGCAGGATTTTTTTCTCTCACCATATCCCTCTGCAGGATTTTTTTGGAGGGAATTGTCACCCCGATCCCCCCCCTTCCGGGTTTTTCTAATGGTCCGTCCCTTAATTACACATGGCGCGTAATACCACAGGTAAACATACAGGTCAATTACTACTCTATGCCGAAGTAGCCTAAGTAAACACACTAAGTGCGTCTAGTACCATAATCTACACTGCATGATTTATGCTGATGACTGCCAGTTATCTGACAAAGCCCGTGATCTTGGAGTCATCCTCGATTCAAAGCTGGATTTTCGTAGTCATATTAATAACATCTGTCGATCGTCTTCATTGATCATAAGAAACTTAGGTCGCATCCGGAAGTATCTCAATCGTAATCAGCTTGAACGATTGATCTATGCTTTTATTTTCTCAAGACTTGATTATTGTAACAGTTTATTGTCTGGTCTGCCGACTGTTGATCTACACAAGCTACAAAGGATACAGAACACCGCTGCACGTTTATTAGTCGGGGCCAAACCAATGGATAGCATAACGCCAATATTGAAAGATCTTCACTGGTTACCAGTTAAGCGCCGGATTGAATTCAAGATTCTCCTTCTTACTTATAAATCCTTGAACAATATGACGCCTGCCTTTATCTCTGATCTATTGACAGGTTATTCGCCAACACGCTCCCTGAGATCGGCGAATAAGAATTTACTAAAGCCACCTACAGGAATAAAGACAACAACATATGGGGATAGGTCATTTTCTGCTGTCGCCCCAAAATTATGGAACAATTTACCTGAATCTATAAAAAGTGCCCCATCACTTGATCGTTTTAAAACTTTATTGAAAACACATTTATTTCTTAGTGACATTTAAGTATTTTAAAATAACATGCTAATGATTAAAATAACATGCTAATGAGTAAAATAACTTGCTAATGAGCTTCGTGCTGGCGCATACACAATTTATGACAAATTATATTTTTTCATCTGATAAGTGAGCAAAATATTCTTAAATATTTTTTAAGATACAACAGCCAGTTACTGATACTTTGTCTTTTTTTTTTTTGCCAAGATTGACATATTTCATTTATGCATTGGCATGTTATTTTACTAATTAGCATGTTAAAATGCGTTATGTGAAATCGCTCGATCGCATGTGTTGGTTCATAAGAAAAATATTATACATTATAAACGCTGATTTAAATAAATGAGTTTTCAGCTGAGTTTTAAACGACCAAATAGAATTAGAAGAGATACTGGTTATAATCGATAGAGGTATGGAGTTCCAGAGTTCAGGCGCTGAAACAGAGAAGGATCGATGACCGGCATAAGACTTTGTACGATTTACTTTCAAGACAGCCAGATGAGGAGCGATCGCGAAGGGATCTTGATAGTGTGAAGCGAGAAATATTTGAGAAATTTAACAAGGAGCTATAGGCCTTGTTAACTCGTCGCTAACGCGTCGCTAACTCACTGTTAACTCCTCTGTGGTAAGTCCTCTCCGGCAAAATCCTCATGATCCTCACGAAAAAAAGGATAATTCCATCCATACATAACTACTTATAATGATTCAATTTGATAGCTAAAAAGCCTAAATGTTCACAAAATAGATTAATTAAGGTATCATGGAACACAATCATCTTCCAAAACATATAAATTTCATAAACCTTTTTCTGGTGTTCGTTTTATCGGAGTTCAAAGTAGATGACCCATTTGTGTTCCATGATATACCTTAGTTAACGTTCGTAGATTTCGGAGTCAGAGCGAGCGATCAAAACAATCGGAAATGTGAGCTGTTTTTCAGACACTTATAAACTTCACCCCTGTCTTAATTCGATTTGAACATTTCAAAGTGTCGTTTGTCACTATTTGTCACTCGGCGTGTCTTTTATATTACAGCGGTTCTCAGTCACACGTGCACCGCACGCATAAAAAGCACCGCTATAAAACGTGAAATTGGTGGACGTCAATCAAACTGTGTTTACAAGACGCATGGTGTTTTTACTTCAGTCGGGTTGCGAAACATGTCTGAACCCAACGAAGAGGTTGTTGTAGGAATTCAGACATGTTTCGCAACCCGACTGAAGTAAAAAACACCAGGCGTCTTGTAAACACAGTTTGATTGACGTCCACCAACTTCATGTTTTATAGCGGTGCTTTTTATGCGTGCGGTGCACGTGTGACTGAGAACCGCTGTAATTGAGGTCAAATTCTCGCTTTCTGATTGGTTAACTTGTACAAATACAGTGGGTGGCCACGGTAAGGTGCGTCGTGCTGTACGCTCAAACGAAATTATTCAGTGTACCTTGTAAAACATTCAATAACATTCAAATATTCATTTAAATATTTACAAACATCAAAAGCGTGAAACATAAAAAGTACTGAATAGTGATATTTTAGAGTAAAAATATTATACCCGTGAACCAAGTATAGAGTGACACTAGGTGACAAGTCGCTGCAACACGACGCGACGACATGTCGCCTCGTGTGCATTGCTTCGAAAACACGTCGCCGCGACACTACTTTCACTTGTTGCTTCGGCCTGACACACGAATTCAAACCAGCTTGAATTTGTGCGACGTGTCACGGGGACAAAATTCTGTCGCGGGGACAAACATTCCCGTAAAAACTATATATGTGCACACGAGGTGAAATGTCGCCGCAACATGTCGCCGCGTCGTGTTGCAGTGATTTGTTGCCTAGAGTGTACAGGCCTCTATAACGATTAATAATGCCTTTAAAAGCATGGTTTCCATTTTCATAAATATTACTGCGGTTTTTGGCTTTCGGACATTCTAACGGCTAGTTGTGAAATAAAAATGCATTGAATTTTACTCAAAAATAGCTCCCAAAATAAGTTAATTTTGACACTTAATATCACACCTATAAAAATACTCAATGCGATCCGATTGGCTGACGAATTGTGAATTTGTTCTTAATATCGTGCAATTAATTAATTGTACACATCCGGGAACTTTTGTGCTTTCAAATTGATTCATTGCCCTGCACTTTTATTCTCAGAAACTCGTATTTTATATATGTGATATTATATCAGGGCGGTTTTGTATAGAAAATTACACTTATGTTCTCGAAGAATTAATGAAAAATACCGCTTGTATTTGATGAAAGTGAATTAATACCACTCGTGCTACGCACTCGTGGTTTAATTCACTTTCATCAAATATGTGCGGTAATTTTTCATTAATTCTTCTCGAACGGTGTAATTTTCTATACAAAACCGCCCTGATATTCTATTTCATAAATTGCTATAAATCTCAAATATTGAAATTATTTAGAAATGGCTCATTTTCAATTTTGTAGACAAGAACCGTCATTGTGTAAAATAATTAGCGGGAATTAGAATTACCAGTGTAACGTTTTCTTGAGCAAATTCATTCACAAAGAACTAGTTTTTTAAATCGAAACAGCACAATCAGGGTTTCTCCGTCTATATTGTACTAAATTTCTAAAATATTGCAATAGCTCACTATGCCATGACTTGTTTTCAGTCTGAAAGGATAGGATTGAAATTCTTACAGAACTATTAAAAGTATAACATTATGTCAATCATCGCTGGCTAAACTTGAGAATTGTCATTTCCTAAATGAAATAATCTTACCATATAACTCATGAACAGATATTTCTGCTGCAAGTCCAAATGCTGGTTGTGAAATTCTCAATAAGGGAGGTTATTTTGAGCAGTAAAAATCCCCAAATCCCGCTTTTCGGCGGCCACGCGTACTTGATCGTTTGATAGCCTTTGCTAGTTGGTTAATGATTAACCGTATCATTCCCAAAACAAGGAGCGCAGGAGGGGGAGGGGAGGGTGCTTGTAAGGAGATAGCCTGCAAAACAGGCGTTCTTTCGGTTTTTGGGGAAAGATCGGGTTTTGGGCTTCTTGTGTTGAACTTGCAAAACAAAAGGATATATTTCGCGCGGTCAAAAATTTAACACAGGAAGACCAAGATCGTAAATTCTCCAAAAAGCAAAAAGAACGCCTAGTTAGGAGAAGAAAGAGGGCCTGACTCCGATTATGCGTCCATATTCTGGAAGCACTTCTCATGGCCAAAAAACAATAGGGATATACCAGATAATAAATCTATCACTTCAGTGGATTTAGACGGCCATCCAAATCTTCATTCCTGTCCGTGTTCACTACTATATTAATCAGTTTTATATCTCCTCCCCAGTTTCCCTACCTTTTTCACCTGAGCCCGAAACTCAGGTTATGAGTTAGGTTTACCCGTTTCTATCTAATGGGTCTATCTTTGTGTCGAGATTTAAGGGACGGACCATTAGAAAAACCCGGGGCGGGGGGGGGGGGGGGGGGGGGAGATTTGGGGCTGAAAAAAATATCTGCAGGATTTTTCTTTCTTGGGTTGAAGCCTTTTTAGGGTCTTGATTCCCTGCAGGATTTTTTTTCCCTCACAATATTTCCCTGCAGGATTTTTTTCTCTCACAATATTCCTCTGCAGGATTTTTTTCTCTCACAATATCCCTCTGCAGGATTTTTTTGGAGGGAATTGTCATCCCCCCCCCCCCCCCCCCCCTCCCCCTCCGGGTTTTTCTAATGGTCCGTCCCTTACACATGACGCGTAATCAATTACTACTCTATGCCGAAGTAGCCTAAGTACACACACCATAATCTACACTGCATGATTTATGCTGATGGCTGCCAGTTATACATCACTATCAATCGTGGGGACAGAGCATTTGCAATGTCAAAACTACGTTCTTGTATCAATGATATACTCACATGGAACAAGGTGAACAAGCTACAGTGTAACGCTGAGAAAACTGAAATCATTCATTTCTCATCCCGTTTTCTCCACAACCCTACCATCTCAACAATTGAAATTGGTTCCGTTGTTATTTAATTATCTGACAAAGCCCGTGATCTTGGAGTCATCCTCGATTCAAAGCTGGATTTTCGTAGTCATATTAATAACATCTGTCGATCGTCTTCATTGATCATAAGAAACTTAGGTCGCATCCGGAAGTATCTCAATCGTAATCAGCTTGAACGATTGATCCATGCTTTTATTTCCTCAAGACTTGATTATTGTAACAGTTTATTGTCTGGTCTGCCGACTGTTGATCTACACAAGCTACAAAGGATACAGAACACCGCTGCACGTTTATTAGTCGGGGCCAAACCAATGGATAGCATAACGCCAATATTGAAAGATCTTCACTGGTTACCAGTTAAGCGCCGGATTGAATTCAAGATTCTCCTTCTTACTTATAAATCCTTGAACAATATGACGCCTGCCTATATCTCTGATCTATTGACAGGTTTATATTCGCCAAGAATTTACTAAAGCCACCTACAGGAATAAAGACAACAACATATGGGGATAGGTCATTTTCTGCTGTCGCCCCAAAATTATGAAACAATTTACCTGAATCTATAAAAAGTGCCCCATCACTTGATCGTTTTAAAACTTTATTGAAAACATTTATTTCTTAGTGACATTTAAGTATTTTAAGTCTTCATCGTATATTTACGCACATTAATTTTATCACTATCATGTTTTACATAAGCGCACTGAGACATATGTATAGTGCGCTATAAAAGAACTTACATTATTATTATTATTATTATTATTATTATTATTATTATTATTATTATTATTATTATTATTATTATTATTATTATTATTATTATTATTATTATTATTATTATTATTATTATTATTATTATTATTATTATTATTAGGGACTGGTCATAAAGTACAGGGGGGGGTGGGCTGGTAAAACCCAAATCGATTGGACTTGTTTACTAATGACCCAACCTTAAAAAAAAAAGCTGAAAATACAATGGCCCACTCAAATCCAAGGTCATAAATCTAAATGGCCCACCCCAACCTTAAGTAATATACCCGACTCACCAACCAGTCACAACTGCCAAAATAATTTTCTCTGGATCACTTGTCTTCCACTTCTTGTGATTTTAGCTGGCATGGCATCTTGATTTCCATCCATAATCTCATTTTCTTCATTGCTTTCAGTATCATCTTCACTGCTCTCCGAAAATCCAATTTCGTGAATGCTAATGTCATTTCTTTCCTCATCACTTTCATCAGTATATTCATCTGTGTCCTCCAACCTATTATGATCGATCTCCTCAGTCTGCTCTGTAGATGTATTTGTAGTAGCGTTCAGAAACTGCATCGAAAGCCATGCGTTAATAACAAGGACTTTCTCATTTTTCTTTATTCTAGGCTTCAGCAGATTGTGCTTCTTGAGAAAGAGATCTATAGGACTGACACTTTGAGTTTTTTAAGTGTTCCCGTTTCTTGCATTTCTTTCCAGTTGTAATCTTCATACACTTTTGACGATTCAGTAACTTTGTTTTTTTGCCGCTCTTGTGCCCTCTTAATTCTTTTAACTTTTAGATATTGCAAATGCTCTAAGTATTTCCTGACCAGATCCTCCCTAACTGCAAATTTCTTTGAGAATTCTTTAATAGATTCGGGTCATCTAAGGATATGTTTTCACCTTCGAAACACTTTCGGAGCTGTGCTCTAGGTTGATAGTCATCAACATCCCTTTGAATACCATCTTCATTGACTATCGGTGTCTTATCGTATGGCAAATACTTAAGACTCGGAAGAGCAGCTTCATCGGGTTTGGGCCTTGGAACACGTTCAATTGAATTATTGAGCTTGGGATACTTCTCACAGAATTCGCACATATTGCTGGATCTTGAACTGCAAGAACCCTTCAAGAACTCCATGTAGAGCTCCCCTACTTCCACGTGGCGTTTAATGAATAATTGAATTTTCTTGAAGTAAAAATGCCCAGGCATGGTTGCTTGCTTAGTTTCTGATGAAGCTGTCCATAAATGAAGCTCTGTGCTATTAAAAAAGAATTGTGATTCCTTTTTTGATGTCACGTAAGCCTTCATAAAGTCTCCTGATGGGCCTGGTTCATCTTGGATCCTGTTTTTTACTTCGTCGGCAACAAGCCATGCGTTCGTTTCCATTGCGGTTTCCTCAAGCAAAGTTATTTCCTGAATGGAAATATTCGCCAGCTCATTGTCGCTAAGATTCCCAATAGGATCTCTGTAGTCCCACTTCAAAGCGCCTCCATCAACAAGAGCTTCTCCGATTGAAGCATTTGAACGCTCCGCTTCGTTCTGGCCCCTGTCCTCTCGAGCTCTCTGGATTCGATTGACTCTGTCTGACTTGAATATTCTGGCCATTTCTGCATCTCGTATCTTTATCTCGATGTTGCTGCAACCAACACCGGGTCCAGCATCGGTACCTTTCAAGATATCTGGTTTGACAGGAGGCAAATTCAAATCACAAATTTGTTTTTGAATGTCAGATATTAGTTCTAACAGCCTCTGAAGGAGTTCCCACAAAGTAGTGCTTGTAATGGAAGAAATATCACTCAGATTGTCTTTCATGTACTCCAGAGAAGCGTCAACCATTTCTTTGATTTCATTTCCATGTGCAATGTCTGTAATTTGTTCGCATGATACTTTGTCTTCCTCGAACCTTACAACTGCTGATTTCAACTGGATTTCTAGCCAGGACAAACGTCTTCTTTCATATTGGCGGAATTGACAATCAGGTTTATTAGTAACATTCATCACATCCTCATAAATGGTTGTATTTTCCAAATAAAATGCACAATCATTGATGGATGACCAAATCGATGCAGAGGAATGCTATAGTATTTGTATGTACTGTCATTTTGTATTTCAAACAATTGTGGAAGTTCGTGTCTTAAAAGAACAGTATCTGAGGCCCAAACACTGCCAGAACTTCCTTTCAAATATTTTGGCCTAATAGTAACAACAGTTTGATCAATGTCATTAACAACAACAGTTTCATTGTTGATTATTTCTTGATGACCACTGATTACCCGGAAAGAAGAAGGTGTAATGTGAACCGTTGACTCGCTGAAATGGTGTTGAGGGAGCTTTCTTTGAAAAGTTTCATTATTTACATCATAAATCACACCAGATTTCACATTTCTCGCACCCACATCCGTACCAGGCCGAATATATGCCTTGTCATCCATAGATATATACAATCCATGCTGTTCGTTGCCTTTTTAAAATGCATCGATTTTAGCATTTTTGACATTCTTACGCTGGTGATATAAAATATATTTTTTTCTCTTGACAGTGTTTATTTTTTTCTCTACTTTTTTTCTATTTTCATTTTAACATGGCCCACCCCTAAGTCATACTCTTTTTGTACATAGCCCACCCTTTTTTGAAGCAGAAAAATGGCCCAACCCCTGATTTTACCAGCCCACCCCCCCCTGTACTTTATGACCAGTCCCTTATTATTATTATTATTATTATTATTATTATTATTATTATTATTATTATTATTATTATTATTATTATTATTATTATTATTATT